>VZTB01005713.1:24093-50547 GCA_013397245.1 Thryothorus ludovicianus | reverse complement strand
AAAAGCATTCTGCATCACAGCATCAGCAAATCCTATAAAAAGAGCCAATTTCATCCCTTTGACCTTCATTCATTGCACACAATCTCCCAAAGTTTACCACTGTCATTTGGGTCTTGGCCAATCCTGGTCTGTAGGGTATTTAATGTCATAGTGAGCAGCCAAAGCTGACATATTAGCACTGCCAGCCTTATTTCACGTTATCCATTTTTATATATGCACATAAATATATATTATTGTTTAATATTATATATCATTATTTTTATTATTGTATCACTTGCAAAAATAAACCAAACCTCAAGACTAAAACCTTCTTCTGTCACTCCGTGTGGGAGTGCTCCAAGAACAATTAATCCTTCTGTTGGTGCTGCTTCCAATGTGCTGTTGACAAAATTCAGCCTCATCCTCCCAATTCCACAAGTTCTCTTCCTTTTTCCATATGCAATTTTTGGATGCATTTTAAGACATTCAGCAGTTCAGCTTCTTTTAACTGCCCCACTGCTCACACCACCTCAGCCCACTTCAGATGTAGCAAAGTACAGGGAAGGTCTTCCCATCTGGGAATTTCAGATGGGACTGATTCCTTGCATTTCCATTTAAAAAGTGACATTATTTTGTGATCTGGCCAGACTAAGCCAATTTTGTTTCATCAGTGGGGAGGGCCAGCACCAAAGACACAGACACCAACTGAAGGAATTGTGTCATTTACTACAGGTCAAAGCAGCAAAGAATCACAAAAGGAGCAGCTCAGCAATGCAGCCAATCATCACTACCAAAGATTGCCTGCAGTGATGAACAGAGATCCATCCCCAGTTACCCTCAGACTTTACCATCACCCACAGCCACACGGCAGCTGGGGGAAGCTGTCCCAGCCAAGGACTGCAGAGCCACTCCTGGACACTGCAACTCCTGCAGGTGCCTCCAGACACAGGTGAGGCTCCAACCTTGGCTGTGAGAGGGCCCAGCTTTGATAGTGCTGAATAAACAAACTGACAGCACTTCTAGTGTGGGAACATCTGGATTCCTCTTCCTTTGGAGTTCCTCCCAAAGCCTGGTCAGGGCCCAAGCAGGAACCAAGGGAGCTGACTTTGACCATTCAGCCCCAAACAAGGCCAGATGTGGGATTTCATGGCCTTGTCTGGCTTCCAAATGCAGAAAGGTCAATCCATGTTTCACACAGGAGTGGATACATCCATAACAGCACTAATGACCATGCATATTTTGGTAGTGAGCAGATACAAAGATAACCTTTGGATGGGAGGTGCATCCAGAGGCCACCTTCAGCTCAGGGCCTGTTGTTCAGGTCTCACTCAGGGCTGTTCTCCAGGCCTTGGTACTTCAGGGATGTGGTTTAGTGCTGGGCTTGGCATTGCTGGCTGACTGGCTGCACTGGCTGAGCTCAGAGGTCTTTTCAAACAGAAATGATTCTATGATTCCATGATCTGCAGAATTCACCTGGGTGCATCTTAGCAGCATTACTTTGCTCAGAAAGTTTCCTCTTGCTCAGCTCTTGTGTGGCCTAAGGCTTCAGCTCCTTCAGCTGCTGATGTTAAGCTGCTCCTGCTGAGTGAGATGAGTCTAGAGAAGAATACAGTTCCTGCAATTCCTTCTGGGACATTGAGAGGGGAGGCTGTGAAAACAGGAGCATTGTTTGCTGTGGCCTTCTCTCTGCCCTTCACGCTTTTCAGTGCTTTGAAGCAGCCAGGAGCTTTCTCTAGGAGTGCAATGGAGCAGCTGTTCCTGCTCCCAGCTCTGGCTTTCTCCAGTCTCTGCCCTGGACTGGTTTTGTCCCTCTTGCTGTGCCTTCTATTGCCCTGTGCTCAGGGGCTGCTGCCCAAGACTGTAGAACTGGCACAGATGTGGCGCTCGAGCTCCTCCTTGCTGTACCCTTGTAGCTGCCTGCTCACAGCAGCCTTTTCCAGCTGGAAGCTGCACATGGAGATGGAGTGCCCAGCTCTGCTCCTTGCACAACCTCCAGGAGCCCAGGGCTGCCATCTCCAGTTCCTGCTGGCACTGGGGTCTCCCAGGTGCCTCAGGCTACTGTGACACCACTGCACACAGGAGGAAACGGGATGAGACCCAGGCCCTGCTACTGTTCCCTTGAGATCAGCCCCAATTTGGTGGTTGCTGGCAGTGCCAGCAGAAATGGTGGCTGCAGCAGCAGGTGCTGGCAATGCCCCAAGCCTGGAGCCAGAGGGGTCCCAGGGCTGGGGGCTGGCAGGGAGCTGCCCCTTGTTCTCCCTCTGCCCCACACACAGCTGGGCTGGGCACCAGTGGGGCAGCACAGCCAACGGGGAGTCTGCCAGTCTCTTCCAGCCCAGACTGCTGAGAGTTTGGGCCTGGGAGGTTCAGGTGCACAAAGGCAGCTGCTGCTGCTCCCTGTGTGTGTGCCCGTGTTCAGCAGTGCTGTTCCATCCCTCTGTGCCCAGCCACAGGGAAAGGCCTCGGCCCTGCAGGGCAGGAGCTGCTGGGCTCTGCCTGAGCAGCTCAGCCAGCAGGAAGGGAGCTGCTCCACACAGCAACCAGCAGCAAAGCACATTCCTTTTGTAGGACATGTTTTCTATTCAAAGAAAGAAAAAGGAAAAAGAAAAAACAACTCAATTAAATTTGAAAGATAAAAACAAAACACAAGCGTGTAGTGAAAAAACTTCTGTAGCTTTGGATTAAAAGGCAACTGATCTTTTGAAAAAGAGAACTCAGTTATTTACTTGGGGAATGTGCTGATGGCATGGATCCATCTTACTGACTTCAGCAGCCTTTTAAAAAAGTTTTTGCGGTTTTTTTTTCCAACAGCATTACTTAAATTGTGGTCAAAGCAAGAAGAAATTGCTTTGTGCCCTTCCAGCTCCAAGCAGGACTGGGAGTCTAAACTCTGGCAAACCCCAAATCCTTTAGAAGATAACCTTCCTTCTCACCCTGGGAATGAGCTGAACATTCCCTACAAAATCCTCAGGGGCATCTTGGAGACACAAAATCCCACTTACAGCTTTTTCCTCTGGTTTGCAAGTGCAGAAGGGCAATTCTTCATCCTTCAACTCCAGACTGCACTGCCTTAGAAGCATGGCCCACTCACCAGCTTTGGCCCACTCGTGGAACTTCTAGAAGATGAAGAAAGTGCAATTGCACAATTCCAGCCAAAAAGGAATGATGAGTGGGACAGACAGCTGGGACAGTGAAGAGTTTGGTTTCTTGCCAATTGGATGTGTGTCCCTAACTGCAATGTCTTGGCCTGCAGGAGATTCTCACTCACCTGCAAAAGCAGAAAGCTCACGTACTGTGCTGGGAAGGGGCTCGTCTGATGCAAAGCTGTCAGAGCAATGTGAGGGCAGAGCGAGCCCAGCCGTGCCTGGGGCAGAGCCCAGCAGAGTCCTGGCAGAGCCCAGAGCAGCCTCAGCATGCGCAGAGCTCGGCTGCAAGGAGAGAAAGCAGAACCTGCCCGACAGCTGAAGGCTCCTGTCCCCTTGTGCCAGCTGCCCATGCTGCCCAGGCCATGCTGGCCGTGCCCAGAGTGTGCCCAAAGCTGCCCATCCCTGCTGCCTTTGGCAGGAGAGCAGGAGGGCAGGACATGTGCCCAGCCTGCAGCCAGCCACGGCACATCCAGCCCCTCAGCAGCTGCCAGAGCAGGATGCTCCTGTGCTCGCTGCCAGATCCCAACAGCTCCTATCCCACCCTGCCCACAAGATGGGGACCCACCTCACGCCATCGCCGCTGGGAGAAATGCTGGTCCCAAATGACGTCCTGGGCCTTCTCCAAGGGCACAGCCCATCCACGCCACAGCTGGTCCTCAGCACTTCCTAATCCAAACTGGACACCACCGAGAACACTTCCTCTAGAAAAACAAACAACAGGTAAATGAAGATAGATTACAGACAAAAAGGAGAGAGATGAGAGCAGGTAAAATATCTTATCTCTGACAGAGGCTTGAGGAAGGCCCAGCCCCTACATACCAGGGAAAAACCACCCCCAGATGAGGGAAGCCCATGATTTCTCCCTTCCCTCCTGCACTGCTCTCCAAAATAACGGTGACCCCAAAGCAAACAAGGGCAGTGGAGCAGCCCAAGCCCTTCCTTGCCTGCAAAGCAAAGCAGCTGAGCACAGGCTGTGCAGTGCCACCTCTGCTCCTGCCATGAGCATTTGTTTGTGTCGGGCTGGCTGCCCCAGCCCCAGCCCGGGCCACAGTGGGTGCTGGGGGCTGTTGGCAGGGCCAGGAGCCCACTCCCATTTCATATCCACCCCAGCCCATGCTCCCAGCCCTGCCAAACAACAGCTGGGCAGCTGACTGAAGAATCAATTGCATCTGCCCCAGCAAAGGGGGAACCTTTGCTTCCCGGCCAGGTTGAGCAATGCCCAAATCTGGCAGCATCCCCTGGGTCTGGACTCATCTGCAAATTCGCTGTGGAGCCTGGCTTTGAAGAAGGTGCCACAATCAAAGTCCAGCATCTTCAGCTGCTGGTGGCCAGGCGCAGGAAGAGCTTGTCATCCTTGCTGTCTCCAGTAGCAAGAGCAGCAGCAGCTGCAGCTGGTTCAGCTTCTGCAGGGTCCTTCTTCTCTGGGGGTGAGACTAGGCTGTCAGTGCTGTGCCCAGGGCCCCAGCTGTCAGTGAAGCAGGACAAGCCAAATCAGTTCACATGGTGGCCACCAGTGCTGGGCAGAGCAACTCAGCTCCAGCACAAGGGGCTGCGTGTTTCCATCCCATGAGCCCTGGGCAGTGACACAGACAGGACAAAAAATTCTGGGTTTCTGTGCTTCTGATTGCCAAGGCACATGTGCAGCTGTAACTTACCAGGGCCCTGTATCACAGTGTGCCTCTAGCTCTCTCCCTTCTTCTACAGTTGATGAATATCCTGCATCCAAGGATCCCAGAACAGGTCTTCTGATGAGGGCCTGTCCAAGGAGTTCATGGATAAACAACACCTGATAAGAACTTGGCAATCTGGGGAGACCGATCAGAAACCGACAGTCAGTTGGATGAGGCTCCTGTGCCACTATTTCCATGCCCAGGCCATGCTGCACGTGCTCACAGCTGGGTCTAAACTTTCCCATCAATTGTCTATTTTGGAGGACAGCAGGAGAGCAGGACATGTGCTACCCCCTCAGCAGCTGCCAGAGCAGGATGCTCACGAGCCCGCTGCTGTCTCCCAGCACTGGCATTCCCCTGTGCCCAGAGATGGGGATCCACCTGGAGAGAGCTGTGGTGGCAGCGGGAGCTGGCCCCAGTGAATGTTCCAGCTGCTCCTGAAAGGGTTCTTCCCGCAGAGCATCTGGTACATCAGGATGCCAGGGACCAGATGGTGGCTGCCTCACCATGGTACCACCTGAAGTCAGTCCATTCTGGGGGACTGTATGATGGTGTTTCTGTGGAATACAGATGGAGTTCATCAGGGGAATGCTGCTGCTCCTAGAGCCTGGCTCCAGCATCCCTGGGCATGCAAGGGCTGCCCCAGTGGCACACAGGGTGACCCACTGCCCCCGTGCCACCACCTGGGACTTGGGTACAAACTTGGGGCTGGAAAAGCATCCATTGGTGTTGGAGGAGGACAGCGGAAGCCCTGGCAAGACTCAATCATGATGTACAAAGGAAAAACTCAGTCAGTGCTGAGGAAAAACCATGCTCTCATTCTCCCTGCCTGCATGGCCCCAGAAACATGGTGAGGCCAGGGCAAACAAGGCAAATGGAGCAGTCCAAGCCCTTTCTCACCTGCACACCAAACCAGCTGGTGCACTGGTTCTGGACCTCCCTGTCTGCTACCCCACCCAAGGGTATTTTTGTTGGGCTGGCTGCCCCTGCCCCNCTGCGACCCCACCCAAGTGTATTTTTGTTGGGCTGGCTGCCCCTGCCCCAGTCCTGGGCAGAGAGGCTGGCAAAGGCTGCCAGCAGGGCTGGAAGATGGTCTTCCAACCAGCCCTGCTCCAAAGCAACTTGGCTGAAGAGTCAGTCCTCTGACTGGCAGCAAATGGGAGAATCCCTGCTGCCACACCCAGGGTGGGCACTGAGATGCTGGGCCAGGAGATGATGGGACTGGGAGTGTTATAAATTAGTTCCAAATAATTGACAGGAACTAATCCAATTAAAGCAAATCAAGTTTATTAAGCAAGCTACAGTAAGCAAACAGCTGCAGGGCGGCTGAGGAGTCTTCGCTCCACAAACAGTGTGCACTTCCCCCTCAGTTTGCTCCCTTTTTATAAGGGGTCGCTTCTTCGGTGCTACGCAGTCTTCCTGGTGTCTTCTGTGCATGTGTCTCTTGTTGCTAGGGGGTCTTTGCCTGCCTTCTGGTGATAGTGGGGAGGAAGGCACATCATCTTCTTCAGTGACCTACAAATGAGCTTCTACATACCTGGTTAAATGTTTTGCAAGCCTTCAGATTCACCCCCATGTTTCCTTGTGTCTTGTGTTAGTTCCTTATCTGTATTTTCATTGTGTTTACTCAACCGGATTCCTGTGGTTTTGTCGATAAAGTGGCAGTGCCCTTCTGCCCTTTGTAAGAAAGGTTTTAATGAACAAAGGTTAACTATTTACTACAGGGAGCACAGCCCAGTGTGGGCTCACCTGCAAAGTGAGTGTAGGCTGTGTCCTGCAGGTAGGTGCCGCAGCCAAAGTCAATCAATTTTGCCTGCCCAGTAGTCCCCTGCAGGGACACTCATGCTGTAACAAGAGTCTGAGCCCTCTCTTAGGAAGCCTCCTGTGAGCTGGAATTTGTGCCATGTTGGAAGAGCATGAGCAGGGGAGAGCACTGGGCATTGTGTGGCAGGAGTTGTGGAGTGCAGGACATTCCCTCTGCATCTCTGCCCCGCAATCGGCGGCTGTGCCCGGGGCTCTGGGCCTGGCCCTGCCTGTGCTGAGCTCCCGACACTGCGGGAGCTGCCTGGGCTGGGCTCAGCTTCCCACTGGGGCAGGGCACAGGCTGGGCCCCAACTGGGGTCAGCAGCAGCTGGAAACAGCTCTGGGCATCTCCATTTGCTGCTGCTGTTGCTTGGAGGAAGCAGTGAAGCAAGTTGAGCAGTTCTGGTTTCTTTTCCTCCTGATTGATTGTTTTGTAGTATTTCACACTCCAG
Organism: Thryothorus ludovicianus; assembly: GCA_013397245.1. Classification (NCBI taxonomy): domain Eukaryota; kingdom Metazoa; phylum Chordata; class Aves; order Passeriformes; family Certhiidae; genus Thryothorus; species Thryothorus ludovicianus. The sequence goes on along the minus strand of VZTB01005713.1, from coordinate 43,497 downwards.
AGGCAATTACTGTGGTGGCCTCTGTCAGTTGATTCTATTTCAACAGTAACACAACTATGTTTGAGCACAGTGAATAGGGTCTGTGTGGCTTTAATATTCCTCGAAGTTCTCAGGCACATTTCAAGGTCTGCTAATCATGATGCCTGTAACAAACAGCTTGAGTTCCCATTCAGGAAAACACTGTGGGTAACACTGATCAAAAGAGGCAATTGCAGTTTTATGGATAAATTTGAGTAGCCACCAGAAGAGGGGCAAAAGCAGCTGTGATCTCCAATTCCAAAGGCAAAGGCCACAGCAGCATCTTTCTGTCAGCTCAGGGTGAGTAAAACAGTGCTGCAAACAGCGCTGCAACCTGATCCTTTCTTCCTCTGGGGGCTGGCTCAGGGCAGCTCAGGCAGGCCCTGAGCAATCAGGGCTGTTTGTGGGTGATTGTTGCTGCCCTCTAGAACTGCCCTGCACAAAGGCCTTGGCAGCTGAGGCTATGTGGGGCCATGAAGGGCCACGAGGAGCTGTGAGGGGTTGTGAGGGGCCATGAATGGTTGTGTGGGGCCATGAGGGGCTTTGAGGGGCCTTGAGGGGCTCTCATGGTCCGCTAGTACAAGCGGGCATCATGATGGTTTGTTTTTCTGATTTCAGAGTGCAAGACACATACAGTAATCACCGTTTAATCACAACACAACAGTACGTTTATATCAATTCCTAATAACTCAATCATGCAATAGAAGGGAGAGGGAGAGATAAAGGAAAACAAAGTCAAGAGAGAGAGAGAGAGAGAGGATGGGGAGGGAAATAGCTATCAACAGAGGAGACGGTGTCCTTGAGCCCCTCTGCCCATAGACGTGTCTTCCTTCCACAGGGAGATCTCAACTTCTGCAGAAAAGCCATCTTTTATAGCCCTTTTCCAAAGCGAGTGGCATCTGGCCAAGAGGTAACCAGGTAATCTGTGCTTTGCCCCAAGCATGTCAAGGTACATCCCCACAGAACAGCATATCAAGCACTCCAGCTGAGCAGTGCTATTGTGTGGAGCAGACCCATTGGTCTGAGAAGCAAGTGTGCTTGCCAGTACCTGCCTGGAGCAGCGTGCCATGGAGGGACACTGAGCGCCTGCAAACAGTCCCTGGGTGAGCATCTACCCTGACCAGGCCAGAGCCCCTGTCCAAAGTGAATGGAGTCCCCAGGCTCTCAGTCTCTGTCCTTTCGACGGTCATGAGGCAAATGAGGGAAACTTTGGACCATCTCTTACAGGGGCCTTGAGGGTTTGTTAGGGGCTGCAAAGGGACAAGATGGACTATGAGTTGAGGGACCATGAGGAGCTGTGAGGAGCTGTGAGGGGCTGTAAGAGGCATTGAGGGGCCATAAAAGTCTGCAAGGGGCTATGGGAGATCAGTCACCTCATGGAAGGAAGGATCAATTATCACATTGCAGAACCAAGGAGATCATTTGACACCATGGAACCTCATGGAACCAAGTGGCCACTGTGGCACAGCAAGGCCTCATGGAACCACAGAGACCAGGGCGACACTTTGGAATCTCATGGAACCATACCTCCTAAATTCCTGAGGGGAGTGGGCAAAGAGAGAACCACCCAAAACAGCCTTGCAAAGACTTGTTGTGGCCATGGCAGCGTTAAGGAAACGAAGCACCCCAGCCTCATATAATTTTCCTTGACATTTTCCCTTTCTTACTCAGGTTTCCCACCCTTTTTCCCCTCATGTTTCCCACCACTTTTCCTCTCATCCTTCCCATCCTTTTATGTCCTCATATTTTCCATAATTTTTGGCCTCATGTTGCCTGGTTTTTTTCCCCCTTATCTTTTATACCCACTTCTCCTCCCATTTCCTGTCTTTTCCCCCTCACATTTCCTGCCCTTTTCTCCCCTTCTGTTTCTTACCTTTTCTTCCCCTCATTTCCCGTTCTCTTCACTGAAGTTTACTATCCTTTTCCCTTCCAATTCCCATCTTTTTTTTTTCCCTCACGTTTCCTGCTTTTTCCCCCTCATGTTTCCCCTCGTTTCCTGCCATTTTTCTCCCCTCACATTTCTCACCCTTTTCTCCCTACACATTTCCCATCCGCAATTCTCGCTTTTCTACCCCAAGTATCTCTGCTGGCTTTAACATAATTGCTTCCCTATTGTTTCAAAAATGTTGCACTTTACTCACAGGTACAGCCCTCTGTGTGGTGCATTCATTATCATTTCTGTAGTCGATTTGAATAGATTTTTTATTTCATTCAAAAAGTTAATATATATTATATATATATAATATATATTCCTATTATAGATATTAATAATAAATATAATTTATATTGGCTATATATAATTTCTATTCATTATATATAACATATATATTATTTACTCATATAATTTTCATATATATATCTATAATATATGAAATTTATATATGTTGTTAACTTATATAAATTATATACATAAAGTAATTAACATTCCAGAACTATAGGTTGTTCAGAAAGGTCTGTGGCTGAGCTTGGATTCTGCCACGCCGACTCATCTCCGAGGATTTTAGACAGCCAGGTCTGAGTGCCCTGGATCTTTCTCTCTGGCCCACAGTATTTCAGATTCTGTGACAGAAGCAGAGCCCACATGAGCCCCCCCCTGTGTGCACACAAGGGGCCATGGCAAGGGCCAGGAAGATGAGCAGATGCCCCAGAGGGATGTGGCTGTGTGCAGGAATGCAGCCCATCACATCTTCTCTCACCTTCCTGCTGACAGATGAACTTGAAGTGGGTGCAGAGATCATGCAGAGCCATAAAGCGGCCTTTTCTTTTCTTAAATGACTGGAAAAGGTGTCCCAGCAGCTTCCCCATGACTGGGATCTGGATCTCTCCACAGGCAGCATCTCTGTCCTCATTTTGACCAGTCTGGGGGGGGCAGGCAGAAGAGCAGAAGGGATGAAGGTGGGCAGCTGCGCCATTTGGCAGGAGCCAGGAGGGGACTGGCCACGAGCCTGGGGTTATTCTAGACCAGCTCACATCATACTCAGGGGCTGTGGGGAATGGATCCCTACCGGTCAGGGCAACAGCAGAGTCAGTGGCCACGGAAATGCTGGGTTGTGCTTTGAGAAGGACCTTAGAAAGCCAGGGTATCCTTTCCACACCTCAGGATTCATCAGGTGTTTGAGTTTGTGTCCCTGACAAGATTAATGCGATGGTCCCTCTCTACTCAGCAGCACAAACAGCACAGCGTGCGCAGGGAGAATCCTGATCTTCGCTGCTTCCTTAGAGATTTTAGGATGAAGCCACTCTGAGCTGCCAGGCAACGGATGGAGGCATCCTTCTCTCTTGCTTGCAGTGTGTCAAGTTCTACAAGAGAAACAGAGCCCAAATGAGCCCCTGTGTGTGCAGAAACCCCCCAGCTCCCCCAAGCCCTGGCTCTCCACTCACCCAAGAGGACCGCAGCCACGGTGTCCTCACTCTGCTCTGTCAGGTGCCGTGCAGCCAGCCCTGGGCACAGAGTTCCATCAGCCCCTGCTCCCCAGTGTGCTCCCAGCAGCATGGTCCCCAGCCCTGCCTGAGCCCCTCAGCAGCCCCGGGATGGCACTGGGCAAGGCGGCCACCAAAGCCACCTGTGCGAGCATGGCAGGCACAGGAATGTTGAGGCCCTGCCCGTGGCAGCCCCAGGGCTGTCCCCAGGAGGGACCCTGGGGCCTAAGACTCACCAATGAACCTGAGGGCTGCCTCTCGCATGGGGGCCTGAGGGCTCAGCAGGTAGGGCCGGCTGTCCCACACAAACTGTTCTGCCCTGCTGCTGTCCTTGGCCAGCTGCAGAGAGCACAAGCATGTGGGCATTTCTCAGAGGCCCCCAGCTGGCCAGAGCAGCCCCTCCTTCCAGACACCCTGTGCCTCAGAGCCCTGCCTCATACTGGGGCCATGGAGGGAACATGGGCCTGGAGGAGGCTCCTGCTCCTGAGACAGGGGCAAGGGTTCAGCTCTAGGCTTTGGGCCCTGGGCTGCAGCAGCCCAGGGGAGGCCCAGCCGCAGAGCTCACAGCCCCAGCACGGTGTGGTAGGCAGCCCTCATCCACCTTGGGGCTGGTCCTCACCAAGCACTCGCCCATCCTCCACGTCTGTTCTGTCTCTGCCAGATGCTTGAGCTCTTTCCATTTGAGGACCTCTGCTATAGCCAGGATGGCTTCCTTGGAGGCCTGCGGGACAGAAGCTGAGGGGTAGCACCAGGGCCTGTGGAAGGAACCCTTGCCACAATGCCTGGGACCCCCTGGGGGTATCAGCCACCCCTCTGTGGGTCAGTGCTCATCCTGGACATTGGTACCTTGGACACACTGGGGGCCTGGTCACTCATGTGCAGCAGGAGCCGGACAAGGGCCTTCCAGGAGTTTCTCCTCATGGCCTTCTTTTCCCTCCACACCGTTTTGCCCAGCAGGTCTCTGAAGAGGCAGATGGAGCGCTCCCGCACACAATCTTCCTTCTGGTAGGAAGGAGGAAAGGTGAGCTTCACACACAACACTTCCCTGCCTGTGGCCAGGAGGGGCTGAGCTGAGGTGGCCGAGGCAAAGGTGATGCTCCAGGCTCCTAGCCCAGAGTGCACAGAAGCAGAGCTGGGCTGCAAGGCCTGGAATCCATCCCAGGAGAGCCCAGGGCTGCAGGGTCTGTTCTCAGTGCAGCTCGCAGGGCTGGGCTGCAGGGCACCTGTCATTGCCCATAGCCTCTTCTGTGGGCCTCAGGTTCCCACATGAGCCTTACCGCATCAAAGAGGAACCAGAGCCTCTGCACCACCTTCACAGCCGTGGCGCTGGCCTCTCTCTTCTGCAGCTGCCCCAGCACGTTTCGGTAGGTGTCCATGGCCATCACTGAAACATCCCAAGACCAATTCCACAGGAATTTCAGCAGCTCGGGAAGGAGGCCCTTCATTTGCCTTGCCTGTGTAAAAGACAGTGTCCATTCACTGAGAATTTCTGTGCCTGGTTGGACCCCAGGCAGTCACTAGGTCACACCATGGCAGGAAGGGCATTTGGAGCAGCCACCCCAGCATATGACTCCCAGCCAGGCCAAGCCAGCACCTTCCCTGAGACCTCAGAGCCCAGGTGCCACATTCTACCCCTGAGAACAGCCTGCTCACCGTCTCAGCTTGCTCCGACAGCGTCAACAGGGCCCTGAGCACCAGAGGGACCATTTCCATTTTTGGAGACCTCAGAAGACTCAAGTTTCTGTACAGAGGCCTCACTTTGCTCTCCAGCAGGTCACCATAGGCCAGCATCTGGAAGAAAGCAGCAGAGTGCTCAGGCAGAGCTGGCAGGGCTCCCTCATCACAGCTGAGGGCAAAGGGCACATGGGCTTTTCCCGCTGACTCACAGACAAGAAAGAGAGACAGGACTTCTGCTGCCAAGTTAAGATGTTCTTATGCCAGTCCTGGAGCTGGATTTGCAGCTCCTTCAAAACCTTCTCCAGAGTCTAGCGCACGGAGAACATCGCCTTCCACAGACAGACTTTGCTGCTGCAAAGGCAGAGATACGGCCACCTCAGCCACCACAGCACAGTCTGGGCCAGCCCTACAGGACTTGGGCTGCCCAGGGACCCTGCTGGGGCAGGTGGACATGGTATTCCCATGAGACTGAGAGCAGGGAGCTGGCTCTGGGCTGCCTGGTCAGCTTTGGCTGCTGTGGGCCTGGGCTGGGAAGTGGGGTGGGATGGAGGACTCTGCTCCCTTTGGGAGGCCTGCAGTGTTCCTTGGGCCTGGCAGCTAGAAGGTCTCAGGGCCTCTGTCCCCACAGGGAACAAGCCCTCTAGCTGTGAGGGCCAGTACCTGAATATTGGTGAGATCTCTAGAGCTGTGGCGACGACACGTCCAGGCCACTTATTTGCCATCAGGACAAGCAGTGTGCCAAAGCTGTGAGCAGTTGTTGTGTTTTTCTCATCCCAGTAGGCAAAGATGTGTCCCACAACCTTTGGCACCTGGAGGGAACACATGTGAGAGTAGTGCTGCCACTGCAGTACAGCTGTGTCTTGGGCTGCCCTGCCCATGCCCCTGTCAGGACTTCAAGAAGGCAGTTCACTCATCTGAAAGCACTGCCAAAGAAGGAAGTTCACATAAGATAAACCACCACACCAGGTGCAGATGGCAAAAAGGAAGGCGTTAGTTCCAGGCCTGAACGGATGTTTGAATTAGCACACTGGACAAAATGCCAGTGTGCAGACTGTGGGAAAAGCACAGGCAGAAACAACGGCAAGATGCCACACCTGGTGAGGCAGATCTGGGTAAGCTGCTCTGCTGCTTCAAGGTGGCTTCAGTAGCCTCACATACCTGGCTTTGGGAGGGAGGGAGGCAGGAACCTGACAGGGCTCAAGGGCAGGGCAATCCAGCCACAGGCCACTTACATCCATCAGCCACAGCTCAGGGGATTTCATGGCCACTTCCAGAAACTCCATTGGTGCTTTCTTGTCCAGGAGGCTGGAGCGTCCCAAGATCTCGATGGCCGCAAGGACAATGCCTGTCCTCTCATCAGGCCTGAGGTACCTCCCAAAGGCCTATGGCAGGAAGAAAGGGATCAGAGGCCAGTGCCGGCCAGTGCCCTGAGGATGCTGCCCATCTGGGCAGTGTGAGCAGCCCTGGCCAGAGGTGTCAGGCAACACTGGTGGCAGTGGCCGCAGGAAAGCTGGCGGCAGTGCCCACAGTCCCTATGCAAATGAGGATGAGGACTGACCTGGGGCAGTGAGGAGAGCTGTGTCGCTGTTGGACACGCAATGACACACATAGATGCTGTCTGGTGAAAAGGCATAAAACTATTTATTATAGTATCTGACTCCATATTTATAGTATTTCTGCACAGACCAGGGATTGGAGGAGAAGGTTGGTACTTCTCCCATCCCATTGGTCAAGACACCTGCTCATCAGTTGTTTTATACTCCAAGAGAAAGTATGTGAACAGCCTTGTCTTAACATAAATATGTTTCTAATTACAACACCCGTGTGTGAGAAAGAACTATGAATTATGAAAAACATTAAGCTGTAAAGTGCACCAGAAAACTGGAGAAATCGGGGCGACAGGGGTGGGTCCTTGGGCATGGGGCATCGGCCCTACCGAGACCCAGGGCTCGCTGGTGGCCAGCAGAGCTGGGGAGCAGCTGCTGCTGCTGCTGGTGGGACACCACAGTGTTCCCTGTTCAGGGACAGCAGGTACCCTTTCCCACCCTTTTCCCCTCTCACATTTGCTGCCCTTTTTTCCCCTCACATTTCCCACCCTTTCCCCCCTCATGTTTTCCCCCCTTTTCTCCCCTGAGGTTCCCCACCATTTTGTGCCTCACATTTCCCACCCTTTTCTCCTCACGTTGCCTGCCAGCAATTTCTCACAGTTCTCATAATTCCTGTTTTCTCCAGTGACAGCCCTTCTGGTTCTGCACCCCTCTGCACACACAAATCCCCTGCCGGTGCCAGGGATGACAGGCCCAGCAAGGGGAAGGACTCATTACCTGAACTCTCCTCGTGCTGGGTATATTCAGCCAGGAGGTGACCTCAGATTCCCAGTATGCTGGGGGCAGGACATGAACCTCTGACAGTGTGGCATCTGAAGAGAGGGGACAGCAGCACTGGGGTCACAGTGGCACCTGCACCAAGAGCAAGGGGCCATCACAAGGCCCAGGAATACAAGCAGGTATATGTGGGGACGTGGCCGTGCACAGGGATGCAGCTTACCACAACTTCTCTTACATTTCTGCTCAGAGAGGAATGCAATGAGGGAGCAGAGAATTTCTACCACCACTGAGCTGGTATCTTCTGTCCTGAACAACTTTAAAAACAGATGGCCCAGCAGCTTCCCCAGGACTGGGATCTGGATCTGTCCAGTGGCAGCACCGCTGTCCTCAATTTGACCAGCCTGGGGAAGGCAGGCAGAAGAGAAGGGCTGAGGGTGGGCAGCTGAGGCCTGAAGGCATTTGGGGCTGTGGCTATGCCAGGACACAGGGATGGACTGACTGGATGGTGGCCGGTCCTTACCCACAAAGTGGCAGAGTCAGCCAGCAAATGGCTCAGCAGCCTAACCCAGCCCAGGACTCTCTCCTGCACAGCCACTGTGTCAAAGAAAAAGTAGTCCAGGAGAACCTGGGAAGGGAGAAGAGAGCAGCTGCAGGTGAGTCCCTATTGGAGACTGGATGCACGGCAACAAGTCCCCCAAGCAGACACCCACTCCAGCAGCAGCAGTGGCTCGGCCCTGCTCCTGGGATACTCTTGCACCATCTCTCCCAGCTTTCTCTGCTCTGGGGGGTGTCCAGGTTCTGGCTGCGACAGGACTCTTTTGGCAGGACAAGACTGGACACAACCCTGGGCTCCTTCCTCTCCAGAGTGAGGAACAGTCCTCTGCCCCCCAGCTCTGCATAGGCCACACCTCCAAGATGCACTGCAGCATCTTGCTGGTTTTGGAGGCAGGCGAGCTGAGCACTTTTGCCTCCGGCATGATGTCCATGGCATGTAGGGTCTGCAAGGATGACAGAGAGCAGTGGCTGTGATTCTGCTGTCCCTCACCCCCTCAGAAGACTGATCTGAACTCCCAGTGTGAGAGGAGGGACCCAGGAACAGGCTTCGTGCTGGGGGCAGAGGAGCCAGCATTACTGGATGTGGCTGGAGACCGGCAAGAGATAAAGGGACAAGGGTAGGAAAGTGAAGCTGAGATCGTGGCCTGCTCTGGATCTTTGGTTCTAAGGCAGCATGGGGTGGGCAGAAGCAGCCCAGAGGGACTGGAGGCTCCGCCAGCTCACCCAGCACTTACCTGAGTATACAGGGATGCTTCCAGGCTCTGCATTTCCCCGTGTGGACGAAGGACAAGGATGCTGTCAAAGCACAGTCCTAGGAGTTTTCTGGTCTCCAGCATTGTTCTGATGGTGCTGCCAAGAGAGAGGGGCCCAGTTGGACACTGGTGCCTCAAGGTCTCCTGCAGCACTGGGCTGCCAGGAGGTGCATCCAGATGGGCAGGTGGGCATGGAGCACTGGGCCAGGGTCTGTGGGCCCTTGGGCCAGTACCTCAGTCCAGCGAGGATGAGCATGGCAAGCCGCCACATCTGGGTACAAATCTCATACTTGGGCTGCTCCAATTTCAGCAGCACCTGCAGAGCACAGCTGGCCTGAACCCTGGCAGCTGCCAGCACTCACTACCACCAGAGCCTTGCCGTCCCCAAACGCTGTCCTCACAGGCTGCTGGTGGTCCTTGACCCCTTCCCCAGAGCCCTGCATGCCCCCTCACCGGGATCATCTCTTCCAACTTGTATCTGCGGCAGAAATTATTCAGGTCCTGGGAGAAGCCATCATCCTTGGCCACTCTGCACAGGGTGCAGATGCTGTCAAGGAACTTCAGCTTCAGGTCCTTGTCTTGGAGCTGGGGGACAGAGACAATGGGGCAGTGTGAAGCGAGAACACCCAGCCAGCGGGACCAGAGCCCTGGGGTGTAGTGCCCTGTGGGAGCAGTGGCTCTGCAGAGCCAGCACCCCTGGCCAGGCACAGCCATCATCCAAGGGGCCATGAGTACCTGGGGCTGCTGGCAAAGGCCTGGATGAAATTCATAGCTCCCTGTGCATGAACAAGTACCCAGCTGGCATCTGATGGAGTTGGAGAGAAGGGAAAGCATCAGAGGCTGCAGTGACAGGAGAGAGCAGAGGAAGGAGCAGGAGCTAGGGTCCCTCTGCTGTCCCACTCCTGAGCAGAGCCTGTGATGGGCTGGTGTCCTGCCCTGAGGAACCCTGGCACTCCAGCCTCACTCCCACCCCTTCAATCCCTGCTGCCTGTCTGCCACGAAAATCTGATCCCAGCATGGGGACCCAGCCCTATCCACTCCCACAAAGGGCCCCTCACTCACTGGAGTGCAGTGGCTCCACCATGGTCACCTCGGTGGGCTCCACTGCAGACCTGCTCTCCTGAGGATCCTATGCCATCCTGGGCCGTCTTGGGGGTCTCTTCTCCATTCTAGGGAATAGAGAAAAAGGGAAGGAGGAGGGAAATCTGGTAAAGTAAATATCTGCCTGCTGCAAGGCAAGACGTGAGCTGTGCTTGCGGGCTTGTTGCCAGCTGCGTGCTCCTGTCCTGTCCTGTCACTGTCCTGTCGGACACTGCAGGCTGGGGACTGCTTCCATGTTAACAAAGTGTGGGAGCCGTTGCTAGGGGCAGGTGGCGGGTCACAGGGGGCCCTTTGTGATGCCCCAGTTTTGCCCAGTACGGTGCTCCCACTGAAACATTCCAAACCAGGCGCTGCTCCCCTCTCCCACTCCACCTCCCCTTCCTTCAGTGGTGGGATGGAGAAGAGAACTGCAGTCAAAAAATGAAAGGTCGCGGGCTGAGGTAAGAACAATTTACTAAAAGCAGCAATGAAACAAAGCAAGAGCCCTGAGCTGCCAAACCCTACTAACGACAGAGGAGACCAAGAGCTGTGATGACAGCGAGGTGGACGGGCATGGAGAGAGCAAGCAGGAGTGGATAATTTGAAAGGAAAAGCCAGACTTGTGAGAAGGAAACATGAGGAGACAAAAGGACAAGATCAGGAGGGGGGAAAAACAGTGGGAACTGTGAGGGGAAAAGGATGCAAAACATGAGGGGGAAAAGGGCTCAAAATTGAGGTAAAAAATAGGAAATATGAGAGGAAAATTGGCAGAAACTTGAGGGGAGGAAAGGGAAGGAAACGTCAGGTAAAAAAATAGGAAATGTGAGGGGGAAGAAGGGTAGGAAAAGTGAGAGGTAAAAAATGGGAAATGCGAGGGGGAAAATGGCATGAAACTTGGGGGGAATAATGGTGGAAAATTGATGACAAAAAAGGGCAGGAAGCGTAGGAGAGGAAAAGGGCAGAAAATGTGAGGGGAAAAGGGAAAATTGCAAGACAAATGACATGAGCTCAAGGGTCCTATGGTCAGGGTCCTTCTTGGATGCAGCAGCTCAAAATGTTTCTGTGTTAGTGCACCGTGAATAAATGACTTTTGGAACAAGACATCTGAGACTCCATCATGGGAAACCTGGTTGAGTTCCTACTATCATTTTTCCCACTGAAGTGCATTGCCTCTTGGCATGAGCCAATGCAAGAGAAACAGATCACAATGGGAAGATGGAAAGTCACAATAGTTTTATCATTGGAAAGAGATTTCAGTGCCAGTTGGAAGGTGTGACATGGCATGGGTGTTGCTGAGACCTTTTTATCATTCCTGAGACTCCGCAAAATTTTTTTGGGAGAAACGGGGGAATTTAGAGGGGGAGGATTGTCACGGGATTTGAGGGAGTGTCGGATTTTGGGGGGATAATTCAGGACTGGGAGATCAGACTTGGGGATCTCATTCTTGGGGGAGAGTCGGTCAGATTTCAGGGATCACAATTTGGGGAGATTGTGAGAATGGGGTTCAGATTTTGAGAGGTTACATGAGTTGAGGCTGAGCCTCTGGGTTTAATTTGGGGAGAGGATCATGTGATTTTGGGGGGGTTAAAATTTGGAGGATTAAATCCCTGGTCTTGGGGGAGTCTCATAATTTGGGGAGGGAGTCTGAGATTCCCAAAATACAAATACATAGCCAAGCAGGACCCCTCAAGTTCCTGAGGGGAGTGGACAAAGAGGGAACCACCCAAAACAGCCTTACAAGGACTTGCTGTGGCCATGGCAGCATTAAGGAAACAAAGCACCTCATATAATTTTTCCTGCCATTTTCTCTTTCTTACTCATGTTTCCCACCACTTTTCCTCTCATGCTTCCCACCCTTCTGTCCTCTCACATTTCCCATAAGTTTGGCTCCATGTTGCCTGATTTTTTTCCTCTTATCTTTTACACCCATTTTCCTCCCATTTCCTGACTTTTTCCCCTCATATTTCCTGCCCTTTTCTCACTCTTGGGGGTTGGGTTGCATTCTTGTAGAATTTTTTCCCAAAAAGAGTTGCTAGAAAGCTGATTGCTGGTACTTGTGGGGACTTACAGGTATTTGGAAGAGACAAAAGAGGTAACTGTGAAGGACAGGGTGTCACCGACTACATCTCTCTCTTGGGGGCTCAAAAAGAACCGAGGAGTTCGGTCTTTGACTCCGGGGAGATCTCACCAGACCTCACCTGGAGCTGAGCTCAGAGTGACTTTTGTGGGTTCCCTGTGAATTGTATTGTTGCAGGGGTTGTTGTGGTGAAAGTGCAGGACCTGGCCCTTGGTCCTGTTAAATCCCATATTGTGAGATTCAGCCTCTGGATGCAGCCTGTCCAGTCTCTCTGCAGAGCCTGGTGTAAGATCAGGCGGCTACAGAAACTGAGCTGGGTAGCACTGCATGCCTCGAACCCTGGTGCAATGGAAGCTATCAGAGAGATAATGCAGGAACAAAAGTGAAGACATCATGTCTGGTCACACTGACCCCTCTGACGGGAAATGTAACAAGGACATTGCTGATGCAAAAGAATGTAACAGGGACTTAATAATCTAAAAGATTATGTTGCTAATGGAACAGTGCAAAGTGATCCAAATGTAAAATTTTGTACAGAAGTTAGAGAATTATAAATATTGGTGATTAATGTAATAAAATGGCTTTGTTGCATAGCATGGTCTGTGTGCTTCAGTCACTGAAGAGCCCATCCTATGTTCCAGCAGATCCAGCAGACTCCATCCCCTCATCCAGATCATCAATGAAGATATTAAACAGGACTAGACCCAACACTGATTCCTGGGGGACACCACCAGTGACTGGACACACACTGGATGTGGAACCATTCACCATCACTGTCTGAGCCCAGCCTCCAACCAGGTCTTAACCCAGAGAAGAGGGAATATGCCCAAGCCATAGGCTGCAGCTTTTCTAGGAACTTCTTTGGCTCATGGTGTCAAAAGCTTTGCTAAAGTTCAGTTCAACATCTACAGCCTCTCCCTCATCCACAGGCAGGTCACCCGGTCATGAAAGGAGATCAAGTTGGTCAGTCACTACCTGCCCCTCCTAAATCCACACTGGCAGGTTCTGATTCCCTCAGCCATTCTGTAGGTGCCGTGTTTGTGTGTGCCAGTACAAAGACATTCTACTGGAGTCTATATTTGATACTAAAAATTATTTACTGGATAAAAACATCAGTCTGTAAAAACAACATTCTGAAGGCACAGTTCATATTAGCTAAAAGGATTCCTTTTTAGGGCCAAGTCTTTGAAGGTTGTTGGTATTTTTCAGAGCTTCTCTGTGCAGCAGGCCTCAAACAGGAGTGGTTTAAGGGGGAGGCCCTAGAGAACTACGAGAATTTTCCAAGGCTTCTGAAGCCGGGAATTTTGAGCAGCAAATGGGAATCCAGTGGGCTTGGGCCAGGTGCTCCAGGCAGCTGGATGCTCTGGGAAGCTGTGAGCTCTGGGTGGCTGAAGCCTTGGGAAGCTACCAGGAACCCTGTGACTTTCTTTCTTCTTTTCTTATTTCATGTAAGCAAAGCAAAGCAATGCAGCAGCAACAGGGTAGGGTGAATAGGTAGGGATTGCAGATTGCTCAGGCCTCTAATGCCAGTTTTCATTACATGTGGAAAAACACCACTCCTTCAGTGTAATTTTACAAAAATTGATTTTTTTGCCATGCACGTACATGTGTATGTTTATGTTCTGTCTTGTTGTCTCTAATTCTTTCTTTTTTCTTAATTTTATTTTGTTTACATGAATTTTTCTATCTTGCTTGTGCTTTTAATACTATCTTATTTTTAGTGAATTGTTCTATTTAAAAAAATGCAAAACAATATTGTGCTGTGTTTTTAATTATGTCTATGAAATACTAAACCTTATCTGGATTTTTAGGGCACTAGCCTTCTACAACTACTCAGAGAGCTAACATGCTGTTTCTTATTAGAGACACTTAGAAAGCATAAAGACTTATTTCTAACTTACTGTGGTTTAATATATCTTAATTTCTCTACAAGTTTTAACTCAAATCCTATATTCTTTTCTCCCTCTGATTTTATCAGAGAGAGCCTAAATTCTTGGTTTACAACAGTGCTGTGTGATGGCACTCAAGATTATCTGTTCCATAACCTTGTCAGGCACCAAGGTTGAGCTGAGGAGGTCTTGAGTTCCCCAGATCCTCCTTCTGGCCCTTCTTGTGAACAGAGTCACACTGGCACCTCCAGTCTTCTGGAACCTCCCCAGTGAGCCAGGACTGATGATAAATGATGGAGACCAGCTTGACGGGCTCATCTGCCAGCTCCCTCATCATTCTAGGAGGGATCACACTGTGTCCCAGACTTAGATGGTGAGCATCTAAGTGCCTCAGCAGGTCACCAACTGCTTCCTGGATTACAGGGGATCTGTTCTCCTTCCTGTCCCCATCTGCCAGCTCAGGAGGCCACTGGTCCTGAGGACAACCTGTCTTAATTTTGAAAACTGAGGCAAAGAAGGTGTTGAGTACCTCAGGCTATTCCTCATTTCTGGCAACTCTCTTCCCCACTGTGTCCAGTAGAGAATGAAGGTTGGTTTTGCCCCTCCTTTTGCCATTAAAGTGTTTATAAAAACATTTTTTATTATCTTTAACAGAAGTTGCCAAGTTAATTCCTAATTGAGTTTTCACGTCTCTCATTTTCCTCCTAACATCCTTAAGCATTTCCTGAGTAACCTACCCTTCTTTCCAAAGATGATAGACACTCTTTTTTTCTCTTAATTTCTGCAAAAGCTCCCAGCCCATACAGGTTATCTTCCCTGTCTGCTTGTCTTTCAGTACATAGGGACAGGCTGCTCTTGTGCCTTCAAGATTTCATTCTTGAAGTATGTCCATCCTTCCTAGACCACTTTGTTTTTCAGGGCTGTTTTCCAAGGTACTCTCCAAATGAGTCTCTTGAATAGGTTGAAGTTTGTCCTCTGGAAGTGCAGTGTGGAACTGTTGTTGATGCCCCTCCTTGTTTCACAAGGAACATTGAGAACTCAATGATTTCACGGTCACTGTGACCCAGATGGCCTCTAACCATCACATCTGCAATCACCACATCTCTGTTTGCTAACAGCAGATCTATCAGGGCCTGGCCCCTGCTCAGCTTGATCACCAGCTATGACAAGAAGTCATCCTTCATACACTCCAAGAACCTCCTGGACTGCCTTTTCTCCAGTGTGTTGAGTTCCTAGCTGGTAAAAGTCTCCTATAAGAACAAGGGCTTGTGATCTTGAAACATCCTCCAGCTGCTCACAGAATAATCCCACCAGCTCTTCATCCTGGTTGGGTGCTCTGTAACAGACTCTCACCAGAATGTCAGCCATGCTGGCCTTCTCCGTGATTCTTACCCATAGGCAATCAACTTTATTGTCAGTAATCTCAAGTTCAGTGGTGTTGAGATCTTTCCCAATATACAGAGCCACCTCTTCTCCCTCTTCTTCTCTTCTGAAGAGCTTGTAGCCATCCACTGCAGCGTTCCAGTCTTGCGAGTCATCCCACCACCTTTCCCTGATGGCAACTACGTCAGAGCTTTCCTTCTTTACCATGGCTTCCAGCTTCTCTCTTCCAGCATGTTATTACCCATGCTGCGTTCATTAGTGTACATGCACTTCAGCTGAGTTGCTGACCTCACCCCTGACTCTGGCTTAACACCCTTGAGCTCATCTCTGGAGAGCCTGGCTTCATCCCCTTCCCCCTTCAAAACTAGTTTAAAGCGCTCTCAGTCAGCCCTGCCAGCTCACAGGCTAGGATCCTTTTGCCCTTGTTAGATAGGTGGAGCCCCTCTGACTCTAGCAGACCTGGTTCCCTAAAAGTTACCCCATGACTCTCTACTGGGTATTGGTTTCTTACTGCTTATTGTCATTAGTCCATGGTTTTAGTGTTTTTAGTTGCTTAAGTTTAACTTAATTAAACCTAGCAGCACCTTAAACTGAACAGCATTTAACTTTACTCAACTTCTAACTTCAGTTAAACAATTTAGCAAATGATTCCTGTAGGATTTACTCCACCACAACAGTAACTGACTCACAGGCCTTACTTACTCACAAATCTAAAGTACTTAAGAATCCAGGAGAGCAGCATTTCTCCCATATTTCCTAAGGCACATTCACATAGACACAGGGAGCTTGTTTTGGGTAGGATCCTGTTACTTTCTGCCACCTTTTAGGGGTTATAAATGGTTCTTGGTGATGCCCTGCACTTATTTTTGGAGGTTGGGGAGACCCCACGGCTCCATTGATGGCTGATGGGGGGTTATAACCCCCAATTTTTGGGAATTGTAAGTGACTTGTGGGGGTCCCACGTTTGATGGACAGGGAGTGTCCCCTTTCTCCAAAACAGCCCTTGGCCAATCAGAGAGCACCGAGGTGACGACTTACAAGTGTTCAGGCAGACAGACTCCCTCTACACAGAGTTTTCAAAGATGCTTAACCAGCCAGAACTCAGATGCCAGGGAGACACGCAGAGCCCAGAACTCCCAAAAATTTCCAGCCATTCAGAGCTTTTCGTGCTGATGTGTCCCCAGGTGCCAGACAGACCCGCAGTGTCCGGTGCTCCTCCCGCTGGATTTCACCTGGAAGGCTTTGAATGGTCCTGGAGGTTAACTAAAGGGGTCTCTGGTGGTTGTATTCACTGATTCCTTCAATATAAAAGGTGACCTTGCCTTGAACTTTTTCTGTGAGCATGCACGTTGCTTCTTGGTTATGACTTGCAAAAAAATCCCCAGTGTAGTCCTATCTGTTTCTGTCCTATCTGTAGTTCTATCTGTTTCTCCACTGGTTTCTGTGTTTATCATCTTGTGTAAACACTTTAACATTCTTTTATCTTATTTGCTAGTTAGTCTTTAAGCTCCATTCTGCAACTTTAGGGGAACTGAGAATTTCTACTCTCTATGTTATTTATCAGGACCTCCCCCAGCACAGCCCAGCTGCTTTGAGTTGTCAGCATCAGCCCTGGGGATGGGGCGTGGGGGGAACTGGGTGCCAAATTGGTGGCACTGGTGGTGCTGGGAGCCTGCCCATTCGTGGGGTAAGCAAGGGGCATGGAACGGGGAGAGAGGGGGGAAGAGAGCTTGGGACTCCCTGCTGAGCAAAAGGGGAGGTGGTGTGTAATACAAAACTTTTGTGTCAGGTAAATACAAGCAACGTGTGTATTTGTGATTGTGATATGTGTGTAGCCCAACTATGGGACAGTTATAAAGATGAATTCTAATTGTCCTGGTTTAGGGCAAATTTAGGAGAGACTCTCCAATGGGTGCCCCTCCAGAAAACAAACCCACAAGGCCCCTGCCCCCCACCAGTCCGGGAAGAATTCCTTGGAGAGAAGTGGAAAGAACCTGTTTATTTAACAGACACAGCACGCCCCCAAGCACAAAATGAACAATACTAGGTGGTACCAGTCTTTCAGTGCTCTGAAAAAGATGACAAATTCAGAACCAAAATCTCTCAGGGGTGATCACTCGGTTGTCAATCCTTCCGGTGCTGGGGCAGCTGCTGTAGACCTCCGATGTTCCCAGGTCCCAGTCCGGAGCAGGTTCGAGTAGGTCCAGAAAGGAAAGGAGAAACAGCCCAGGAAGAAATTTGGACTGTTAGCTTAACTAACTAATGAGCAGGAGCAAGAGCAAGCAGAAGCAAGAGCGAAAAGCAAAAGCAAGCAAAAAGCAAAACAGCACCAGGTATTGCCTGTCTTTGTGTCCTGCCGGCCTTGGGGGAGAGGTTGATAGCAAAAAACCAAAACAAAACATTCACTCTTCTGAGACAGTCTTAAAGGCACAGAACATGATATCCAGCAAAAGCAGCACACACAAATGGGGATACAAATATCATAATGTCACCCTAGGACACTAATAAATAACTGAGGAAAGTAAAGCATGGAAGAAGGCCTTTGAATCTATCCTTTGTTCGCAATTAACTTTTATAAGTCTTAAGTTGATTTAGGAACATTTGAATGAAAGTTTTAAAATGTTGCTTCTTGACAAGAACTTTCTGTTTGTAAGTACGCCTTAAAGGTTTTTGCAATAATAATCTTTTGAAGTATAATTTTAGAATATCGCTTGCAGTAAGGATTTTCAAAACTGTAGCTTTAGAATGTATAAAAAATGATCATGCTTATCTCTAAGTCCTACCCCAAAACTTGGAAAGCAGCTTGAGAAAGGAAGATGGACATCAACTCAATGATTAATAGTTTCAACCAAGGGAAGCTAGACATCACTATCATAAGATTAATAGTCCCTAAAATTAAAAGTTGGACCCACGTCTGAAAGCCGGACCCCACCATCTGGGATACTCCTTTCAGGATGTACATCCTGAGAAGACTACATCACAATGGTGTATAAGATTGTGACATAAAAATTGGAAATAGAAACTGCTGAGAAAGCTTCTGAGTACCCCTATAAATACCTGTAACCCTCAACTATCGGCAGTTGGAGGGAAAACTACCCCCGCACTGTACCCAGCGATGTATTGATCATACTTTACCATATTAATTAATACATTGATTGCTACTTGAATATTGGCCTAGTCGAGCTTCTCATTTATAACAGTGAGATGCCCAAACTAAACAGGATGGGATGGGGACTCCCAAAAACAAGCACAGGGGAGGTGGGTTGAGAACTGGGGAAAGGGAGGAAAAGAGGGGGCTGGGACTCCCAAATAGAGCGGGAGGGAGATGGGACATATAAATTGAGTTGGGAGGGGTCTGTGGACTGGGAGAAATGATGGAAAAGGAGGTGAAGAGGGAGAGGAAAGGTGAAGCTGGAATGGAAGAAGGGCAGTTTCATGGGTGTCCACCCTTATTGCCCAGCACTTAAGCCTTGGAGTGGATCCCTTGGGCTCAGGGTGGGGGGTGAGGATGATACCTTCTGGAGGCTGACCTGGAACAGAGACTAGACAGAGCAAGAGGATAAAGTAGATATTTATTGAAAGACCTCAATGGGTACACTTGGGCCGCACAAGAATCCAGCTGGACCACAATCAAAATGCACCACAAAATGGATGACTGATCACGAGGTCTCACACTTTTATAAGTTCCGGTCCATTAGCATATTAGAATTAATTGTCTAACCATAGCTTCAGGATATGAAGCTCTATCCTTGTTTTTTCTTCTCATTTCACTGTTGTTTTCATTATTAGGCCTGAAATTTGCCCTTGGTATTGAGCTAGAGAAAGAATTGTTTTGTCGATCTACTCTGTGAAGAGAACTTAGTAGCACTTAATATGAAACCTAAAACTACCCACTAAAACAGCACAGAATCAAAAAAATAGAAAACCTAAAATGCAAGGCATCAAGGGGGCAGATCCACACTGAGGGGATTCCCCCCTGTATCTATTCCCGGTGGGATTCCCCTGACCCATCAGCTAGGGCTGTGGGTCAGAGGGGATAGGAATGAACTGGGAGGAAGAGGAGAGAGAGAGAGGAGGAGCAGGAAGAGGAGGAGCGTGAAAAGTAGCGGAAGAAGCTGAAGGGATACTGGTCACTGTGTCCTCAGCCCCTGTGGCTCCAAGAGCATCGCACTCCCTACATCCCTCAGGTGACTGGGGAGGAGGAGTTTGCCCCAAATATACTGGGG
>VZTB01005713.1:11031-24030 GCA_013397245.1 Thryothorus ludovicianus | reverse complement strand
GGGGGGGGGGGTCTCTGGCAGGGGTTTTTTGGGAGGGGTGTTTGGAGCTCTCAGACTCTGGAATCCAGACCGAAATATCTTTGCATTTCCCTGGGAGGCTTTCTGCGGGGGATAGGGTGTGTTTGGAACTTGCAGAACTCCAGAGATGAGCCTNCCCCGGGAGAGCCAGGGGAGTGTAACATGGGACCCCAGGAGTGGGGAAAGTGCAGAGGGGTGATTCCAGTGTTGGAAGATGCCCAGCAGCCTGGAGGGGTGGGGAAACACAGAGGTGAGGGAGGGCCAGGACACCTGACCCTGAAAGGGTTGGCTGGGAGGGGGAGGAGCCCCAGGTGCCTGGAGTGAGGGGAGCCTTAAGAGAGTGACCTTGGGACAATCTCAGAGCTGAAGCAGAATCAAGGGAAAAGGAAACCCTGGACCTCCCAACATCCCTAAGCAGGACTCCAAAGAGGGGATATCACCAGAATCCATGGGGACTTCCGAATTCCAAAGGTGGGAGACCAACTAGAGAGAACTCCTGGGAGGGGTTTTTGGATTGGTCCAGGATTG
Organism: Thryothorus ludovicianus; assembly: GCA_013397245.1. Lineage (NCBI taxonomy): Eukaryota > Metazoa > Chordata > Aves > Passeriformes > Certhiidae > Thryothorus > Thryothorus ludovicianus. Next base: position 23,484 of record VZTB01005713.1, on the reverse strand, counting down.
GAGCAGCAAGAAGTGACTGTTATCCCTATCCCATTCTATTGCACCACTGGGAAGGGATTTGGGATAAAATGAAGCCTGGGAAGGAAGAAGGGATAGGGGAAATGAGTTTTACTGGGATTTGTTTTAATTCTCATTCTCTTCTTGTGATTTGACTGGACAGAAATTCAAATAATTTCCCCAAGCTGGGTCTGTTGTGCCTGTGGCAGCACCAGGGAAGTGCCCTCTCCCTGCTCTGATCTGAGCATAAACCTTTCCTTGGGTGTTCTTTGCCCTGTTTGGGGCAGGAAGGCACAGCCAGTGTCGCTGTAGAGACGGTCACGACACATAATAACGACCAAAAGGTTCCAAGGCAGAAAAAGCTTTTATTGTAGTTGCATTTTCCCTTTGATACATTCCTTTCACCAAAGACATACAATTCACTCATTGGTTAGTAAAAGATACTTTACTTGTTCATAAAATCTCTCTATTCTTGGTTAGGTTACATATTTTGTTCTCTGATTCCCATGAGCCAGATTTCTTATTTACTGCAGGTGCAGTTGTTTTTCACCCAGGAATAGTTTACTGTGTTAATGAACTCTGAACAAAATTGTTTTCACATGAGAACTTGCAAACCACTTAACTGCACATAGAAGTGACAAGCCAGCTGTTAATTTAACAGAGTAAGGCCTGATTTTATGAGGCCTTTCTTTTATAATTTTTCTGCCTGTCTACCACATGCCGGAGTGGCTTTGGTGGCACCAGGCACCCAACCAGGCTCAAACCATTACATGTGACACATTGGGAATGTTAAACATAAAGCTTAAAGCAAACAAGAGTTTCTGGAGGGTATTCTCCACCCCTTTGCCTTTCCTGGGAGCCGTAGGCAACACGCTGGGGGCAACAGCCCTAAGTGCTGGAGCACAGCCAAGTGCTCAGACTGTGACTGTGAACTGCCCTCATTCCCAGTGTGTGACAGTATTTAAGCAGTCTCAAGAATCTGTTTCTAGTCTCCATAAGTTCATATTTACACAGCCCCAGGGATTTGGTTCAGTGTCCATGAGTTTGGCTGTTAGGGTGAGTTCTGGAAAAGCAGCTTCTTTCTGTAAAACTTCAGGGTGGTTGAGTTGGCACTGGCTGGAAAGATGCCAAGGATGGGAATGGAGGAACTGAACACCCAGACCATGGCCTCGTCTTTGGGGGGATTGAAATAAACAACTGATGAAATAAATGTAGCAAATCAAGTAGAGAGGGAAATAAAACCCTGAACTCATTACTTTTCAGCTGGTTTTATTGAACCTTTTGCCACCATGGGGTTGGTTTGTGTGTCTGGATTTGTTTTTTTAGGTGAGTTCTAGTTTTTGCTCCCTTGTTAGTGCTTTTCAGTGATTTTATTGGGCTTTTTTTGGCCACTTCTAGCTCCTGCAGTAGTGCCTTTGTGGTGGGTTAGTATTTGGGGGGCCTTCAGACCCCTTGATGCAACCCCAGGTGAGCAAAGCCACCTTGAGCAGACACAGATGTGTCCCTGCACTGCTGCAGGGGAGAGACTCCCTGGCCCCAGCACCATTTCTGCCCTCTCCAGCTCTGCTCCCTCTTGCCTCTTTGCAGGTAAGAGGAAGGAGAGGAAAAACCTGCTTCATTCTTCTACTTCCAAGCCCAAAGATAGTTTATTTAAACTCTTGTTCTGGAAGGGAGTTGGAGCCTTTCCCTGGAGCAGAGGCTGTGCCCAGGAGTGGGAAATGGCTCTGTATAGGGAAGGCTGGCAGGTTCCATCACCCCTAAATCCTCCATGGCACTTGTGGCCTGTAGATGAAGGGGCCACAGGTGCCCCTGGGAGAGGATTTGTGAGCTGGTGCCTCCCTGCTCTGCAGAATTTCCTGAAGCAGCAGCTTTGATCTAAAACACACATGTGAGTAGGTGGGAGTCAAGAAATCTGGAAGAGAGGAAACAAGAGAAAAAGCTTGGAGGGAGAGAAATTTCTGTGCCTCCATCCCCTTTTCCCACCCCTTCCTCCTCCACCAGTTTTTCACCTCAAAATGCCCCAAACAGCANGGTTTGGGGATGGCAACAAAATATCACATCAATTAAACCAAGATTCAAGCATTTGAAGGGGAAAAAATATCCTTTTGGACACAGGCAGGTGGTTCTCATATGTAAATATTTACCTGGAGGAAGAACAAGGTGCAGGGGCTGGTAATAATTGTATCTACAGTGATAAAAGGAAACATCTGCTGGGCATTGATATGAGGGATTTACATAGTAGTAATAAATATAGAACCACTTTGCAGTTGTCAGTGACTTGACAGCAGCATCCACAGATATTTCCAGTCTGTATCAGTCAACCTTTGTTCTGTTTCTCTGGTTTTCCTCTTACTTATAAATATTAAGCAAATTGTTCCTGTGGGACGAGCTTTGCTTTGCTGAAAAGAGCTGTGACTACCCAGGAAGGCTGGGAGGATTATCAGCTTTTTGTGTTTTTATTTTAGGACCACAGGAACATCCTGGTAAAGCCTGAGGAGGGAGCAAGACCTGGTTGGGCCCTGTGAGCTTGGGGTCCTGTCCAAGATCATCTCGTGGCAGGAGGAACTGAGGGAGACTCTTGTCCCCGGAGGGTGCCCCTGTCCCTTCTGCGGCCCTAAGGATGGCAGAGGCCCCTTGTGAAGAAGGTACAGAGGCACCAGCCCCTGCCCAGGAGCTTCACTAGCTGCCCTGCGCAGGGTGGAGAATCAGGGTTGGCTCAAGTGGGGTCATCCAGCACCTTCTGGGGGCTGAGGCTGAAAAACCCTCTGGACTTGTGCAAGTCTTTGAGACAACTCTTTTCCAGGGCATCCACAGCCAGCAGGATTTGGCTGAGGCTGAAGCAGTGTTGAAAAAACCAAGCAAGTCCTGGTTTTTTTTGAAAGCCAAAATTGTGTTTTCCTTCTTGCCACAAACACAAACCTGGCAAAGGAACAATGGTGCCTGACTGTCCTAGGAGGAAAATATCCCAAATCAGGCCGTTCCCACTCCCCACTTCTGAGTGTGAGTTGGAATTCACTTTGTTTGCACAGGTGAAGACTCAGCTGCTGTGATGGAGCTGCTGCAGGAGAGAGCAGAGAGAAGGACCAGTAAGGCCCGGTTTGGTTGTGGGGATGTTGTTTCAGGATATAGCTCACTGTGTTGGGGGAAACTAAAGTGATCAAAGGAGCTGGGGGGAGGGACTAAGAAAGGTCAATGTGTTTGCAAGCTGAGGGTCTGGTGCCCATTCCATGGAGGAGGGGCACATAGAGGTGATGCAGGGAGGTTGGACAGCCTCAAAAATCCTTGGAAGCTGATGATAGCACTAGGATGCCCCCTGGTCTGTGCTTGTGCCCTCCTGGGAGCCTCCAGTGTGTTTTGGGGCTGTGTTGGAAGGTGTTGAAGGCACCCATAAGGGAAATGTGAGAGCTGGGAGAACATGGGATGTTCTTCATGCCCTTCCCACATGGTTTGTCCCAAGATTCCAGCCTCAGATGCACCAAAGACAGGAAAGTGACCATTGCGGTCACCGTGCTCGCCGTGGTGCTGCTTCTCACAGTCGCCATCATTGCACTGGAGGGTGAGTGCCTGAGGGTGCAGGAACTTTTCTCCCTGGAGAAATCCCCCAGCATGAGTCACTTGGGCATGTTGTGCTTGTTTCCAGCTAAGAAACACCCACCCTGCACTGCTTCCCCCCTGCCCAGCTGCCTGGAGAGTGGGATCGGCTTCGGGAACAAGTGCTTTTACTTCCTGGAGGAGGAAGTGGACTGGGAGGGAAGTCAGCTCTCTTGCCTCTCCCACCAAGCTCACCTGGCCACCATCGACACCAGGGAGGAGTTGGTAAGAGAAACTCCTGAGGAGGCTGTACGGAACAACCTTTGGGGAGCAGATTTGGAAATTACAGGAATTTGCCTGAAGAGAGTGACATGGAGGTACCTGTGATCCTTGCTTTCCCCACCTCTAGCATTTCCTCCTGCGCTATGGAAACTTCATGGAGTACTGGGTTGGTCTCTGGAGGGAAGGTTCTGGACCTTGGAAATGGCTTAATGGTTCCCTCTTCAATGCCCTGTACGTCTCATCTTCTGAAGAACAAAACCATGACCCTAGGCTGAGCCAAGGCAGGGGCTGGATGCAGGAGGCACAAGTAGATATAGATCTGATGAGGTGGGAGTAACCAAACACTATTTTCCCTGGTTGTGCCAAAGCATCCAGACACAACCCATGTATTTGTGGGATGCAGATGCTGATAGGGACCTGGGGACATCCCTGGATAAATCCCCTGGGACCAAGAACATGAAGATATTCACTCTGTTGAGGAGTGGAAGGTTTGGGTTCTGCATGGAGATTTTGCTGGGGAGGTAGATCCCTGCTCCTGCAGTACTGTTAATCTCTGGAAATGGGAATCCCTCCCATCCCGTGTCCCATGAGCTCTAACTTTGCTGTTGATCCAGGTTTGACATCCAGGGCAACGGCCACTGTGCCTACACGAACTCCCACAGGATCAGCAGCGACAGGTGCTCTGAGATGAAATTCTCCGTCTGCAGCCACCTGCAGAGACACCACAGTGAAGTTCAGAAGGATCCAGAAATCCTGAATTCCACCTGAACCCTCCCTCTTAGCAGAGTTCCACCACCAGCTACTGTTAACTCCAAACAACATGGTACTGAGTCTCCATTGTTTGTATTTGCTTAAATTTTAGCTGGAAAACAACTCACAGGTTGGGATGAGTCTGTTTGCTGAAACTCTGTCAGTTGAGATAAGTTCATTTGCTTAAGTGAAAAACAGTGTTTGTGTAAAACCAAAAATCAATCAAGACCTCTGCTCTCGAGCAGGTGATAAAGAGGCAAACTGGGAAGAAGTTGCACAAGAGAAGTCTATGGAGGACTGACCCCATGGAAAGGACCCCACCCCAGAGCAGGGCAAAGACTCCTCTCCCTGCTGGGGAAGCAGCAGCATGAAGTGACCATAACGCCTCTCTCATTCTCCCTGCACCACTGGTGGAGAGGAAGGATAGAGTTGGAGATGAAGTGAAGCCTGGGAAGGAGGCAGGAGTGGAGGAAAGGAGTTTAATTAGGATTATTTTTGCTTGTCATTTTGCCTTTTCTGGGACCACAAGGGGAGCAGCCTGCATACAGCAGCCCAGACTGCTGGAGAACAGTGGCCCCTAGCCAAGCCATGTCCCCTGTCTGTTTCATGTTCCCTGTCTCTCCCATTTCCCTCAGATCTCTGGGGCTGGGGGCAGCAGCAAGACCCAGATTAGCCCTGGGGTAGAATAACCCTGAGCCCAGCTTAGCCAGTTCACCCAGTTCCATCCAGAGAGGGCCCAGGTAACTCCAAGAATGGGCCTTATGGTTCCCAGTCACCCCCAGTATGGTCCCAGTAACTCCCACTTTTAATCCCAGTCACGCCCAGTATGATACCACTGTGATCCCAGCATGGTCCCAGGGGTTCTCATTCACCCCTACTGTGGTTCCAGTCACCTCCAGAATGATTATTCCCACAATGGCTCCAGTCCCTCCCAGCATGATACCAGTATGAACCTGGTCACACTTAGTACAATGCTATTTGTTCCCAGCATGGTCCCAGTTGCTCCCAATAACCCAGTATACTTCCAGTCACTCCCAGTTGTATTCCAGTAACTCCCTTTATGGTTGCTCAATGATCTCAGTCACTCCCAGTCTCTCCCAGTATATCCCAGTTACCCACAGTGCATTTCCATTTACTTCTAGTTGCTTTTAGCCACTCCCAGTCACCTCCAGCATTACTATGTTTTGAATGTAAAAATATTGCAGTTTGAAACTTAGACCTGAAGTATTTCCAACAGAAGTTATGAATCTAAATAGATTGTGAGATGGCAGCTTTTCCAAGAGGATGTGCAGTATAACAAAGACTTCATCAGTGTGACTGTGGGTTCTTGGAGCTTTGTCCTGTGCTACTCTGGGATGTCACAAAACAGGACTTCACCTGCCACCAGCCCAGGTCACTCTCTGCCACTGTAGTTCCTTGGACCCTGTGTCTGCCAAAGCAGACACAAAGTGTTTTTGCTGGTCCCCTCTTTGCACAAATCCACGGAGAGCTGGGATTTTTCCAAACTCTTCTGTCTCCATTGTTCTTTATTTGTAAAGAACCAGCACTCCCTCCTGATGAACACTAGGAATGTTCCAGGAATGGCCACCAGCTCCCCTTCCTGCCTGGAAATCTTGAAACTTTTCTAAATGCTTCTCCCTTCAGCTCTTGGACAGCTACTCTGTATACAGAGCTAGGAAAAAAATCCCCTTGTCACCTCTCATCAGGGACATGCTGCCAGAGTTAAGAGTTGTGTGGGCAGTCTCTGTCCATCCATAGATTTTTCATAGAACTCTACATGGGGTGTGCTGAGATGGTATTTATATAGAAAGGATGGAGAATGCTAACACTTTGTGTAACACTTTCCCTCTCTATGTTTGTTCCCTATCCATGGATACAAAGAAATCCAAGAGCCCCTGGCACAGGCAAACCCTTCTGTCCATGCACAGAGAGCCATCCAAGAGCCCCTGGCACAGACAGACCCTTCTGTCCATGCATACAGAGACATCCAGGAGCCCCTGGCACAGACAGACCCTTCTGTCCCTGGCTAAGGGAGTGCACTGGGGGTGAGTGGGCAGCAAGTCCCGCATGGGGCCCAGACCCAGCTCCAGCCTTGCCAGGCCCTACCAAGGCTCAGGGCCAGCTTCTCTGCAAGGGGAAAGCCCTTCAGCCCTGTACCTGCCCAGAAGGGCAGTGCTGGCCTTGCAGCACAGGTTGTTCTCCCCACAGGCTGCAGGAGATGAGAACACAACCCTTGCAAACACTGAGTGCAAGCCACAGCTCTGGGTGCTCCCCAGGAACCTCAGCCCTGTGGCACCACTGTGTGCCCCAAGCTTCAGGGCATGCAGTGGGAGCCCGGCTGGGCTCTGCCCTGGGGCCATCCGGAGCATTGAGCTGCAACAAACAGCCCTGGTGCACTGGTGTGCCAGGGGAGACAAATCAGCTTCACCCTGAATCATGATGATCATGTGATATCAGGGGGCTGTGCTGGGAAGAGTGGTGAGGGTAAAGAGCAGAGAGCTCATCCTGTTGGAGGGACAAGGAAAAAAGAGTGGTGTCACAATGGCCATGGCACAGACCCAATTGCCGCTATGTTCCATGAGGCTGTGCTGTGTTCACAACTGACCCTTGGTTCCATGAGATTCCATTGTGTCACAATGGTCCCCATGTTTCCAAGAGGCTGTGCTGTGTCACAATGGGCACTGGATTTCACAAGAGCTGGCAATGTGCCAGTGGCACCTGTATCATAGGAGGCCCCACTTTGTCAAGGTAGAGCCTTGGATCCATGAGACTCCATGTTATCCCAATGGTCTGCTGAGTTCCACGAGGCTGTGCTGGGTCACAGTGGACATGGAGTTCCACATGCCCTGGAAATATCCAAGTGGAACCTGACTTCCATAAGGCCCCACTTTGTAGATGTAGATGTGTTTGTAGATGACACTTGGTTTCCCAAGACTGCCTTGCATCACAGTGGTCTCCTGGGTGCCATGAGGCCCTGCTGTGTCCCAATGGACACTTGCTTCCATGAGATCCCATTGGGACACAGTAGCCTCCCAGGGCCTATGAGGCCTTGCTGTGCAATAATGGAGCCTTGCTTCTACAGGGCCTGGCAACGTCCCAGTGGTACCTTTATCCCATGAGGCCCAACTTGGTCAAAGTAGAGCCTTGGGTTGACAACTAACCCTTGTTTCCTTGAGATTCCATTGCACCACAGTGTTCTTAGTTTCTTGAGGCCCAGCTGTGTCACAATGGTCTCCTTGGTTCCATGAGGTTGCACCATGAAACAGTGGTAATTTGATTCCGTGAGTTTCTATTCTATCAAAATGATCTCTTGGATTCTGTGAGACCCTGCTGTGTCACTAGAGAGCCTTTGTTCCACGTTTTTCCATTGTGTCACAATGGTTTCAAGTGCTCTGTGAGGCCACAACAGGAAACAGTGGACATTTGCTTGCATGTGATTCCACAGTGTCACAGTGGTCTTCTGGGTTCCATGAGGCCCCTCTTTGTAACAATTCAGACTTGGTTCCATGAGGTTCTATTGCATCACAATAGTCTCCTGCACTCCATGAGCTCCCACTGTGTTTACAATTGACAGTTGGTTCCCCAAGATTCCATGGTGTCCCTGTGCTCTCCTGGGATTCAGGAGGCTGTGCTGCGTCACAATGGACACTTGCTTTCTCCAAGGCTGGAGATGTCCCAGTGGCACCGTGTTTCTATCAGGCTGCACTTTGTCACAATGGGGCCTTTGTTCCATGGGAATCCATTGTGTCACAATGTTCTCCTTGGTTTTATGAGAGCTTGAGGTGTTGACAATTGACCCTTGGTTCCTTGAGATTCCATTGCATCAGCGGTGTTNTGTCCCTGTGCTCTCCTGGGATTCAGGAGGCTGTGCTGCGTCACAATGGACACTTGCTTTCTCCAAGGCTGGAGATGTCCCAGTGGCACCGTGTTTCTATCAGGCTGCACTTTGTCACAATGGGGCCTTTGTTCCATGGGAATCCATTGTGTCACAATGTTCTCCTTGGTTTTATGAGAGCTTGAGGTGTTGACAATTGACCCTTGGTTCCTTGAGATTCCATTGCATCAGCGGTGTTCTTGGTTCCATCAGGCCCAGGTTTGTCACAACAGAGCCTTGGTTCCATTCCCAATGCATCCTCATGGTCTCTTGGATTCCATGAGGCCCTGCTGGGTCACAGTGGAGCCTTTGTGCCATTCGTTCCCATTGGGTCACAGTGCTCTCCAGCATTCCCTGAGGCCACATTGTATAACAATGGACACTTGGTTCCATGAGTTTCCATTCCATCAGGATGATCTCTTGCATTCCATGAGGCTCCTGTGTCACTCTGGAGCCTTTGTTCCATGTGTTCCTATTGTGACTCTATGAGGCTGCACCATGACACTGTGGACACTTGGTTCCATGACATTCCATGTTGTCACTGTCAGGAAAATCCATAAATGTCAGAGGATTATGTCCAAAATGGAGTCAGAGGAGTCCTTCAACTTTATTTGAATAGAGAGAGTTCAATCTGGCACACGCCTGCAAGATTTTCTCTCTTGAGGTTTCAGAGGGTACAGCCTCCTTTTATCCCAAACTCCTATCCCATGTTGCCTTCTTCCTTTCCCGACTGCCTGAGGTACCAGGAAGGTACACCCTTCCCAAACCACCTACCCCATATCCCTCCTTGAACCTGGCATTTCCCCCAAAGTTCAGAAGTTCAGGCTGGTGCAGACCCTTGTCTTACAGGAGCCGAGCTGTCTGGGCCTGGTAACAAATCTGCTGCCCAAAGTCAGTAGAAATGCTACAACCCATTTTAAAGATGTTAACACCTATAGTTTCACCCATCAAATTATTTGTAAAGACATCAGCACACATATTCCCTCTCACATTGATATTTCCTATGCTGGTGACAGTGTNGGCCTGCCCTCTCTGCTGTTGCAGTTCCATGGCAGAGGTTGTTGTCTCTGACCCCTTCCCATGGCCAGGCCGCTGTTCAGCCATCTCCAGGACAGCAGGGCCCCAGCCCACGTCACTGTGACCTGGCAAGGCAAAATCCATCACTCCAAATGTGCCCCTTCCTCCTTCTTGCCAGGCATTTGTCCCTGCCAGTGGGGTTTGCTGCTGGTTGCTGCAGGAAAGAGACCACTGTGACACTGTGGGACACATGGAACCAAAGGGCCAAGGTGACACCGTGGGGCCCCAGAAAACCAAGGACACCACTGTGACACTGCAGAGCCTCGTGGAACCAAATATCCATTGTGACACTACAGAACCTCCCAGAACCAAGGAAACCCCTGGGACACTGTGGGGCCCCATGGAGCCAAGAGCTCATTGTGGGGCCACGGGAAGCCAAGGGACCATTGTGACCCTGTGGATCCAAGAAGACACTGGGGACACTGGCGAAACTCATGGAACCAAGGGTCCATTGTGACACTTCAGAACTAAGGAGACCATTGTGGAGAGTATGGAACCTTAAGGAACCAGAAGTCCATGTGACAGAGCAAAGCCTCATGGAATCATTATAAATACATATTATAAAGCCGGCTTTTCACAAATATTAAAAGAATGTTACATGTAAAATGTAGAAAAATCTTGCTGTATTAGTACAGTTTCTTGTGTTAACAAGACTTAGAAACAGTAGTGCAATGTTAAAAAAAACAAAACAAAACTTTTTTAACTATCTCAGGGAAAGGTAAAAAGATAATCAGGAAATTCTTCACATTCTTGGATTAAGAAGACAGGTACCAGACCCCAGGGAATAAATTTTATTGATTATCTGTTATCAGAAGATCAGCAACCAACTGGAACCACCAGAAGAAATAAAGTGAAATGAAAAAAAGGAGAGAGACTCAAAGGAATGCAGGAGGGTGTATGAATATGCAACATGCTGGTGCATTTTAAAAAAGTGTGTTCTGAGTTAGGGGATGCTCTTGGCTCTTGGCCAGAGACACCCCAGCTATGGGGTTTGTTTTTGCTTTATTGCCTTGTCCTTATTATCTTTTCTTAAACCTTTTAAATTTTACCAAGAAAGTGAGCTTCATTTTTCAGAATACCAAAAAGAGCATTGTGACACTTTGGGGCTCCATGGAACCAAATATCCATTGTGACCCTACAGAACCTCACAGAACCAAGGGTCCATGGGGACACAACAAGGCCTCATGGAACCAAGGAGTCCAAAGGTCTAAAACTTTCCTGGCATGGTTCTGCCTTGGGGAAGGGGAATCTCCTTGGTGGCAGCTTGGGCTTGACATAAACTTCAGGAGGGTGTCTGTTTTCAATGGGAAAATTCATGAGGTTTAAATTGCTTTAAAAAAAAACTTTAAAAGGAAAAAACATTCCCTTTGGCTGTGTGCAGCCAGTTCTCCAAGCAAAGCAGGCCCTAGGTGAGTAAGGAGAGACGGGATGGAGTTGGAAATGTGGAGCAAGGTTGCCCACACTGGGTCAGAGCTCAAGGCACAGATTGTCTGACCAGGCCAGACCTCCTCAGGAGAGACCCTGAATCAATATCAATCACTGAATGCTGCAATCACCTCTGCTCTAAAGAGAACAGTTATAAAATACACACTTTAAAATAAGAATGTGGATTTCTTATAAGCTCTTTGAAATTTTTCTCCATAACTGCAGTAGGGAACCTTCCTAATAAACTGCATCAGACCAGAGGGATATCAAGGCACAGCCATGGTTTGTCAGGACTGGCTTTATGTTAATGAGCCCTGTGGTGCATTTGGTGCTGAGTCCTTGAACCTCAGGGCCTGAGAGGAGATGCACAGACTTTTCCAGGAGTCAAAGTCAGAGGAAAAACCAAAAGCGTCTCAAAGCATTAATAAGTCCCACTGAGGTCCATTCCCAGCACAGGTCCCTCAGGGAGTCCTTGAAGGAGAGAATTGGAGGCTAGGATTGCACAAAAATCTCTCAGAGACTCAGTGTGCAAAGGCAAATCCAAAGTACCTTAAACACCTTGAGTATCTCAAAGCATTAATGAGCCCCACTGAGTGTTGTTACTGACAAAGCCTCTCAAGGGACTCATTACAGCAGATAATTGGAGGCCACAGTTGCAAAAACCTCTCAGATTCCAAGGCAAAAACATTTGAAAGTCATTGGAAAAACCTACAGTCCCTGGGAGAATTAAGGATTTCCCCAGGGCCATTCCTGACCATGGCTCCCTGGGGACTCCTTCTCCTTCAACTCCTTCCAGCAGATCCTTGAGGCCACTGGGATGTGGCGGGGGAGGGGGGGATGCTGAGGGCAAGACAAGGGGTGACAGTGTCCAGGCTGGCTGGGGCTGTGCCAGGAGGCCCAAGTGCCTCAGGACAAGGTGTCTGGTCACAGCCCTTGGTGGCACAGACGCTGCTGTGCCCCAGGGCACCAAGACTTGGCTTCTCTTTGTCCCCACCTGTCATCACTGCCTCCAGTTCTCTGCTTTGACTGGGACGTGGGGTCACTTTCTCAGTTGTGTCCCTCAGTGAGACCCATTAAAAGTAAAAGAAACTTTGGAGTTCAATTCTAACTTGGAGTTGTTATAAATACATATTATAAAGTTGGCTTTTCACAAATATTAAAAGGAATGCTACATGTATAATGTAGAAAAGCTTTGCTGTATTAGTACAGTATCTTTTATTTACAAAATTTAGAAATAGTAGTGTGATGTAAAAAAAAAAAAAAGCTTTCTTAACTATCTCAAAGAAAGTTAAAAAGATAATCAGGAAATTCTTCACATTCTTGGATTACTCTATCTGTATGAAGAAGACGTAAACTAGTACCAGACTCCAGGAAAGGAATTTTATCGATCATCTGTTATCAGAAGATCAGCAACCAACTGGAACCACCAGAAGAAATAAAATTAAATAGAAAAAACAAGGAGGGGGACTCAAAGGAATGCAGGAGGGTCTATGAATATGTAACATGTTGGTTCATTT
>VZTB01005713.1:0-10651 GCA_013397245.1 Thryothorus ludovicianus | reverse complement strand
GGTGGGGGTGGGGTGGCCATGTGGGTTTGTTTTCTGGAGGGTTCCCCTTTGGAGTCTCTCTCCCAAATTTGCCCTAAACCAGGACATTGCCTTATCCTTATTGTCTTTTATTAAACCTTTTTAATTCTACCAAGAAAGAGAACCTCATTTTTTCACAGAGTTCTTGAGAGGTTTCTTCAACTCTCCCTCAGGGACTGATGCTCAGGGCCTGAACACAAAGCCTGAGAGAGTTGTTAAAGTGCTGGTGCTGTGTGTGTGCTGCTGAGCTGGTCCGGGCTCCTGGCACAGAGGCAGCGGCTGGCAAGGGCAGCGCTGCAGAGAGACAGCTCTGCCCAGGCAGGAGCAGCTGCTGTGCACAGCCCAGCAGGGCTGGGGCCCTGCCTGCAGCCACCGCGGGCACAACACAGAGGCACAGAGAGCCTCAATCAGTCAGGGCTGGGAAGGTGCTCAGAAGTGACTGGGGGAGAATCACTCCCAGCCCTTGTGTCTTGAGTTGCAGTGCAAATGTAACCAGCAGTGTGTATTCTATCACCAGCTGTTGAAACTGGGTCAGGAATTGGGGTAACCCTCTGTTAATGGGCAATGTATTAAAAACAGCCTGGGGCAGTTTTTTTGTCTCTTCCACAACCCATCTTCCATCCAGGGAGAGATCTTCTGCTAATGGGCCAGTGAGTCTCACTGATAAAATCACATCATGCCTGTTGCAGTGTGATCCCTTCTTTCCAAACCCTGACCCCTGTTGAGTGCTGCCTGTCAACCCTGACATTCCAAAGGGTGGTTGGCAGTATTCAAAAGATGCTTTCCACCCCTGGAAAGACATTGGGCCATCCAAGTGTCCTCTGTCCCTTAGGACTTTCCCCCTGTACCTGGTTGGTGGTCACCTGTGTTCCTTCCCTCCCCCTCTCCCCTGGTTAAAAGGGCCAACTGACCATGCAGTCAGGAGTTCTGATGGAGCAGTTTACTGGATTCAGAGACCTTTGGGCCAGGAATAAAACTTTGGATCAAAACCCTCCATCAGAACCGACTCCTTCCTTCACCTTTGCCTTAAAGCCTCTCTGCCAAAGGTAAACCAGGGCTCCTGCATGCCTGGACTTGCCTCCAGTGCCCAGCTCCAACATCCAGCTAGCCTGAGGTACCACTGGGGTGAAAACACAACAGTGCTACCATCTAGGTAAACAGCAAGGGCCAGCCAAGTTTAAGCACAACCATCCAGATATATTGGAATTAATTATAATAATCCCATTGGGAAATCCTCCACCCAGGGGAGGAGCCAGGCATTCCTACCTCGCTAAAAGCCTGAGATTTGGAACATCAAGGCAGCCTTTTCCACTGGATTCTCAGAGGAATACCAGGCCCATCTATCTCCACTGGACCTTCAGCGGGGAACTACACCTTCCTCCAGGATCACTGCTCCTACAGAGCCACATCTGCCACTCCAGGAGGACTGCAGCCACCATTTAATGGGACTGCTACCAACACCCTGACCCACAGGGTGTCAGGCTGTATTCTGACTCTGTCAGTGAGTTTGTTGTTTTTGTATTACTGCATTTTTATTTTAGTTCTCCTAATAAAGAACTGTTATGCCTATCCCCATGTTTTTGCCTGAGAGCCCTTTAATTTCAAAATTATAATAACTGGGAGGGAGGGAGGGAGTTTCCATTCTCCATTCCAAAGGAGACTCTTGCCTTCCTTAGCAGACACCTGTTGTTCAAACCAAGATACCTTGACACAAGAAGCCTCTGGCTGCAGGACAATGCAGCTGCAGCTCCTGGAGAGATCTCCTAGAGCTGGAACATCCCAATGTCTGCAGACTCTGAGTACAACTCTGAGTATTTCTGGTGCAGGGGAGGGGAAATGCTTATGAAGCTCTAACACACTGAGAGCTCCTGCTCCCCCCCAAAATATTTCTAAGACAAGGATTTATTTTGAAATGAAGATGTTTCCTGAGACTTTGTTTTCATTTCCTAATATTAGATAATGAGGGAGAGGGAGAACAAATCATAAAGGTATCATTAATATTGAAAAATCCCTGGGACATCTGAACTCTTGGTGATCAATAAGTTCACAGGAGATCCCTAATATGCCTCTAGTCACTCCTGCCCATGCACAGCACCAGTATCACCTTTGCTGGACCCATCAGTATTAGTCTGACCTGTCCTTTCTCCAAGCTGCAAATACAGCCTGCCCCCAGCCAGTGCCCTGCAAACAGACAGGTTTCTGTAGGGTCAAGGAGGGTACACAGAGATTTGGGGTCTGTGAGTACTGGCACGGAGAGTTCAGGCACAGGGAAACACTTGCAGGAGGAAAATCTCCAGGCAGCAGAAATAAGATCAGGAAATGAGAGAAAAGAAAACCTAGAAATGCTGTGGCAGGGAGAGTTTAGAGATCTCCATAGGAGCCCCTGCAGTGCAGCCTCTCCCTCTGAACAAGCTCCCTCCCTCCTGTCCCCCAGCGGAGCCTCTGCCCTCAGGGCCGGGGCTCCAAGGCGTGAAGCCCCTCCAATGCAGGCAGAGCTGGAGCAGAGCCACGGGGTAGCTCTGCAGCCCTGACCCCAGTTCCCTCTGCAGAGCACAGGGCTGGGAGCAGCTGCCCAGCACTGGGGGCTCTGGGAGGGGGCACAGCTGGCTCAGGGTGACGCTGTCCCCAGTGCCCGGCTGTGGGCACTGCTGTCAGTGCAGCCAGGGAAGGAACTGCCATCATAAGGACACTTGGAAATGTCCCTGAGATTTCCTTTTGATCTGGGAATTTCAATCCAGGATTGAAAATCTGTCCTAGGGCATTTTTGTGTTATCTGAAAGACCCCTGGGGAAAGACAGAGTTGCTGACACTGAAAATGCTGTTGGGTTGGTGAAATGAACAACTTGAGTCCTTGGGTACCAAAGTGGTGCTGGACTGTGGTGGATCCATCTGCTCTCAGCAGTACCTGGTGATTTTTTAGGGGAAACATGGGAGGGTGATCACCCTCCACCTGAGAAAGGTTAAAGCCCAGAGAAACTCTGAACAGGTCAGAAAGACAGACCATCTCCCCTCACTCTCAACTCACCACTTTGCCTCACAGGACTTGCTCTGTTCTCCCTGGGGGCATGAGAAATGCTGAGGGTTTGATATCCAAGAATACCATGAAAGATATGGAGGAGCTTATAAAGAAAACTGCAGAATTCTTAAACAAAAAAGAGTGTCTCTGTGCTCCAGGAGAGGTTGTATGGGAAAGGACTTTGATTTTGGCTACAGATATCTCCTCTTACTCTTCACTGTCCTTTTCTCCATGACAGCACTCAATGTGCAAACACAGCAAATGTCCAACAGCAGCTCCATCAGCCACTTCCTGCTGCTGCCACTGGCACACACGTGGCAGCTGCAGCTCCTGCACTTCTGCCTCTTCCTGGGCATCTCCCTGGCTACCCTCCTGGGCAACGGCCTCATCATCAGCGCCGTAGCCTGTGGCCACCACCTGCACACCCCCATGTTCTTCTTCCTGAGTAACCTGGCCCTCAGTTACCTGGGCTCCATCTGCATCACTGTCCCCAAAGCCATGCACAATTCCCTCTGGCACACCAGCACCATCTCCTGCTCAGATGTGCTGCACAGCTCTTTCTGTTTATATTTTTTATTTCAGCAGAATTTTCTCTCTTGACCATCATGTGCTATGACTGCTATGTGTCCATCTGCAAACCCTTGCACTACGGGACCCTCCTGGGCAGCAGAGCTTGTGCCCACATGGCAGCAGCTGCCTGGGCCAGTGGCTTTCTCAATGCTCTGCTGCTCATGGCCAATACAATTTCCCTGCCCCTGTGCCAGGGCAATGCCCTGGGCCAGTTCTTATGTGAAATCTCACACATCCTCAAGCTCTCCTGCTCATACTCCAAACTCAGGGAACTTGGGCACTATCCTCTTATGAATAGTGCTTTTCTGTTATTTGACTGTTTTCCGTACATTGTTTTCTCCTATGTGCAGATCTTCAGGACTGTGCTGAGGATCCCCTCTGAGCAGGGATGGCACAAAGCCTTTTCCACATGCTTTCCTGTCCTGGTTTAGGGCAAATTTGGGAGAGGGGATAGGAAAAAAAATTTCCTTGGAGGAAAGTGGAAAAAAGTTGTTTATTTAACAGACAAAGCACTCCCCAGCCCAACAAATGAAGGAACAACACTGAACAACAAAAAAACCTCTCGCCGCTCCGCAGAGATGCCAGAAAGTCTCTCTCGTGGGCTGTAGCTCGGCTCAGTTGCTGTCTGTTCCTCTGGTGGAAAGGCCTGGCCTGGGAAAGGTGGGCCAAGGGCTGAGCTCCTGGTGCCCTTTTGGGTGTTTAGTTCAAACAATTACAAGAAAAAGGAAAAAAAACGCAGTCCAGAGAACTTCTCTGCCTCAGCTAGCCAAAAAACTACCAAAAAAGGAGAGCTCTCTTCTGCTGTCCACACACTGCTGACAACACAGGCCGTGTGTGTAGGAAAGCTGAAGACTCTTATCTTTATGTTTTGAAAACAACTGTCTCAGACATTCCACCGCTTCTTCTTCACTCTCAGATCCAATTTTTAAAGGTACAGCACTCATTTCTGAACAAAACAGATGAATGGGGATACAATATAGCATCAACCCAGGACACTCCCTCACTTGGCCCTGTCTCCCTGTTCATCAGCACTGCTACATTTGCTCACCTGATACCCCCCTCCATCTCCTCCCCATCGATGGATCTGGTGGTGTCAGTTCTGTACTCGGTGGTGCCTCCAGCCCTGAACCTCCTCATCTAAAGCCTGAGGTACCAGGAGCTCAAAGATGCCCTGAGGAAGCCGATGACTGATGCTTTTCAGAAGCAATAAACTCACTGATTTCTTGTCCATAGCCTACAGTGTAAGTCATTATAGACCCAGTCTGGCTTCTAAAGTTTTTCATAGTGGTTTAGTGTGTGCAAGGTTTTGTTTTTTATTCTATGATAATGTTAAGCACAATGAAATTTTATTTATTCCAGTATCATCCCATTACTAGGATTATTTATCCCATTTTTACTTCTGTGCTTACTCTTTAAACTTACCCACATGCAAATAAGGAATCACCTTTTCTGTGTATCTTAGCAAAAGAAAAGATCCTGCATCTACTTGTTTGTAAAAAAATCCTTTCTTTGAAACCTTGTCTCAATCTAGCAGGGCAGTGCCTGTGTGCGGAGGGAGAAACAGCATCCCAGCATAGCAGCAGTGCCAGGGAGCCACAGGACTTGGGTCTTTTCAGGGAGCCACAGGACTTGGTCTTTTCAGAGATGCTCTCTTTGCACTTTCACACCGTCCTTCTGTGCCTCAGCTCTCAGGTGTGTGGGAAATGTCGGCTCAGAGAGCTCCCAAGACCTTGAGCATACAGGTTCGGAGATAAAGATGGATACAATACTTGACCTAAGGCCTTGGAGAAGGGTTGGAAGTTTAGAACAAGAAAAGTAAAACACTTAAAAACATAAAAAGGCATTTGTAGTTTAAATAGAAATATATTTCAAGTAAGTAGAAATATGCCTCATATAAGCAAATAAGTATCTTAATCAAGGTAACATAGTAACAAGGTAACATATGTTAAGCAAGGTAGTAGAAAATATAAAATTTTGGTAATCAAATTTGTTATAGAGTTGTTAAAAGTGGAAGGTACAGCAATAAGTTTTCATAGAAT
Organism: Thryothorus ludovicianus; assembly: GCA_013397245.1. Lineage (NCBI taxonomy): Eukaryota > Metazoa > Chordata > Aves > Passeriformes > Certhiidae > Thryothorus > Thryothorus ludovicianus. Next base: position 5,008 of record VZTB01005713.1, on the reverse strand, counting down.
TATATGATTGGATAAAAAGAGACGCAACACAGTAGAAATGTAGCAAATGTAGAAATTTATAATTGGCTTATGAAGATGCTAGAGAACTTTATGGAAGTAGTTGATTGGATAAAAAATTTATAAAAGATATTATAAATAGAATTAAAATGGTTTTCTGATGTAATGGTGCTGAATGTAACAACCTAAAGGACTCACCCTTCCATGAGACTGATTTTGCAATAAATCCTCTTTGAATCGCCACATCAGTTGACCGCATCTCATCTGTATCCCAAACAATTGGTGCCCACTGTGGGAGGAGTAAGACTTAGTCTCAGTTTGGGACTGCACCGAAGGATGATTTAAAGGCTACTGAAAATAAAGCAGCAGATTCCACGGAATATGGACACCTGAGATAAGGGTGAATTGGTCTCTAATCGACTGCTGAAAGGAAGCAGAAAGCCATGCTTTTTGGATCAAGCCCAGCCTGAGGCTGATTTGGATCACCTGCAAAGAGCACAGGTGAGCTCTGGGAAACAGAATAAGAAATGTCCAAAGAACAGAGGGATGTTTATACCCATTTAAAAACCCTTGTAAGATCTAATTCCTGTGCTGTATCTAAGCAAGAACTAAAAGTCCTTTTAACTTGGGTACAGAAACACTTTGCAAATGTATATTTTAAGTCTCCTTATATTATGTCCTTTTAGGATGTTGTTGGACTTAAAATTTATGATGCAATCTCCCATTAGAGAGTTCTCAGCTGCAAAATTGATCCTGGCATGTTGCACCCTTAGTGAGAAACCTGCAAACAGTCAAGTCCTATTTAGTAACTCCCTCAGCTCCACCATCACCACTGCTCAGCTGTCCCCCCTGTCTCAAGTGGGCCCCCCTTTTCCTCCTCCCCTTTTCCTCCTCCCTTCTTCTTCCTTGCCTTTTCCTCCTCCCCTTTTCCTGCTCCTGCTGCTGCTCCTGTTGCACATGTAATGGCAGTTTCTGTGCTAGCAGTGGCAGCTCCCACAGAGGAAAAGAGAGAGGACAAGGGGCTTGGAGCAGAGCCAGACACTGACTGTACTTCTGAAGACAAAAATTATTTGTTCTGTCCTGGCCCTAAAGAGCCCCCCATCCTCTTCAAATCAAAGGATTTTCGGATTAAGATTGACTAATTGGGCTGAAGTACGATGTAAAGCAATAAAATAAGGAGATTTTGGCTTACCTAATGACCAATTACTAGCTATGCTTATTTGTTACGGAAGACAAAATGTCTTGGGCTGTACTTGCTGATGTTAAAGAAGCCACCCGTAAGGCCCTCTTGCAAGTCCAGCCAGCAGGAAACCCTGAAGGAGTTTGCACACAAATAAGGCAAGGAATATCTGAACCATTTATACTCTTCATAGATCGATTACCACAGGTGGTTGAAAGACAATGCAATGACAACATTTGTTGTGTGATTCATAATTTAACTTCAGCAAATGCTAATGAAGAATGTAAAAATAAAATTTAAAAAAAGTGCTTTACCTGGAATACAGCCAGAACTGCCCTCAACTGATCGAAGCTTGTAGCAAAATAAGCAGTCCACAGCATATAGCTGCAATACATGTAAATACTTAGGAGAAGGTTTGAGAAGGCTTTTTCAGCTCAAGCAACTTTTGCAGTTCAAGCAGAGGCAATGGAACAGGGACATAGAAAAACCCTTACTCCTCTTAATGCCTCAACAGAATACTTCTAAGGCAGTACTGCAAGCCGAGACTGTTAAAAAATTATGTTTCCGATGTGGAAAGCCTGGACGTAATCAAAGACTGTCCAAAGCTGTCAGAAAAAACAAAATCGCTTACTCTTTGCACTAAGTGTAGAAAGGGAAAACATTTTGCAAGCCAATGCCTCTCTAAAGTTGATATTGCTAGAAAAACCTTTGTCGAGTAACCCAAAAGTGAGCCACAGCGCCACTACGTGACGACACAAGTAGTGGCAGCCCAGAAAACCGAGAACATACCTGAGCTAAGACAAATTGGAGGCTTCGATCAGATACCATCCATGAAATCATCAGTTATTTGCCAAAAAATTCCAAATTATTGCCCCCCAGGACCACAATGCGAACTGGAAACTTCCAAATAATATTTTTCATAAGTGAAATTCATGTTGCAGTTCCCACAGGAGTTGCTGGTACATCCAGAAAAGACAAGATTTTCTAATTCTAGGCAAAGATAGAAACCGCTTTTTAGGACTTGTTTTTCCAACCATTGTTTCAGCTAACTGTAATGAAGAACTTACAGTTTTAACTCGAGCGTGTCAAGCACCATCAGTAATTCCAGAAAAAGTCCCAACAGCAACAACTACTTCTTTACCAGCCAACTTAGTTGAGCGAAGTTTGGTTAGCAGAATGCCAGCAGTCACCACCTGAAAGTTCTGACATGGAGACTTGATGTTTTTTGAATAAAGCACTGTGATCAACCACAGATAACCTGCCACCTGATACATAATTACCAGACAATTACAATTACAGACTCGGACACCAGCACAGAGGTAAGAGTGATATCTCATGTTTTTTGCCCTGGAGATTGGGAGTTAATAACAGCTTTGGACTCTCTCACAGGGATTGGAGGAGCTACAACATGTTTACAGAGTGAACATATGATTACTGTTACAGGGCTAGAAAGGAAAACACCAGCCATACATCCCTTCATCATGCAAAAACCCACCATAGTATGGGGGAGAGACCTGCTATCCCAGTGGAGAGCAAAAATAGAAGTGGGTTTTTGATGGGGGGGCACAATGGCACTCACCACTCTAAACCTGTCATGGAAAACCAACCATCCTTTATGGGTAGATCAGTGGCCCTTCAAAGATAAGAAACTGAGTGCTCTTAAAAAAATAGTAGATGAACAATTGAAAAACAGTCGCATTAAACCAACAAATGGCCCCTGGAATTCACCAGTGTTTGTCATACACAAGAAAAGCTCTCTTGGAGATTACTTCATGATCTTAGAAGAATTAATTGATAGAAGACATGGGACCTCTACAACCTGGACTTCCTTCTCTTACAATGATTCCAAGATACTGGCTTCTTGTTATCACTGGTCAAAAAGATTGTTTTTTTCAGTATTCCACTTCATCCAGAGGATGGTCCTCATTTTGCCTTTTCTGTTCCAAGCATTAATAGACAAGTGCCTTTGCAAAAATACTGTAAGGTAGTTATCCCTCAAGGGATGAAGAATTCACCTACTATTTGCCAATGGTTTGTAGCACGAGCCTTGTCTCCAGCTTAACAAGCAATGATTTTACATTATATGGATGTTGCAGTGGGTGTTTGTTTTTGAATAGTTTATTGTTAGCAGTTTTTTGTCAATGCTTCATTCCAAAGTTCTCTTATGTTTTCCCTTTAACTGGTTTGGCCCCTAAGTTGTACCCACCCCTGAGTTGTCCTTCATTGTATCCCCCCGCCCTTATCTCCAGCACCTTCCCTGCCAGTTATTGCAACCCTGCCCCACATTCCTGAACCTTCCTTGTCAATCCCACCTTGGGCCAATCCTTAGTCTACTACCTCTTTGGAAACCACCAGAACCACCAAGCCTATGTGACCTATTCTCCTCCCATGTGTTTCCCTATTGGTTTTTGCATTGTAAACCCCACCTGCTAGTCCTCCCCACTCTCTACCCTATTGGCTGACAACTTGCATCCACCCCTGAGACCTCCCCTATATAAAAACCCCTTCACACCCCTGTTCCGGGTCTTTTGTCACTGAACCTTCCTGAGGTGAATTTCTTTGGAACTCTAACAGAAGATGTCTCCCTCATCCTTATTCCTGTCTTTGGTGTGTGATATCATGTGCCGTAGAGCACTTATGCCCTACAGTTGCACTCCAAACTGCAGGACTTTCTGGGGGCAGCCCACTCTTGGCATTGGTGTCAGGAGTTAGCCGGGCTGAAGAAAATCTGGCACCATGTCAGCCACCTAAATTTTATCAGTACAACTGCAATTGTCTTTGCTGCCCACTATGCTTTTGTGATAGTGAACTCTGCATTTTTGTTAGCATGTTAGCATCATGATTAGCAGAGATTGAAATACTCTCAAGTACCTGGGCACTAAGTTGAGGAGAATTAAAACCACACAAGCCACATTCACAGTGCTCAAACACAGCCCTATTGCTGGTGCTGCTGAATCAGCTTACAAAGGCCATCACAGTAATTGCCTCTGGAGTGTCAAATAAAATTAAAAAATCCACTAGGGGGAAGAAAAACCAGAACTACTTGACTCGCTTCATTGCTGCTTCTGAACAGCAGCAAATGGAGATGCCCAGAGATGTTTACAGCTGCTACTGACCCCAGCTGGAGCCCAGCCTGTGCCCAGCCCCAGCAGGAAGCTGAGCCCAGCCCGGGCAGCTCCCGCAGTGTTGGGAGCTCAGCACAGGCAGGGCCAGGCTCAGAGCCCCGGGCACGGCTGCCGATTGTGGGGCAGCGATGCAGAGGGAATGTCCTGCACTCCACAACTCCTGCTCCTGCCACACAGTGCCCAGCGGTCTCCTCTGCTCCTCCTCTCCCAGCACGGCACAAATTCGAGGAGGCTTCCTAAGAGAGGGCTCAGGCTCCTGTTTCAGCCTGAGTGTCTCTGCAGAGGAACAGGGCATCTTTCAGGCAGTTCCACAAGCTCAGGATTCTCATTTTATGGGGAATCTGGGATGCAAATGGCCTTGTTAGACAGGATAAAAGTGGAGGGAATGGATTGGAAATTATTAGAAAAAATTATCCATCTTACAAAGTTCACCAAATCATTCCCTTCATTTCTCCTTTTCAGATTCTTTCGGTTATTTTCTCTCAGAGGTCCAGTTTGTTTTGGTGCTTTTCATGAACTGATTATACTCTTGATTTATAGCAGTGCAAGAGATGTAGAATCATCTAAGCTGAACACAGATACAAACATCCTCTATCAGCCCATTTTCAGGTTCTAGATCCTTTTCACAAGATGTCCACTGAGATGTTTGTGTGATTATCATACAACTCTCCACTGCTGGCTGCAGGCTTGTGTTGGGGGTTGGGTT
>VZTB01005712.1:1266730-1562101 GCA_013397245.1 Thryothorus ludovicianus | reverse complement strand
CCGCATTCCAGAATCAACCTTCTCTGGAGTGAATCTATACAAAGGAAATGCACAGGCTGTTTGTTGCCGTTTCTCTTACCCGATCATAGAATCATAGGGAATGCTGAGTTGGAAGAGNTTGGATCCTTTCCCTGAATAGCAAAACTCTTGTACAAGGTCGTGGAGTGGTCATTTAACAAAACAGACTTTTTCATCTGGANCCAAGTCCTGGCCCTGCACAGGACTAATAATCACATCATGTGCCTGGGAGCATTGTCTAATTGCTTCTTAACTCAGACAGGTTTGATGCTGTGACCACTTCCCTGGGGAACCTTTTTGTAATAACCAGTCTAAATGACTAATGTAATCTAAGTCAGCTTCAGTCCACTTCATCAGGTCCAGTCGCTGGTCACAAGAGTGATCAGTGCCTTCCCCTCCTCTTTCCCTCATGAGGAAGTTGCAAAGTGCAAAGAGATCGCCTTGCAGTCTCCTGTAGGCTGAACAGACCGAAGCTGCTCAGCTGCTCCCCATATAGGTTCGTCTTCAGGCCCTTCACCATCCTTGTGGTCTCTCCTTTGGATGCTCTTCAGCAGCTGATGTATTTTTTATTTTGTGATGCCCAAAACTGCGCATATTCAAGGTGAGGCCACACCAGTGCAAAGAAGGGCAGGACAATGATGACAGGACATTGCTAGGCTGAGCAAACAACTGCAGCAGTGTAAACAGCTCCCTCTTGGACTGTGAGGTGTTGTATGACTGAGCTAGACTAGGGATTTTAAATTGTTGCTATTTCAGAGAGAAACAGAAAGATTAACTTTTCCTACTGTTATGAGGTTTTGGTGGTTTTTTTGTTGACACAGTGCAAACAGAATATTGAAGATGCTTTTGCATCATTTTTTTGTATCTAAAATAGGAAATGCAAAAATTTTCTTAATTTACTGGAAATCATAGGTATTTGTATGTATAAACAGATGGGTTTCTTGAAAAAGCAAATCCAGACATGGCTCAACTGTACATTTTCTTAGGTATGACTTGTTACTGGTGGGTTACAAAGAGTGAAGAATCATTTGAAGCTGAAGGCAAAGAAGCTTGTTTTGTTTTCCTTAACAAAACAGGATGTGCTATGGAATAAGGCCAGATCTGTTGCTCCTGCAAGCTGTGAAACAGTCTTCAAGGAAGGCTAGTCATGTGCTTGGCCTGAGTTCAGCTTGCAAGAAAGGAGGAAGGATGTTCTGAGGTGTCATTCAGTTTTGGCTGGGATAGAGTTAATTTTCTTCCTAGCAGCTGGTACAGTGCTGTGCTTTGGATTTAGGATGAGAATAATGTTGATAAAACACTGATGTTTTCGTTGTTGCTAAGCAGTGCTTATCCTAAGTCAAGCATTTTTCAGCTTGTCCCACCAGTGGAGAGGCTGGATGAGGGCACAGAAAGCTGGGAGGGGATGCAGCTGGGACAGCTAACCCAAACTGTCCAAAGGGATATTCCATACCATAGAATGTCAGTCTGTCCGGTTTCTGTTGCCTTGTCCGTGGAGGTGAAATCCTCATTTCACAGGGTCTAAAGCAGGTACAGAGCTTGGTGTCCTGGGGTGTGTGCATCCATATCTTTTTGTGAAAGGTGTTGTCTTGTTCTTGGTGATGTGCTTCTGATGTCCATTTCCTTGCTATGTCACTTTCTTGCCTAGTACCTTTCCTGTGTGCAAGTGAACCACAAATCTCTGTTCTAAAGATTAGTAACGTTTCAATGTCCGCTTCTTGAGTTTTTGTATGGATTTCTGCTTGTCAGCAGGGCTTGCCCAACTTCTGTCTTGGTTTGGGTCCCATTTCTGTAGTGCTTTTTGGTGGTCATGCAGCTGAAGAAGAACTGAACTGCCAAGCTATATCAGCTGTGAGTTTGGTTGGAGACATCAGGTGGCTGGGCTTTGTTATTAATAACAATTCATTTATGACACTTTGCAGAAACAGAAAGCAACATACAGTGATAATCTGAAGAAGGAGGACCTTTGAGGTCATTCAGGCCAGCTCTGTCCAGAACAGGGCCCTAGCCCAGAGTCTTGTTGTGTGTGTATTCTGCTTATACCCCTTGTTGCATTCAGACCTTGCAATGAGTCTTCTCTGTCTGGTTTGTATGTGGTATTTGAGGTGTTAACAGGCTTTTGAGACATCTGTGCTAATTGCATTCTGGGCTGCATTTGCCAAATGTTGATAAGGTTGTTTGTCTTGTTTTTGACAATATCTGTGCCCTGCAATCATCGGTTTACTACAGAGCATATTTCCAAGGAAAAGTTTGGTATAAAATGAAGGGCAGCCTGGGATGTTGTATCTTGCTCTGTGCTCTTTCACCTCAGCCATTTAACATCTTTTGAAAGCACAGCCAGAACTTTGAAGTCTCACAGGTGACTTCCAAAATACGGAAATAGTGCTTGCCCGGTTCAGGTGAGAATTCCTTCTCAATAGTGAGAGATGCTTTGTGCTGTCAAGGTGTGCTGATTCAGTGTGGTACTGCATCAGTGAAGCTACAGAACAGTAGCTTGAATTCCCCTAGTGCTGCTTCTGTCTGAACACATAAGAAGGAAGAGTACGTAGAGAAACGAAGTTGTATAAGTGGTGTTGAGGACTGCTTATGTCCAGTGATAAAGGTTTTGTACAGGTCTCCAGTTCAGACTGAAACAACCTGGTAAAATGTTCTTTCTGTTCACTTACATGGGAAGTAGTTTTCTTTGTCTTTTTAGAGGCAACCAGCTCAAGAGATGCATGCTACCTTTATCTTTGGAGTACAGTGATGTATAGGATGCCCAGTGATGTATAGAGCCCAGAAGCAGTAAAGAAACTTCATTTGGTCCAATTTGTGCTGAGTTCAGGACAACATTCTGCTGAGAAGCTATCATTATGCTGCTCTGCTTGCCCTAATCTAATCCAAATCTGCTCTAGAATTTAATTCATTATTTTCCAAGTGGTGCTAGCTTTTACTGGGAGCAAAAGGTCTTTGGCACTTCCAAAGTCTGGTATAAATCAAGTCAAGGTGACTTCTTACGGAATTTTATTTTTTTTCTTGTTTTGTAGGATTAAGTGAGACTCTATCTATATAGATAAGGCTATCTCTTATCTATCTGAATATATCCCTAATGAAAGGGATGTCTGATGACAAGCTGTCTAAATTAGAAGCTCTTCATTTGAGTTGACCAAATTCTCCAACATGAGCTGACATTTTACAAGGGCTGAATATGTGATCTTCATATTCATCATCATCTTCTTCAATATTTCCCTTCATGAAATACTGGCTGAACATTCGATTAAAATATTGTTCAGATAGTCACAATTGCCACTATTACCTTTTTCAGACTAAACAGATCCATGAAGATGTCCATGTCTAGACCTCAACTTCTTTCCTCTCTTCTACATGAGATTTCCAAATGTGCCTGCTTGTATCTTGGTCAATTTTAAGCTGTTCATGTTTGTTTCTGCTGTTTCTTCAGGGCCTCCTCTGAAAGCACAGGTAATTTCCAGATTTTTCATTTGACTTTTCAGTTTGCAGTGGAAAACTGGGAGAAGTAGATTTTTTCCTGCTTTTCAGTGATAGGGTTAGGCTTTTACACATTGAAAAGAGACTGTTCTCTAAATATGTCTTTAGTAGCAGTTGTTGTCAGGAAAACAGGTACAACTGGCTAGGAGGCAGAGCACTGCCATAGTTATGGCCACTTACGGCCTTCTTGGTCTGTATTTTGTCTTCTTTTACTGGATCTGTCCTGCCATTCACATGTGTCTATATCAAGTCATGAGGAAAGTGTCATTTGGAAGATCTGAATGCAGTGTCCTTTTGCTGGGTGACTGCAGGGCTGCCTGCATGGATCATGCCAGTGGTGGACGTGCAGCTGCAGGGGTGCCTCTGGTGTAGCAGAAGGGGTGACATGGCAGCTCTTTCTTGGTGGCATCGTGCTCTTGGAGCCAGCCTACTTTTGTTGAACAAGAGTTAATGGAGCCCTGAGATTTCCTGTTGAAAGCATGAATTATTCGAATACTGATGAAATGCATTTAGTTGTGACTTAGCCACAGTGTAGATTAATTGTTGGGCTTTTTTTCTTCCTGCCTATTGCCTGTTTGTAATGTCTGCCTTTTGGGTTAACGAGGAAAAAGGAATGATTTATCTGCTTAATAGGACTGAGGAAAGCAGTCTTTAGAAGTCAGATTTCCTGAAAATAGGATTCTTATTTATCATGATTCTTTTAATTCAGATTGCTCTACTTCATTTGTTCCTTGCATTATGGGAGTCTACTGTGCCTGGAGAATAAAAACATTCTACCACTGAGTAATGCTATAGAGATGAATCCTTAAAGCTTAACTTTCAGGATCAAAAATAATTAAAAGCATGGCTGTGAAGACCTATTTTTTTCCTGTGAATTAAACAGTGTCATGCAGTTTCTTAAAACATGCAAAGCAGATGCAGATGGAAAAACCAATGGCTTGGGTTCACTCTCAAATTTCTAAAGTTTTTAGCACTGCCAGCTTCAGATGCTCAGAAAGCACAAGCTGGTCTCTTGAGACTCAGAGCTGGCATAAGAAACACAACATTTTTCAATAGTGACAAATGGCTTTTCTGGGCAGTCTCCATTTGTGTTTTCAAAATTATCTTCTGAAGCGAGAGGAATCAAAACTTAGCATTGTAACCATTCTAAAGCTGTCCTGTTTCTGACAGCAGTTTGACTGAAGCAGTTCAGTGGGACACTGACCAGCACAGTAACATAAGAGTTGATGACACGTAAAGTAAATGGGAATTTTGACCACTAGCAGCAGTAAGGTTTGGAGTAGATTATTTCTGACTTAACTGTATAATCTTCTGCTTTAATTCTGTGAGTAAAAATTAACGTGCTTCGTTTTGCTGTCACAATTGTGCTCTCAGGAGTCATAAAACAAGTAAAACAGAGTAGATCATGTTGTCTGATTGCTTTTTTTTGTTTCGGTTTTGTTTCTGTGAATAAGGTCTCAACAATGCACTGGGAAGGGTCTCCCAAACCTTAGGGTTTCCCCACACCTTTATGTGTTTTGTAGACTCCATAGCGTAGGAGAAATCCCTGCTTCATGAGGGGGATGTGTCTGGCTGGGAAGAAGTTAATTTTCTTCATAGTAGCTGGTATGGTGCTTTAAATTTGGGAGGAAAACAATGCTGCTAGCACAGTAATGTTTTAGCTGTTGCTGAGCAATGTTTACACAATATTGAGGCCTTCTCTGTTCCTCTCTTGGTCTGCCAGTGAATAGGTTTGGTGTAGTGGTGTGTTTTATAAGATTTTTATTAATTGAATTGTTTTTTAATATTTTTGTTACCTGGTTTGTTCTGTGTACCCCCATATTCTCTCCCCTTTGGTCTCCCTCTGTTCTTTCCCCTCCCCGGTGGAATGTCTGTTACTTCGAGATCCTTCCCAGAGTCTGGAAAGTTCTCTGGAGGGGGTCGAGGGATAGGCTGCTGCTGGGGAACCCCCTTATCCCCCGGGGTGATTAGTTGCTTGGGGTGTCATTCAGCAGGCTGTCACACCCGGGAACCCCCCACTTGGTCTACCCCTTAACCCTTTCCCTTTTCCCTATCTCCCCTTATAAACGCTCTGTCAGGCAGACGCTCCGAGGTGGGAGGGGGTGCCGCCCTGACTCCCAATAAACTCGTTAAGCCGTTCCCAGTCAGAGTCCTCCTTTAATCTTCGCCATCGTCGCCACATTCAGGATGACAGTTTGCCCTCAGGACAGGTGAACTGAGTCGAGGCTTGGCACGGCATTCAGGGCTGGCTGGCAGGTTCATATCGGGGCACACTGCGGCAAGCGGCGCTGCTCACGCGTGCCACGATATTAGGCGCTGCAAAACGCCAGCCTTTATGTTTGGCGCTCCAGCATTGCTGCCTCTATAGTTTGGGGTGCACGTGAATAGGTTTGGGGTGCACGTGAATAGGTTTGGGGTGCACGTGAATAAGTTTGGGGTGCACGTGAATAGGTTTGGGGTGCACGTGAATAGGTTTGGGGTGCACGTGAATAGGTTTGGGGTGCACGTGAATAGGTTTGGGGTGCACGTGAATAGGTTTGGGGTGCACGTGAATAGGTTTGGGGTGCACGTGAATAGGTTTGGGGTGCACGTGAATAGGTTTGGGGTGCACGTGAATAGGTTTGGGGTGCACGTGAATAGGTTTGGGGTGCACGTGAATAGGTTTGGGGTGCACGTGAATAGGTTTGGGGTGCACGTGAATAGGTTTGGGGTGCACGTGAATAGGTTTGGGGTGCACGTGAATAGGTTTGGGGTGCACGTGAATAGGTTTGGGGTGCACGTGAATAGGTTTGGGGTGCACGTGAATAGGTTTGGGGTGCACGTGAATAGGTTTGGGGTGCACGTGAATAGGTTTGGGGTGCACGTGAATAGGTTTGGGGTGCACGTGAATAGGTTTGGGGTGCACGTGAATAGGTTTGGGGTGCACGTGAATAGGTTTGGGGTGCACGTGAATAGGTTTGGGGTGCACGTGAATAGGTTTGGGGTGCACGTGAATAGGTTTGGGGTGCACGTGAATAGGTTTGGGGTGCACGTGAATAGGTTTGGGGTGCACGTGAATAGGTTTGGGGTGCACGTGAATAGGTTTGGGGTGCACGTGAATAGGTTTGGGGTGCACGTGAATAGGTTTGGGGTGCACAAGAGATTGGCAGATGATCCAAATTGACTGAAGGGATAGTCTGTGCCATGTGGCATCATGCTCAGCAATGATAATGGAGAGGAGACTTAGAGGGATTAGCCTTCGATTTCTTGGGAGCTGGATGGGAATTATTCCGTGTCAGGGAAGTAGTTAATGATTGCCTTTGCATCACTTGTATTCTCTTTCTCTCTTCTTCCAGATCTCTTTTGGCTGCTGGGTAATTTTCATCTTGATGTCTTGACTCGCAAATTGTTTTGGTTTTACTTCTTGCTTTTTTTTTAACCCATCCCACCGGGAGTGGGGGGATGCAAGCACTTAGCTGCCCAGCACTTAACTCACAGCACTCACCCCCATAAAATCTTTCTATAGTTATATCTAGATACAGCTGTGGCTTTTACCTGTGCCAGTTAAGGCAGAGTGATAAACAACAGTAATGCTCCTCACGCTCAACAGACTTCACATAATAGGCCCTCAGTTAGTCCATTGGTTTTGAGTTAAAATTGTTTATGGTGCAGGAAGATGTTGGGCAGTAGGAAGTCACATTGTGCTAGTCTGCACAGCGATTCTTTTGGATCATTAACTTAGATGTCAGATCTGAATGCCCAGTGTATCTCTTGGGTTTACAAACTTGGGTATAGTTGCTAAAGCCTGCAGCACACATCTCAATTATTTAAATGATCTACAGTTTGAAGTTTTGGCTAGGAAATTCCAGTTCTGGAAAAAGGTGAGAACTTGTGTTCTGGTGAAAATTCCTGCTGCCTGGAAAGGGGAAGGCATGCTGCCTTCTGATCTGAAACAGGGAGTTCAGTTCCAAAATGTCTCAGCACAGGAGACATTGGAAAGTCCTTTTAAAATGCTTGCTGCTTCTTCTGTACTGTGGAAAAAACAATCTTTTAAATATCTTGTAAATGCCTTTTATTTGTACTTTTATTTTTAGTATATTCCAAAGTAAAGTAAGATAAAAATATAATTCTGGGAAAAAATATCACACTGAGTAGAAGCCTAGCTTTCTTTAAAAAAAGAAAAAACATGAAATTAAGCTATAATTTTGAAAACCACCAGTTCATGTGTATTCTTATTTGAAAAAACTCCTGTGTAGCTGACCTATTTTAGTATTATTTTTGTATTTTTAGTATATATTTTAGTATTATTATTGAGAAAATTGTCAAATTTTCTGATGATAAAAAATTGAAATCTGGAAGAATTACACCAAAGTTGAGGTACTATCTTTTAGCACTTCTTTTTTCCCTTTGTTCTGTTGTCTCTATTTTTTTCCTTTTTTTCACCTGAAGAATGCTCATACCATGCGGTGTAAAAGAAGTCCTGAATATGTTATGAGTACACTTGATTGACTGTCTGGAGAAGTAGTATTTTTGAAGTATATACTGTATGCACATTGCTCAATAAAGTAATAATTGAATTTGCCTGGAATAAATGTAAAAATTACCCCTCTAGCATGACTGGTTGTTGTACCTTCCTAAGCAAAAGGGACCTCTTTTTCTTGAGTTTAGTTTTTATCCAGGATTTCATGTGCTCTTTGTGCTTCCCTGGAGTTAGCAAGCTGATGGTTCAGTTACAGACATCATTGTGGAGTGCTTATTTGTTGAACTAAAATATAACTTCTGACAGGTCATCTCCCAGTCAGTCTGAGCTTTATGGCTTCACCTGATTTTTCTGCTGTTGCTTCCTCATAGTTGTGGGCTGCTGCTCTCCTGTCTGCTTAGTGCACTTGTGAGCCTGACAAGTGCTTTTTGTGCTTGGATAAATGTGAAGGCACAGTACTTCATCATACATCTGTGCTTACAAGATAGCACTTTTCTTACTGTTTCAGCCTCATCATGAGGAGAACTACAGAGAAACTACATCAGTAATGTTTTTTGCTTTGTCTGTGAGTTCACATACTTAAAAATACCTAGTTCTGTTGACAAGAGATCGTGCAGGTATTTTAGTCCTGCTTTCAGCTGGGATAATTTTTTACTCAGTAGCTGGTACAGTTCTGCTTGTTGGATTTAGTATGAGGATTATGTTGATAACGCACTGATGTTTTTGTAGCTGCTGAGCCATGTTTGCCCTAAGTCAAGGACTTTTCAGCTTCTGATACTGCCCCGTCAGCTGCAGGGGGACATAGGAAACTAGGAGGGGACAAAGCCAGGACAGCTGACCTGAACTAGCCAAATGGATATTCTGTGCCATAGAATGTCATGTATAGATTAGGAGGGAAAACTGGTCAGGGGCCACTCCTCAAGAACTGGCTGGACATTGGTCAGCAGGTAATGAGCGATTGTGTTGTGCATTAACTGATTTGTATGTTCTAAGTTTATTATTATCAATACTAGTATTTTCCCTTCTTTTTCTATCCTGTTAAACTGTCTTTATGTCAACAAATAAATTTTACTTTTTTTTCTTAATTTTCTCCCCCATCCACTCGGGGTGTGGGGGAGTGAGCTGAGGTCTGTGTGGTGTTTAGCTGCCTGCCAGTACTAAACCTTTCACATAATGTTAGCAGGTTGAGAAGGTTGCAGATCTTTTGGGTTTTGTTACAGGCCTGTTAATACCTGGATAATAAGTAAATCTGTGCATTCCTATTTGGTGAATTAGTCTTACATAACTGCACTGAGATTTGTGGGATTCATACAGGTTTTCACAGGTAATGGAAACAGCTTTTAATGATAAAATCAGTCTGTGAAGAATGAATCTATCCAGCACTTTAGCACTGTATATTTCTGTTTCTTATGTGCTGTTTCTCATACGTGTAGCTGGTTTTCCTCTTGCATTTGTTTCTTTCATCTAGCTGCTTGACTATGTGATTAGTTTTGTTTAATGACCCCGATTTTATAATTTTAATGATGATGTAGTTTTTCAGTAAGTTTCGGTTGATGCTAGTTTCAACCTTTGTTTTCTTCAGCCAGTTCCTGTATTCATTTTAATAACTGTCTTAAGTTTGATTCAAGGTCCTCAAGCACTATTGCCATACTATGTTGCAGTATTTTCCTGCGGTAATTAAGTTTCTAAGCAGTTCTGTTTGATTGTTGAGCATCTAGACAAAAGACCTGGACAAAAAACTCAAAAAGCAAGTAAATGAGTGTTGGAGGTTGGGTTGTTTTCTTGTAGAATTTTTTCTCAAAAGAGTTGCTAGGAAGCCGATTGCTGGGTGCTTATGAGCACTTTAAAGTACTTGGAAGAGACAAAAGAGGTGACTGTCAAGGGGGAGTAGGACCGACTACACCTCTCTCTTGGGGGGCTTGGAAAGAACTGAGGAGTTCAGTCTGTGTCTCTGGGGAGATCTCACCAGACCTCACCTGGAGCTGAGCTCGGGGTGACTTTCGTGGGTTCCCCGGGAATTCAGACCCTGGTCTCTCCCTGCCCTGCCGGGAGCTGCTGCCCCATCGCTTTGCACCCACAGCTGCTTTGGTTTTGCTCTGGGTTTCTCCACACCATTTCTCCTGCCTGCCGGGACATTTCCTACAGCTCCTGCTACTGCCACCGAGCTTTGGATCCATCTCTTCCCTCGGTACTCCTGTTCATCCCTCCCCCGGAAAGGTGCCAACATTGGAGAAAACTGTTACTGTTTCCTAACTCTGTTGTTAATAGTTATTGTTATTTTGTTAATCTTGTTAGACTCACTAGTAAAGAACTGTTATTCTTATACCAAATTCTTTGCCTGGGAGCCCCTTTAATTCCAGAGGTATAGCAATTTTGGAGAAGGAGTTTACTTTCTCCATTGCGAGAGAAAGACTCCTGCTTTTCCTAGCAGGCATACTTGTCTTCAAACTATTATGAGCTTTGTGTTTAGTTAGTTGAAATGTTTAGGTTCATGTATTTCTTAAGCATATAAATGTTGCTTGTTTTCTCAGATACTTCCTCCTGCGTTGAGTATGTGCTCAGACATTGAAGTAATTTGGAATTTTCATTTAAAAGTTACAGTTTAAGACCCAAGGATAAAAAAAAAAAAAAAAAGGCATACCAGTGGTAGATCTGGTTAGCTGAAGAGTAGATGAAAAACTGAGGCGGCATCAACAGCACACATGAGACTGTCACCAGAGTTCTATTTTACTAGTCCAACTGCAGGAAACAAAGATGTGCTGTTTTGTCTTCCTTTTCAAACCTGCAAAAACTAAGATGAAAATTTAAGTCAATTTTAGGGGAAGAAGTGTCTCCTAAGTCAGTGCTTTTGTTTGATTAATTTTTTTTTTTCTTTTCCTTAGCATGGATCCCATGTCTTACGCCCAGTTGAAAAGGCAAGCTGGGAACCAGGATTTTAAAAATGGAAATTACTCTTTGGCCATCAAAAACTATGATGAAGCTCTACAAGCACTTCATTATTTAATACAATGGGTCCCGTAAGTATTCTTGAATTGAGATGTAAACCATAAGACATGCCTGAAATATGTAAATATGTACAGTTGCACAGTTAATTCAAAACTCTATTTTTTGACCTAACACTTGATTTTCTTGTATCTTTTATCACACTCTTTAGTGTACCAGTTTTATAGTTATTCTATTCCTTACTTATGTGTGAGGGATTAATTAATGACATAAATCTGAATATTTTTACATAAATATCAATTGCAAATTAGTGGAATTAAAGCTCTAATTAATTTTCTATGAACTGCCCTGGTTTCTGTTAAAATACTTCTGTTTCTTAGCTGACATGTTGTGGATTAATCCTGATTTTGCCATGTCCTGGCCTGTTGTTACATGCATCATCTGATTATCTGTAAAATGATTCATGCAGATTACTTTGTGCTTCTTATTGGGTCGTTCTCAGTGTTCTGAGACTTGTTAAAAATCATTTTATAGCAGAAGATTCCTTTGGGTATTTCTTTCCAGCTATTAAGTCCTTTTCATCAGTTAAAGTAAGTTGGGGTAATGTTATTAATGATTAAATAGTTGAGTATTATGTTAACTATTAAATATTCATTACTACTGTATATTAACACTTCTGTTAACCTAATTTAACACTGGCCACTCATTTATTTAAGTGTGGATTTTTCTCTTGACTTCACCAAGTGGTGATACACTAAAATGCATTGAGGGTTTTTTTTTTTTGGTGACCAAAATGTGTTTAGTACTCTTTCCACCCCACAGCTTCCATTCATGTGTCTGTTTTCCCCCATTCCCAGCTGCTGGCTTTCACTGAGCTGTTTGTACATGTATCAAGGTGGCTGAACCCTTGCTAAATCCTCATACTTCATTATTCCAGTGTCTTGGCTTTCTGCTTCAGAAGGGACCAGGTTATCACTATGGGTATCACTAAAGTGTCATTAGGATGTCTATAACACATTCTATAGCCAATATTCACATGATCTTTATTACTGACAGCTACATTTTTTTACTTCTAAATTTTTCAGGTGGGTGATAGCGCATAGGTTTTTTCATTTATTAATATTGCTAACTATAAAGTATGATCCTGTTCAAGTGAATAAACAGTAATGCTAAAACCATATCTTTAGGTGTTCCCGGGACATAGCTGTGTTGTTGTGCAATAAATCAACTGCCTTGTATTGCCTGGGCAAATGGAAGGATTCATTGATTTTAGCCCACCAAAGCTTACAGCGTGATCCGGAGTATGTTAAGGTATTCAGTTGCTTAAGCTGGCAGTTTTTGTTTGCCTTCCTTGCTTTTTTTCCCCCCAATTTAATAATGGTACCATTGTCTTCTTTTTATTGTGTTTTTGCTTTGGGGCACAATGAGTAAAAACAGCCTGAAATTCCAGAAACAGCGTTTGATTCTATACATAAGCATCAGATTCACAGCTGTAATAATATTTTTAATGAAATGAAGCAGCTCCCTTCTGTGCCAGGAGGTGCTGGTTCTCCCTGGGTCCCAATGAGAGAGGTGCCAATGCTTTCAGGAAGTGTAACTATCTATATCCCAAACAAGGGTTACATGTTAATAAGTCTCCAGTTCCTGGGAGTGGTACTTGGTGATCGAGGTTTTATTGTATTTCCACTGGGCAGAACAATACACTACACTTGGCTTGTGATTAAATACACATTAAGTACACCTTGACTCAAATAGCCTTCTGTTAGGAATAAGTAGGTGTTGTACAGTATTTATGATATAGTCATACTCTCGGATTGGCTTTTATGTGCAATAAACAGTGTTCTGGTCTAACCACTAGACTCAGAGAGCTTTTAGTAGAACATTTTTTTATTTAGACATGGTAAAATTGCATCCAAATTCCTGTTGAACTTGTGCTGTGTTACAACACATCATTTATCTGATTTGAACAAATTAACTCCACTGTGACTCTGTACAATCTAATTCAGGTTGAATATAAATATATTGGCTGGAGAATATATGATATGCATTGTGGGAAATACTACAAAATGCAGTGATGTGGAAACATAAATATATATTCTGGATCTTGTGACACCAAAAACCCCAGTCTTGTCCAGAGAAGGTTAACATACTGCTGCTGAAAGTATGTCTTTCATCCTGCAGTTATTTTCCAAGCTTTGAATTTCAGGATTTCACTTTTAGTATCTGTGATAATATTAGTAACATATTGTGGATTTCAAGGGATTAGAGTAGTGTATTTTACTCTTTTTTTTTTTTTTTAATCTATGTATAAGAAGCTGTAGAAACAGTACTACATATGATTTTTATAACATTATGAGAGAATTTTAAAAAAACACTTTTTTTTTGGTAGTAAATATCTCTGAATATTTTTCCAACTTTTTTTTCTCCTTTTTTTTCAGGCTTATTATAGAGCTGGCTACTCATTCATCATGTTATCAAAGTCTTATGAGGCAGTTTCTATGTTCCACAGAGGTCTGATTCTCCTGAATGCTTCTGCAGATCAAACTCAGATTGCAGAGTTTATAGCAGGAATCTTCATAAGTGTCAATGGTAAACTCAAATTAGGACCTTAATTTTTCTAAGAGCCTTTCAATAGTGATAACAGCCCTTAGTAGCTTGTCCTTTGTGAGATTTTTCCTTTTTTCCTTTAGTGTGTCAGGCCTGATTGAGGATTATGAATATATAGAGGATGTGGTGAACTTTGTCCAGTTTGTATACAGGAGATGCCAACAATCCAAAACACTTCAGGGGAGTCAGTTGTCTCACAGGAACGTGTCAATTATGGAATAGTTAGAAAAGGTCAAAGTTTAGAGTCAGGAAGACAAGATTGAAGATTTAGAGCTCCAGATTCCAGAGGTGCTAAGTGGGTTTTGTCCAGACCACCCTGCTTTTCTTTTAGCTGGGTAGATTTGAAAATAATTAGAAGATAGGCTATTTTATTTTTACAGTGCAGTGTATTTGAGTGTGGAGGATTTTCCCTCAGCTAGTAATGGACAGCAATGAAAAGTAGAAATGTGGCCTTCCTGTGGCATTGTATGGCCTTTTTTCAGCAACATCCATCATCTGTCTCCCTGCCCTCTCCTCAGTCTCTTCTTCTCTACTTGCTTTTTAGTCTGCTTAACATTCTTTGTCTGATGGGCCTATAAGCATGCCAGGAGATTTCAGGTTGTGTCTCTGCTGCATTTCCTGAGCCTGTAGCCTCATCCTAAGGTCGTTGGTTAGTTGTAGAGTCAGTAGCTGGTTGACCCATAAGTGGAAGAATTGACTTGAGGGTTTTGAGGAGTTTCTTGAGTGCAGGGATTAATTTTTTCCCCCTTCTTTGATGAAGTCTGGCCACTGATAAACAGGGTTCTGAATGAGTTAGGTCACCAGCATTTCCTAAGTCCCCACTGGGCAATCCCCTGAGTATTAACTAAAATTAATAGTGCTAAAATTATTGCTGTGCAATGAAGTAATTTAGTTGGACTCCAACCTTTGAAGTGCTGTGTGTACCAAATAGTTTTCTCTGTTGCTTATTCTTACAGATGAACGAATCTTGCCATCAACTTTCCACCCTGCATATGATTATATTTTCCGTGCACGTTTCAATGCACTGATTTGGCAAGCAGTGATAGAAAGGCTGGCCCAGAAAGGAAAGTGGCGGGTGAGTTGCCACTGTGTCACCTTCCACTGCATGTTGGGCACTCGTGTCTTACCACTTCAGCATAAGCTCATATTACCTTTAAAAGCCAAAACTGTGAATATGCATTGCTGTCTGGTTCAAATGTCTTGGTTTTTAAGACTTGGAAAATGCTATTAATGATAAATAATTTCTGAAACTCATTTCTGAAAGGGATGTGATGGACTTGAAATCCTGCTTGTCTCTTGCTGCTGTCTGTTGTCTCTCTTATAGTACCACCTAGAGTCACTATTCAATTCAATAATATTCAAATTAGAGGGGAAAAAATACAAATATGTTTATGGTCCCTTTTACTTTTCCTTCTGTATGACAAGCTGGATTTTCGAAACTGTGTGAAAGACCCACAATAAAGGAGCATCTCAGTGGAAGTACATGGTTGTTGAACAAAAACAGATAATTTAGAAAAGTCAGAAGGTGAATCATCTGAAATTGTGTTAATCCTCCCTCAAGTAACTGTGGAAAAAAATTGTTCATTGTCACAGTTACACCTGTATAGGATGTTGATGGTGAGATGCTGGCAGTAGGGGCAGCAGGGCACTTGTGAGGAGTGGCCAGAGCTGCGTCACTTCCAGCTGGCTCCCATGGTCCTATTCTAGGGCATGGCTCAGCCAAGGTGATGGTGCCTCAGAGAAAGTGTGTTGTAAAAAGGGCCAGACCCTGCCTGGGAGAATGAGGGGGAAAGTGAGAGAAACAACCCTGCAAGCCCCAGTGGTGGAGAAGGAGGAGCTGCTCCAGTCCCAGAGGAAGGGGCTCCTTTGCAGCCTGTTGCAGGCAAAATGGAAGCTTCAGTTGAGGTTTATCAGGGAGACTCTTCTGTTGAATCATAGGGTTCAGACAGGACCCACTTGTTTTCTAAACTCCTCAGAGAGGTACCTAAGTGTGGTTGGATCCAATCCTGCTCCCAGACTTGAAATGGTTTATGTTTAAAGGATAATATACATGTAATTGAGCTTTTATATGACTTTGTCCCACAGGATTAAAGATGGCAATCCAAATATATCTACATGAATAAAATAAATAACTATTTACTACACGGTACAGATGGTACAGTTACAACAATAAATATTACATAATATACTGTATAATAGTGTACTATTTATTGGAGAAATATTGAAGCATTGGTATTAAAGATAGCAAAACAGTTATTAAGTAGAGATTGATGTTACTTACCCATGCCAGTGGCCATGAGTGTCATGGCCTCTTTTGCTCAGTCTCCAGGAGTAACCTTGAAGGGAATCTCCACTCAAGGGAGGAATCTCTGCACACATACAGGAAGGAGTATGTTAGAAGATCCTGCTTTTAAAAGTGTGACTGTGCTTTTATAGTATATAGTGACTGTCAGTCATATATTTCTAGGCTGGCTGTGTCAGCTTAGCAGCTTAAGATAAGTTATCAGTAGTATCACCTGTTGGTTCCTTTATCAGGAACTTTGCTGCATCGTCAGTGGTACCAGTTTCTGTCAGGAAACATTGTTTTTCACATCCTCAGAACTGGTCTCAGCATTCTTCAAGACCATAAGTAGTGTGACCCTCCCTTCTCTATCCATGACTGTTAACTTTTACAAATAAGGTAAAGTGCAAGCTGTTTTACCATCACTTAGGGTAAAGGATCCTGCTGCACTCTGCTTATGCAGAGTAGCTTGTGGAGAGATCATGAGGGAGCAGGCTTCTGACAATAGCCACTGCCTATGGAGGACCCACGGTGAAGCTATGGACTCATTGCAGCCCCATATTCCCCGTTCAAGCCCCTACTCTGGGCAGGGACACCTTTCACTAGATCAGATTGCTTAAAGGCTGGCTGAACCTGACCTTCAACACTCTTAAGGATGGGGCATTCAGAGCTTAGCTGAGCAGCCTGTTACAGTGCCTCACCACTCATATCATAAAAATTTTTTTCTTTTTGTCCAGTGAGAAAATATTCTTAGGTTAAAACTGCCTCTTGTCCTGTCACACAGGCCTTGTTAAAAGGTCTTTTTTTTTGAGCCCCCTTTGACCTTACTACATTAAGTTTTCCCTGAAACCTTCTCCAGGCTGAATAACCCCAACTTTCTCAGCCTTTCATCACAGGAGAGTTGCTCCATCCCGCTAATGATTTTTGTGTCCCTCCTCTGGACTCATTCCAACAGGTCCATGTCTTTTCTGTACTGGAGACCCCAGAGCTGGATGTAACATTTCAGGTTGGTCTTAGCAGAGTAGAGAGGTGGAGTCACCTCCCTTGACCAGCTGATGATACTGTTCATGCAGCTCAGGATACTGTTTGTTTTCTGGGGTGCAAGTGTGCATTGCTGGCTTTTATCCTATTTTTTGTCCACCATTATCCCACAGGTCTTTCTTCCTCAGTCTGGTACTGGGGATTGCCGTGATCCAGGTGAAGGATGTGCACTTGGCCTTGTTGAACTTCCTGGGCTTCCCATGGGCCTGCTCCTCAAGTTTGTCAGAGTCACTCTGGATGTCATCCCTTCCCTTGAGCATTATCAACTGCATCACTCAGCTTGGTGCCCTCTGCAAACTTCCTGAGTGATTGAGGGCACCCTGCAATCCCACTGGCAGTGTCATTGATGAAGACAGTGAATGTGCTGATCCCAGTACAGGCACTTGAGGGATACCACTCACTCACTACTGGTTTTCACTTGGACACTAAGCCATTGACTACAGCCATTTGGATGCAGCCATTCTGCCAATTCCTTAATCATCCAACAGTCCATTCATTAAACTGATACCTCTTCAATTTAGAGCTTAGTCTATTGTGGAGCACTGTATCAAAGACCTTACACAAGTCCAGGTAGATGGCATCCATAGTCCTTCCCTTGTCTTCTGGTGAAGCTAGGTGGGTTTTCAAGGAGCAAGGCAAAGTTTTTTAGAGAAACAGAGAAAACTGAAGAAATTAGAAGAAGATACAGTACTCATTTCTTGCTTTCTTCTTGGGATGGTTGTTGTTAGCTGCACAGTCTTGTCCCCAGTGTAAAGGTCCATTCCTAAAGCAAATGGTTACTTCCAAGCTCTTGAAGTATTCCGAGTATTGGAGAATCTTTTAGGGCCTAACATTTTAAACGTGTTTTTTATTTCTGAGGAAACTTGTATCACTTATAACTTCCTACACTACTCTGTATATTACATTAATTCAGTTGAAAATTAGAAACAGAGATTCAGCTGTGATATTATAAAAAGATCTGAAATATTGTTAGCCTGTGTTGGCTTTCTGACACGATCTGATGAGGCAGTGAAAAACAAAGTTTTAAGAGCATTAATGTTTGGGTTTTTTTTTCAGTCTTGTCTATTGTTGCTGCCTGAGAAGCAAGAGTTGCCCTGTGATCTCAGAGTTCACCAGGTATCTCTGAAGAATCTCTTTGAGGTAAGTTCATGGTTTTTATTTTTTCCTTGTATTCTATTTCTTTGATTTCTGGCAACAGTGAGAGATTTTTCATTTTGAATTAAGAAAAATAAAATGAAAAATAATACATGGACATTCTGTGATTATACTTTATCATCTATTTGTTTGAAAATTTAACTTCATGTAATATTACTGAATGAAATGTAGTATTTCCAAGGTGCATTGGTAATACAAAGGTGTAGTTGGCGGCTGTCTGTGATCCAGGAGATGCTGGGAGTTCACCAGCACTGCAGCTCAGGAGCAGCCAGTTTCCATAGCAGTGACATACTAGCTTTCTAAAGGCATCTCTAAATGTTTGTGAGAAATTCTGTTGGGCTTTACCATAGAGTCCTAGAATTATTTGAGTTGGAAGGGATGTTAAAGACTGTCTAGTTCCAGCCCTCTTCCATGGTCAGGGACACCTTCCACTAAACCAGGTTGATCAAAGCCCCATCCAACCTGGCTTTGAACACTGCCAGGAATGGGGCACCCACAGCTTCTCTGGGCAACGTGTTCCAGAGTGCCTTATCCCCTTCACAGTAAGGAATTTCTATATTTCTTACAGTTTGTTTCCTGACAGGAACTTCAGAAGTAGATAGCTGTAGGCTACACATTACCTCTGCTAGGCATTAACTGGCTGGCAAGTTAAAGTTTGTTGGTGTAAGAATGGGAGACTCAAAAGCTGAGAGCAAAGTGAATCTGTTTATTGCAGAGTTAAAACAGTATTTATACACTTAGGGTGAGAATCTTTGTTGAGTCCTTTGCACGCAACCCGGTTGCAGGCCTGTAATAAGTCTGTTGGTCTGACAATTTGTAGTTTCCTCAAGGTCTGCTGGCTTTGGAGAAAAAGGATGCCTTTTCCTCTTCTCAGATAGTGTGCACTTTCCCTCGTGCTTCCCAGGAATTTTCTTCAGTGTCAGGCTTTGCTGTTTCTCACAAAGGCCTGAGTTGTATTGGTGGAATATACTAGAACTTGCCATTTGGCTGTTAGAGTCCTTCTGGTACTTTAGTCATAGTAATTTCAAATTGGTGCTTTTTCCATAATGGTATTTCAATTAGATGCCTGAGCAAGAGTAATTCTGAGGGTGCAAGGGAAATAAATTCACATCTCACAGGCTTGTTTTTAGAAATAGCAGAAGAATTAGTGAATGGATATATGCAAGCATGTCTTGGCTGGGTATCATTAGGCAGGTGTGCTGTGCTGATGCTAACTCCTCACTGGCAATGAAGCATGGCAACACAGCAGAAGACCCATGTGGAGTGTCTTAGCAAAGTATCTTCCAGCAAAGCAAAATTCCTTGTTCAGGCGGGAAAAATGGGCAGACTTTACAAAATAGTACAGCCCTTTTTTTATTGAATTGGCCCAACCAATCTTACCTGTTCCAGTGGGTTGGTTGTGCATATGGATGGCTGAGAGATTCAAGATGAAAAATCCTTAAGTAATGATTCTCCTTTGTGAAAATTAGAAAATGTGGCTTTCTTGCAGTTCAAACTTCTGCTGCTACATTCTCTCTGTCATCTGTTGTATTTTGATTTGATAACTGTGCTCAAAGAGTAATTCTTGCCAGTCAAAATTTGGCATGAGGTATTAGAAAAAAGGATTTATTTGTAAATGTTGGAAGCATGTGTGAAGACTGCTGTTTAAAGAAATGACTAGCACAAATGGAGAGGTTTTGTCTGAACACTGTTTCCGACCACCTCCTCATGTCCTGATCCTTCTGGCATATTGTCTCAATTTCCATCTGAGCTTCCGCTGCACACCTCCAGAATATCCTATATTGCTTTTCCCCTTGTAGACTGTGCTTCACATTCATTAAGTCCTTGCTAGAACATAGTTTTAAGTTTAGCTGACTTCTGCTAGGGCTGTGTGCTTTCTCAGAATCCCAGTATCATTGAGGTTGGAAGGGACCTTCACAATCACCCAGCACCACCTTAATTACCCCTAAACCCCAAGTGCCACATCCAGATGCCTCTTGAACACTTCCAGAGGTGGTGACTCCACCATCTCCCTGGCAGCTTATTCCAGTGCCTTAACACTCTTTCAGTCAAATTTTTTTCCTAATATCTGATCTGAACCTCTGCCGACACAACTTAAAGTCATTTATTCTCCTCCTTTCGCCTGGGAGGTGGTGAAAGAGACCGACCCCCAACTAGCTATAGCCTCCTTTCAGAAGGAAGCTGTAGAGAGCAGTGAGGTCTCTTCTCAGCCTCCTTTTCTCCAGGCTAAAGAGTCCCAGTTCCTTCAGCCTCTCCTCATCAGACTGGTGCTCCAGAACTTTTCACAAGCTCGGTTTCCTTTTTCTGGACACCCTCCAGAACCACAATGTTTTCCTTGTAGGGAGGCCCAGAACAGAACACAGGACTTGCGGTGTGGCCTCATCACCACCCTGGTCCTGCAGGAAGCCCTATTCCTGACATCAGTTTGTCAGGAGTGAGTCCACCAGAGGAAGTCACCAAGGTGATTAGAGGAATGGAGCACCTCTCCTATGAGGAAAGGCTGAGAGGATTGGGATTGTTCAGTCTAGAAAAGAGAAGGCTTTGTGGTGACCTAATTACAGCCTTCCAGTACCTGAAAGGAGCCCACAAGAAAGATGGTGAGAGACTTTTTTCAAGACCACGTGGTGACTGGACAACACAGAATGGATTCAGACTGAAAGACAGTAGGTTTAGACTAGACACCAGGAAGAAATTCCTTACTCAGAGGGTGCTGAAGCTTCTCTGCTGCCCAGAGAAGTTGTGGATCCCCCATCTCTGGAAGCGTTTGAGGTTGAATGGAGTTCTGAGCAGCGTGGTATAGTGAAAGGTGTCCCTGCCTGCATCAGGAGGTTGAAACTTGTGGCTGTAGAGTTAGGAGTGGCGAAATACAGCAACAGAAGGCAATGGCTAAAAGCAGTTTATTTAAACAATGCAGCTCTTTTATAGCTGCTTTGCAGTCTACAAGCCGATAGGTTAATTAAAGATTACAATAAGCTAATTGGACAAGAAGGCCAGCACCTCTTTGGATAAACATCCTTCAGAATCTTAGCATAAATGTCACGTATTACACGTTATGGTATTTGGACAAACACCAGGTGCTAAGTTCTGTTTGGATTCTTTTGTCATGCTTTCCCAGACTAGGCCTAGGAATGCCACATCTGCTTTTCTCTGATCATTTTGTGTTCCACCACAGAAACTAGATAACATTTAAGGTCCCCTCCAACCCAAGCCATTCTGTGAAAGTCTATGAAATAGTTCCATTTTACAGTGGCTATGGCTTGCTACTGATTCTTGTCATGAAAATACAGAAAATACTGAAGAAAAAAAGCTTTTGTTGTATGTAAAAATAATGTGTTGTAATTGTTCCCTTTGCTTCCAGACTTCTGAGCTGTATGGTCGTGGAGAGAAACTTCAGGAAGTAGCAGAGTTAGTCAAGTGGCTGATTTCCATTGGGGCAAAGGCTGAGTCCATCGGACTGTATCCTCTGCATGCTGTTATCAGACTGTGTATCAAAGCAAGTGAGTGACATCTGCAGCTAAAATGAAACAATGCTGCCTTTTATTAGAGAACTCACAGCTAGACCTTTTTTTAATTAAAAAAAATGTCCCAACAGCTCAGGTCGGATCGCCTAGGTATAGTCTTGCACATGCCAATAAAGCACTCTTTTAGAAACGTTACAAACACTCTCTTTGATCACTTATGCCTGATAGTGGTGGAAACCTAATATAATTGTTCTTTTGTGTTTTGAAGGAAAAGTGTGATTGATACGGGTCTTTTGTAACCCAAATATATTAGCTTTAAAAAAAGGTACAGTGGTTCTTTCCACCATCACAGTGTGGAGCAACAGTTTCTTGGTGCGTAATAGAGTCATGAGTCAACCTTAGATTTGCATCTTGACACTCCAAAAAGGAAAAAACATCAGGATCTGTTTCTTTAAGTGTGCTTTTTTATCATTTCAGCAAATAACCATCTCTTCAGATGGTTACTGACTTGGAGGCCGGAGCTGAAAGACAGGATCAACCAGAAAGATGGGGATGGACAGACCTTGCTGCATATTGTGGCCTCTTCCAGTGAATATTCACAGAAACGCAGTAAATACTTTTTGTGTGTGTGTGTGTGTATTGTTTTGTTTTCATATGAAAAGATCTATAATGGAAGAAAGTTTCAGGCCCTGGTGTTAACTATTTCATGCTATGGAAGAAAATGAGACAAGTATCTGAATGTAGACTTGTAGTGTGGCAACTGCTATTTAAACATTTTAGGAATTTCTTTTAAAATTTATATGCCTTATGTGTGACCATTTTCTTTGCTCTTTGTCTGGTTAGGATCTTCTCACAAGTATGCTGCAGTTTTTAGAATCAGAAGTTACCTTTTAAATTTTGATATGCCTTTAAAATTACATTAGAGCACCTGAAAGCCTGAAACAAAGAGTTTTAAACCTAACAGCAAAAAGCTGTGAGATGAACATTCCTAATTACAATTTTGAGTCAAAATTAGGAACATATTGGGAATTCATTTGCCATAGACATGTTCAAAGAAACAAGAATTTTCAGTCATTTATATACACTACAGCATTCAACATTTTTTTACAGACACTCCCAAAAGCCCATCCAATTTATTGCATGGTGTCTTGTTTATTGGTATAGGTGTCTTGTTCCTCTTAATTACCACCAGAACACCTCATCTATCTTTTTTTTTAATGAATAATCCAAGTTTTATCCAGCTAAACAGTGCTTTATTATATTTGCTGTCCTGGTTAGACAGTTACTATTTTCTGGGGTGTATAAGCCTATGAAGTGGCTCCCTTATGCACCTGCAATGTATTAATCAAGTTTTCTGGGGTGTACAGGCCTTTGACTCCTTAACTCTCTCAAGATATCTTTCTTGTTCTATGGCATTTAATTAATCTCTAGTTATATGACAGCATTAAACAATCCTTTATTAAATTTTGTTCTTCAACTATTGATTAAGTTCTCTAAGGTCCATTGAATTCCCTCCTGCCAGTTGGTGAGGTAATTTCTCAGGGTTTTTCTGCTGACACTCAGCCAACACAGATCTAAATTAAAACCAGCTGAAATAACACAGTCGAGCATTTCTTAGCTAAGTAAGCATAGTTCATTACAAAATTTTTGAAGGACCGCAAAATTCCTGGCTGACTAAGATATAACTCGCTGTTAGGCCTCTCCTGTTTTTTTTAAACCGGTGAAAATTTAAGGCCTAGATAGCAGTGTCAGAGGAGGAAAACAAAACGCTTCCCTTCGCGCTTTCTGTGGGGTTTCATTTTACGTTAGCTTTTTTCCTTTGTACTTCTTACTCTGCCCACCAGGTGGCAACAGGAAGGAAACATCAATGCCGAGGTACACCAGACTTCTGGATGCTTAAAGTTTATTTGGTTGTATTCTCATGGTATTTATTACCTAGAGTACACATATTTTTAATATGTATTTATTTTTTAACGTTTATGTCTTTATATATTTTATAAAAGATTGGAAAATGTGTATTCTTTATAGCTATATATAGTAAATATTAAAAATCATAAAATCGCAGAGTCTCTAAGTTTGGAAAAAGCCTCTGAGATCTTCAAGTCCAGCCTTTGACTGACTTCTGCCCTGTCAGCTTATGACACTGCAAGAACTTAGATTTTTTTAAAGTTAAAAATATGCTAGAAATTGTGCCAGATAATTGAAAGTTAAAAGAAAAACAGAACAAAACTTCTGAACAATGTGACTTATTCTTACTCTAATTTTTTTTTTTTTCACATATTACTTTAGGACAAAAAGAAGATGTGATCATGCTCCTGAATTTTGGGGTTGATCCCACTGTTCCAGATGCGCGGTCAAGACGTGTCATAGATATCTTGAAAAAGAACAAAAACTTTGATGCTGTAAAAGAAGTCAGCAAGCACATTGAGAAACACACTTCCTCTGAGAAACAGTCAGGTACTACATGCAGTCTGTGCTTTTCCTGTTTTAAAATTATAACCTTCAGGTACCAAAATAGTTTTATTTCAAATAAGTAATTGTGGGTGTGTTTTGTGTAACTTTCCCTGTGAGTTGTCACTGTGATCTGCTAGTCAATAGTGAACATTTTGTCCTTGCTTGAAAGCAGCTGCTGTCCAAGAGATGTTCAGATCAAGCTTGGCATAAAGCAGAGTTTTTAGGCTACATCTCAGTTTTCATGTTTGTATTTCTTATAAGCTTATTGGAAAACACTGTGTTTCATTGTGCTTGTATCTTATGGCTCCTGACAAGGAAATTCCCGCAGATTTTTTTTTCCTTACGGTGGAGATCTCTGCTCTGGAGAAGGTTTTAGCACAGTGGTTCTCCATTAGGAGGTTAACACAAATACCTCTGTGGTAATAATTACTTTAGCTGGCATTTTGGGTTGCACTTTTTTTTTTGGACAGGATTTTTTGACTCTGTGTTTTTTTTGGTGATGCACAGCACACAACAGTTTTCTAATCTTAGTGCAAATGAGAAGCTGGAGAATAAGCCTTAGTTTTACGTGTAACCATCTGTGGTTAGTCTTTCTTTCTAAAAAGATGACCAGCCTTGTCTCTCTCCTTATCCTAAAACCTAAAACTACTGTTCTGTTTGGTCTTCCATGTATCTGAATTCCTTAAAGCATTTAGGAAATCCAAGCCAAGTTTTTTGGTGTTTGTTTAAGGGCATTTATTCGGATATTGTTAAAAATCTATTTCCCATTTTAAAAGCTATTTCCCATTACGTAAATATCTCTTAAACTTGTAGATAACATTTTGGTGTAGTGTATATTTTTGGCTTTGTTTTTTAATTTTATGAGGACAAATTCTTTTATGGCTGTATTTTTTAAATGGCACTGGGGAATCAGACAAGCTCATTAAAAGCTTACACTGCAAACATTACTGAGTTTAGTCATCTACTCTAAGAACTCTGAACAATGAAATAATTACAGCATTTTCCTGCCTGCATACAGAAGCTATTACAGTTTTCAGCCTAGTGAATTATGGTAAATAGAGTCATGATTTGACCTCAGCTGCTAAGGAAGTACCCAGCAGCAGCTCATTCACTTCTCCCTCCCATGGCGGGTTGAGATAAGAACAGTTTAAAAACTGAAATAAATCACTACTACTCCTATTATTATTATTAGTAGTAGTAGTATTAGTATAAAGAGAGAGGAATAAAACCCAAGAAACACAAATGATGCACAGTACAATTGCTCACACCCCACAAACTGATGCCCATCCCCAGGCAGCAATGGTCCCTTCATGACCAATTCCCCGTAGTTTGTATAACAAACATGACATTCTGTGGTATGGAATATCCCTTTCGCCAGTTCAGGCCAGCTGTCCCAGCCATGCTTTGTCCCAGCTTCTTGTGCATCTGCTTGCTGACAGAGCATGGGAGGTAGAGAAGTGCTTGTCTCAGGTAAGCACCACTCAGCAGCGACCAAAACATCACTGTGCTGTCAACTGTATTCTCATCCTACATCCAAAGCATGGCACTGTACCATTTATGAAGAAGAAAAATAATTCTATCTCAGGCAAAGCCAGGACAAGGGTGTATTTGATGAAAGTAGCAAATTTCCTTTGGGGTCAGAAATCCATCACAGGACTGTCACTGGCAGTAAGAGTTTCAGCCATCTGTTTAAAATCTGCCACTACACATTTCTTAGAGCCATGGGATCTAATGCATTACAGTCTTGCCCTGAAAACATGCCGGCAAGGAAGTAGATTTTCAATTGCTATAATGTTTTGCAGGAGAGAATGACAGTGCCACAGCTGATACAGATTCTCTCCAGGATATTCTGGAACAGTTTGTCCAGTTCTACAGGTGTGAAAATGGAGCACATAATAAAAATGTATTGAAGGAAGATGCAGTTAAGCGATTTCTGAAATGGCTGTCTTCTGTGAAAGGTGCAGTGAGTTCCCATTTCTCCCTTTCACAAAAATTAGTTGCTGTGAAAAATGTGTTTGATGCTAACATAAACTTACTGCCCTTTTACCCTTCATTCTCTTTTCTGTTTCTGTAACTTTTATGACTGAAACAGTGTGCTTTTAATTATATTTAATGTTGTGTTTTGCACTTAGAACCAATGGAATATGTACAGAAATTCCTGATGCATCAAGATGTTCAAACTTACTTGGATGACAGCATAAGGATGGAAAGATATATTTTGCTATATATTGAAATTAGTTTACAGTAAGGTGGATTTCATTATATGGCTTTGAGTTAGTTACGTTGTCTTGACTCTCTTGCAGAAATCCCTGAAGAAATTTCATGCAATGTCTCCAATGCCTGTGCTAACAGCTTCATAAAACAGTTGCTGGGGAAGCAAATGTGGTGTAAAGTTTTGCTGCTTCTAACAGGGAAAGCCAATGGGGAAAACCTATCAGGTGGAGGACTCTTCAAAACCTGCATTCTTTCAGATGTTGACATTGGCAACATTATCCAACGATGTGAAAGATTGGATGTGCAAGTGCACCTCATAAGATGCTTGCTTGATCGAGGAGGTGAAAAGCTGCAATATTAATGTGCTATTAATGCAGTATGTTTTTTGACATGTTGGGAGCAAGATAGTCTCAGAAATACCAACACACGGGGTGTTTTGTGGCTCTGAGTAAGTGCAGCAGCTTGTTGGAGTGCAGTGCATTGGCTGTGTCTGCTGTGTGGGACATAGCAAAGCTAGTAAAGCTACATGGGTGGAAGATGTTTATCAAATGTCTGCTAGGGTTAGTAAAAGGCCAAGAACTACCATTGCTCCTGTACCTGTAGTTTAATTTGGGCCTTAATTTCTGTCTTCGGCCACAATATTGTCCTGGTACAAGGTGTAAGCCACAGTCTGTGTGTTCAGTCTGTGGTTACACTACAAATAATGGACTACTTCATTGATCTCAAAGGCATGACCAGATGTCTTCCTCTTTTTAACTAGTGTAGACATCATCATACTTCCTGTTTTGCATGAGTTTATTCCTAGGGTCCCTCTGGCATATTTAATTTTATCTTATAGATTGATGTTAGCTATAAGTCATGGGCTTATGGTCCTGTTGAGGCTTTTTGAATGCCAGAGGAGCAAGGAGGCCTCTTGTTTCAATCAGTGACTGACTGACATGGAGAAGATGTGTTCTGGCCTTTATGTCTTCCTATCACAACAGAAGGACTGGTTGCTCAGCTTAATGGGAGACAAGGGGAAACTATGAAGACCTTAGCTAAAAAGTGTTTTAACAGATGTATGTAGAAAGTTGTCAGAAAACACCCCTGTCACCTGCCTGGCAATCAGCATCTGTTCAGAGCTTTCAGTAGTTAGCAGATTGGTGTATTAGATTTAAACCCTGATATTTTCCTCTCCTTCACACCAGCTCTGCCTGATGGTATCAGAACCAGCTCTGAAATACCATTGAAAATATGCCTCAGAAAGAATTATTTTGAACTGGCATATTTACTGCTGACCAAAGGTGCAGACCCTCGAAACCTCTCTGTTACGCAAGGAGATACTCCTTTGCATGCTGCAGTTTTCATCTGTTTAAATAATAAAGGTAAGGCTTTTGCTGTTGAAAACATCCCCATTCCTTACCTGCCCATTCTGCTGCTGCAAGGACAGTGGATCAGGATGTCTGACTGTGTCTCCCTCAGCCCCCAAAGTCTGCAAGCCAGAGGGTACATTGTTAAAGCTAATGTGTTCTGCTTTGTGGCTGCGCTGGCTGGGACTCTGAGGAGAGATATTGGCAACTTAGCTGACATGGGAAAGTCAAGGAGACCCTGAAAACTCTGAATGGGGAACTCTCTGAACCCCTGTAAAAAGAGTGCTAGGTGGGAATGAAGTCAACTGGACATATGTTGGAAGAGACAAAGATAAACTTAAAGCAGTGGCAGCAGACTTTGCAGAAAATCCCACAGTGGCATCTGAAATCTGTTTATCAGTTTTTGTTCAGTCGTAAATCGAGTAAAGTTTTGTTCAGGGGAGAATTGAGTGAAAGAACTATAGCCCTTAAATAAAAATATAATAAGTTAGAATAAACTGTGAAATTAAGCCCCCAAATCTAGTTTGATTCTATGTTAAGAAAAAAAAAATTTTTGAGTTAAAGGATTAAAATTATTTAAAATATTGAATTTATTAATTTTTAAAACACAAATATTTCATTGAATGGCTTTGGAGAGATTAAAAGCATAGGTAAATGCCAGTTGTCATTTTAAAATCAAAATATTAAGAAGTCCCATGACAATATGTTCTCTGAAGTATTTTTCACTGTGTAAAGTTTTTGATGTGCAATTTCTTTACAATGATTTCTGCGTGTCACTATTTTACGGCTAGAAGAGAAATGTTTCACATGTATTGTCTCATTTAAATCACATCTATTATCTGGATGAAATCCAGAAAGCAGTAGAATATATATGTATTTTTTTTCCCCTACCAGGGAGGTAACTAATCTTACTTTATAGGAGGTTGCTCCAGGGACCTCGAATATCAGGAAATAATTGGGATTTCCTGCAGGTTATTTTAGTAAAGCAAAGCTGTCTGCAGCAGATTACTTCTGGGTGCCTTATTAAAGTGAACCAAATGACTCTAGAGCACTAGCTCGAGCTGCTGCTTGTCTGGATGACAGGTCACCAGTGTCCCTTGGGTAGCAGTTAGGGCTGATGTTGGAAAATGAACAACTGTCTGTACCTGGCGGTTTAAAAAAGGAATGAATTTGACTGATGCTATGGGAACAATTACAGCGCTAGGAATTTCTAAAGCTTTGCTGCCTTTGTATTGTTTTCCCTGAAACTTGGGAAAGCTCAGTTTTGAGCTATTTCATGGAAGCATGTTTTATAAACATGAAATGTAGATTTTCTCCCTTTTTAAAAGCAACCGATTTTAAATCACTAGCAGCAGAAAAAGAAAAGTATTGAAATTGTTGGCATACAGTGCAGACTTGTAAAGAACTTTAGTTTATTTTCTGTTTGTTCTCCTGCTTTCAGATGGCATTGGTTTAAACATCCTGAACTACCTACTTGACCTCTTTGCTTCAAGACCATCTGACTTTCCATATCTTAATCCAAACATACAAGATGATGATGGAAATACAGTGATGCATATTGTTTTCCAGAAAGGATTTTCAAAGCAGACTAAGAGAATAACAGAGTTATTAGGAAAATTTGACATTAACTTTAACATAAAAAACAAATCAGGAAAAGATGTGATGCATAGAATTAAAAAGAAAGATCTTCTGCTCGAAGTCTGGAATAATGCTGCACAGGAGAAGAAGAGGCACCGCCAAGATAGAGCAGGGCAGTTGGTTAAAACATCTAAACCCGTTCCAGCCTCTGAGATTTCACAGTCAAAGAGCACGGGGCATTCTTCATCTGGGTTCTCATTTAAGGCACCATCTGGCAATGCAGTGCATAATGATCTAAAACCCCCATGTTCCGTAAAAACAAAAAAGGGTCAGTTGGCAAAGCAGGAAACAGAAGGAATAAACAGCCCCTTAACACTGCAGGAAAGTCTAGTGCAGGCAATTACAGCTTTAATTCAGCAATTGAAAGTGAGCGACACCCTGAAAAAGGATCATCCTCTGGTGCAAAAGCCATCTTCAGCCCAGACTAATTCGGAAGAGGGAAGGAGTTCCTTGCAACCTTGTGGAAGCACAGCTCATCCTGAAAGAAAAGAAGATGGTTGGGAGAAAATGAAGGGAGTGGGGGAATTTAGTATGGCCCTGCCTAATGGAGAGAAGGAAGAACTAGAGGAAGAAAAGAGTCTGGATATTGAGGCACATGTGCAGGAGTTTGATAACATGACTTGGGAAATAGAGTGCACTCCTGAAATGCTAAAGACTTTGAGCAGTAAAGCTGTGCCTCATTATCTGAAAACTAAAACTATAATGACAATTAAGCGGCTTGGCAATGGGGAATGGTCTCGGGGCCTCCAGAAGCCACTGAAACACTTGAAAGCTGATATCCAGCTGTATGAAGCCAAACTGGACAAAGGTGCAAGAATGCTATGGGAACTTGCCATTGACTTTTCTCCTCGTTGCAGTGAGAGTCCAGAAAAGATCATGGAGACAGAACAGACAAAAAGTCATCTAGAAAAATCAGGTAGGGTTTACACAGAAATAATTAGAATTTGGGCCATTGTTCTTGACCACTGCAAGCTGAACCGTGCCTTAGAAAATATATGCATTTCCTACAATCGTGGCTTATCCTGCATTTTGAGGAAAAAGCTCAAGAGTATAAATGAGGGACATCAGAACCACAGTGTGACAACAGACAAGCGTGTTCCACGTTGTTATGTTGAAGACACGGAGGCAGAAAAATCAAAAGAACATATCATGCCTGAGTATTTCCCTCCAGCTAGTGCAGCCGAACTGGAATACAATATAATGAAATTTCACAGCTTCAGTACTAACATGGCACTTAACATTATAAATGATGTGCAGTCCTCTGTTGATTACCCTTTCCGAGTTGGGGAGTTGGAGTACGCAGTGATTGATCTCAATCCAAAGCCTATGGAACCAATCATTTTAATTGGGCGAAGTGGGACAGGGAAGACTACCTGCTGCTTGTATAGGCTTTGGAAGAAATTCTATTCGTACTGGGAAAAATCAACCTTGGCAGATGGACCTCTGTTGGAGAGGCAGACATGGCAGCAGAGGCAGTGCAGTGAGGTTGAAAAAGCTAGTTCAGGGGAGGAAGAGAGTGAGCTAATACATGAGAGTGATGATTCAAGTGAGGAGCAGGAGGGTGATGAGCAAAACCAGGACTGCGAGGATGAAAAGGTTCCTGTGGGCACAGCTGGAGCAGAAATTAATTCAGGTGGTGACCATGAAGAAGACCAAACGTGTAGTGCAGAAGTGTCAAATAGGCTGGAGCACCTGCACCAGATCTTTGTAACAAAAAATCCTGTCTTGTGCCGAGAAGTTCAGAAGAATTTCATTGAACTTAGCAAGTCTTCCAAGGTGACCACTCACTTCAAACCTCTGGACCCAAATATTCACAGGCTACAAGACATTAAAGATGAAAATTTTCCACTGTTTGTCACCTCCAAGCAGTTGTTGCTGTTACTAGATGCCTCCATGCCTGACCCATTTTTTCCAAGAAACGAAGATGGAAGTCTTAAAAGAGTAATTGTTGGTTGGAGTCCTCAGGAAGACTTGGTTGTACCAGATTGGCAGGATGAGGATGAAGAAGGTAATCTTGAAGCAGAACATGGTGATAATGTAGGAGCTGCAGATGCGTGCTCTAAGGAAAGTGATCCTTGGACTTTTGTGACTTACAGTGTATTTGCAAATGAAATATGGCCAAAAATGATAAAAGGTAAAAGCTTGTACAATCCAGCACTGGTTTGGAAAGAAATAAAATCATTTCTGAAAGGCTCTTTTGAGGCACTGAATTGCTTTGGGGGCACGCTTACTGAAGAGCAGTACAAAAAGCTAGGCCGAAAGAGATCACCAAACTTCAAGGAAGACAGGAGTGAGATCTATCACCTCTTCTGTCTTTATCAGCAGATACGATCACAGAGAGGCTACTTTGATGAAGAAGATGTGCTGTATAATTTATCTCAAAGACTTTCAAAGCTCAGGGAGCTGCCGTGGTCCATCCATGAGTTTTATGGTGATGAGATACAGGATTTCACGCAAGCTGAGCTAGCCCTGTTAATGAAATGTATCAACGACCCTAATACCATGTTTCTAACTGGTGACACTGCCCAGAGCATTATGAAAGGAGTCGCTTTTCGTTTTAGTGATCTGAGGTCACTGTTTCATTACGCAAGCAAGAGCTCTGTGAACAAGAAGCAGCAAGTTAGGAAACCCAAAAGGATATATCACTTGTACCAGAACTACAGGTCCCATTCAGGTAGAGTAACAAATTTATTTATGATCTGAGCCTGTGCTCTTCAGATATCACCAATAATTGAAGTTTTCTGCTGGCCAGTTCAAAGCTAGTCTTTATGTGGGCCTGTTTTTCAAAAAGATTAGATGGACGGCTTTTTCTGATATGTATGTCAGTTTTGTTTTTTGACATCTCAACTGGAAAACCAAAAATGAATGATTTAAAAATTGTCTTTTTTTGAACTTTTATTCTTACTGCATGCTTTGGCTGTGTTTGTATGAGGAAAAATTTAAGAAATGATCATACCCACTTCTGTTGTCCTATCCCCAAAGCACTAGATTTTGCAGCATTAATGTGCTGCTTCTGCTTTTCTTGTTTCTCATTTGTGATCTCTATTTTGTGAGAATGCTGCTAAGCCATTGTAGCAGATTTTCTGATCTTTTGAGACTGAAGAATGACATCCATTCAAATTGGCAAAAACATAAATTGAAGCTTACAGCTTCAGCCTTCCATGATTACTGTTTTTGTCATTTTATTTCTTGATTCCAAACTTCTAACAGAATCTTTTAAAAGTGTGTTTGCAAGGACTTCAGACCGAAGTTTAAAACCTGTACTCTTTGTTTTGCAGGTATTCTCCGTTTAGCATCTGGAGTGGTTGATTTACTCCAGCATTATTTTCCAGAATCTTTTGATCGCCTTCCTCGGGACCGTGGTCTCTTTGATGGGCCAAAACCTACAGTCTTGGAGTCCTGTAGTGTTAGTGACCTAGCAATTCTGCTGAGGGGCAACAAAAGGAAAACACAACCCATAGAATTTGGAGCACATCAGGTTTGCTTTTCTTAGGCTTTCTGCGGATTCTGCCAGCTCTGTTGCTAAATAATAGTCCTGTATGAACTGCCCACAGCTTTCTTTTTTAAGCCCTTGTCTCACTGATAAATTAGACATTTCAAACCTAGAAATCTTTATTGTGTTGGTTTCTGTTTCTTTTTTTAATATGTCTGGTTCCTTCTGTTCTTTTTTTGATGTGAGGTATTGTCTGACCTGTTCCTTTCTAACTCCAAATTTTCTTACACTAGATCTAAAACTGTCTGCACATACCACGCATTTGTCAGTCTTCTAGTGGCAGCTTTGTGACCTTTTTTGTGGAACGTGCTGAAATGTCTCTGTGAAATGTCTAGTTTTCAGTAGGCTCTTGTATTATCATCATGTTTGTCTTTCTCTACGCATCTGTTACCTTTTTTTTCATTTTTTGCTTTCTAATTTTTTTTATTGTATTTTATGGCAGGTGGTATTAGTGGCAAATGAAACTGCAAAGGAGAAGATACCTGAGGAACTTAGTTTGGCACTTGTACTGACAATTTATGAAGCAAAGGGCTTGGAATTTGATGATGTCCTCCTTTACAACTTTTTCACAGATTCAGAGGTATTTAATTCTTACTAATTTTCTGCATTTTTTCTAAGGTCAATCTTGTGTAATTGATGGTTCAGCTGGGAAAAGATTCCCTCTTTTCTCTGAGGATGAGTGGTTTCATCACAGTAGAAGACAGAGGTCGTAGGTTTATGAACTGAGAACATGTTTCCTTAAGGGCTGTGTTTTCCTTCAGGTTTATTGTTAAAATTTAAGGGAGAGCCTTGGAAGCCTTGGGGTACACACAACATTGCACACACACACACTCTTCCACTACACACCAAGACTACTCCTCTGACCCCAACCAGGCAACTATTCCAAGTATTCCTTACTGAACATGCCTGTGAACATTCCATGTACCCATGACTGAGTTAGTCTGTGATTAAACATTCAGTGCGAACAGCCCTGTTGCAGATGTCCTCTGCCTCTACCCCTCAAAGCAGTGTCTCGTGAAACCACAAGAAAACTGAGGGCATCTTACTGGTGGCTCTTCACAGAAGTTAGTGAATATTATGTGATAAGGGCAGAAGGAAGGAGCTTGAGGTAAATATTGATTGTCATGGTTGATTTATTTCTGGTGATGCAGGTTGTAATCAGAAAAACAACAAGCCATTTATCACAATTTAGCAGAATCAGTTTAGCAGAGCTGAGTTGTGTAGAGCATTTTAGCTTAGACTAATGTATGTCAGGCCTGGAGAACTGTTTTCATACAATTCTTCTGTGTTCCTGTGACTCATGAGTAATTGAGTTGATTTGAGCAGCTAAACAAGCAGGCAAGAAAGCAGCTCACCCTGTGGTTTTCTAATTAAGAAAAGCTGAATCTGTGAACCATTGTAAACACAGCAGTGTGGTCATGTGTGCTTTGTGAAGTGTTGGGTTTTCTTTTTATTTCTCTTAAAAATGAGATTTCTTAAGAAGAGTTTTGTTTCAGGAAGCAGATGTGAATGAAAAATCTAGAAGGCAAAAAAACCAAGCCCCCAAAACACAGCAAACTCTTGACCAAACTGATACCTTTAGCTGGTTGTCATGTTACAATCTATGGCAGGCTTAGGAATGTCTTCATTGGTGGTTTTTTAAAATCTTGACTTCAAAATACATTTTGCAGGAAAGGTTTCCTACTTTCTTCCCCTGTGGGAAGACAGTTAACTTGTTTTGTCTTGTTCAAAGCCCAGAAATACACAGACTCTAAAAACATTATTTCTGCCTTATGAGTATTTTTCGTTTTGTACCAGAAACGAGTATTTAGTCACATTTCAATTAAATACCAAAAGGATAAAATGAACATAACTTATAATATAGTTATGATTTTAAGGTTATTAGTTTTGCACAGGATCAGGAACTTGCAGGGTGGTGTCATCAGGAGCCAGCATTTCCTATGTGGCATTAGAATGCACAGCGCTGGTCTGCTACCACACTTAACTTACAGTTAAGAGTGTCTGTGCATATTTATAGACATCTTTCACATGTCTCTGTGCTGGAGTCCAATATTTTCTGACCACGCATTTTTAGACTTTCCCTGTGAGTGGGTTTTTTTGCTCACCTCTGAGTGTTCTTACAAGAGGAGCTGTTGGCAGGTGCCATTCCACCCCCTGGCTGAGACCAGGACTAGAAGTTACTGGTGTTCAACATGATGCTTAATACATTCATCACGTCAATGACCAGACAGATCTTTTCTGTGAACCCTGAGGATGAGAATGTATGCCAGCATGGGATGTGTGTGGGTCTAGCTCACTGAGCTTGTCAGTTTTGTAGAGTCAAGGAGACTTAGTGGCTGCCCATCCTAACCTGCAGGCCAAAATCTCTCCAACATAGGTAGAATATTTTAGTAGGACAAATTGCAGCTTGTGAGTGTTATCCCACCACCACTTACCTTTCATTTTGCCCCAAGCTGGCAGGGAGCTGCCTGGCCCAGCAGTCAGCACACCCCCCTCAGTGAGTTTGCCTGTTGTGGTATTGGAGGTTTGTAGGAGAATCCTCATCCCTAGGACTAAAACTTGACCCTCCTCCATGGTGAAAGTAACCTGATTTCCTCAACAGAGAGATCATTGTAGGAGTGTTTAGCTGAAAATGCGTAGTCCATCCAAGGAGGCTTTCATATTTAATATCAAATTGCTTATTTGATGTATTGAGCATTGCATATGATTTGGATCTAGGAGAGTGATACAGCAGGATCCTGAAATCCCAAGCCAAGCATAATATAATAATGGCAATAAACATTGGAATCACAATACAGATGTGATTCCCATTAGTGCTCCCTGTATGTGTGTGTGTATATACATATATATATATATATATTCCCATTAACTTCTCCATCATGATGCTGGCCATCCTCTTTCCCTGAAAAGTAATATGCACCTTGTAGCCAGCTCAAGTGACTTACATTCTTAAAGGTTTGTTTTGTTAGCTCCTCAGATTTTCTGCAGTCTATTGGGCTGAGGCACATCTTGCTTTTACCTGGGCAGCTCAGGAAGGTGTAACTCTGTACTAGCTGTTTTAGGGAAAGTTGTTTATATGCCTTGATGACCACCTGGTACAGACAAATATCTCAAGCAAAGACTCGGTTGAGATGAAGTTCAGCTTTCTCATTGAAAATTGCTGATTATTCTTTACATTCTTCCTTGAGATAATTTCCTCTTCTCCTCTGAACCTTCTTCCCTTGCAGGAAGAAATAAGTCACACCCTACGACTTAAATCTTGTGCATATGTAGGCAGTAGTGGAGTGGTTAGTACATACAAATAAACCTTATTCTCTTGATATTTCAGGCTAGCAAAGAATGGAAGATAATTTCTTCTTACAGTCCTGATCCAGATGTGCAAGTGGGAAGCAACTTGCTAATTGAAGTGCCATTAGAGGATTCCACTGGTATGCGGGAAGTGACTCCATTTAATGTAGAGATGTACAAGGTGAGTTTTTTGTAACATTTGGAATAGGAAGGACAAATTAAGTTCTTAAATCTTAAAAGTAGGAAAATTTCTTGGATCCTTTCATCCTGTTATTTCCATGTTTATCAAGGTTGCTTTACCTTTTATAGTTGTTCACATTTGTATAATGTAATATACTGATCTAAAAAGATAAGAGATTATTTGCAAATGTAATTTGATTAGAGAACAAAACCTGATTCATAGACTTTTTGGTATATTTACAGAACAATGGTAGTTAAAGCAAATAGTGATTCAGCTTGTCAATATTCATTGTTCTTATAGTCTAATTTCTGATTGGTGTCACTACCTTGAAATTAAGGAAGTTGCTTAGAATCTGGTGAGTCAGATATTTTCAGGACTGTGTGGTAAATTAATAAT
Organism: Thryothorus ludovicianus; assembly: GCA_013397245.1. Taxonomy (NCBI): domain Eukaryota; kingdom Metazoa; phylum Chordata; class Aves; order Passeriformes; family Certhiidae; genus Thryothorus; species Thryothorus ludovicianus. The sequence continues at coordinate 1,525,640 of VZTB01005712.1, read as the reverse complement.
TATATGTACAAGTGATTAGACAAAATAGCCTGTCATACGTGCGGCTGATTTGTAATAGTAGTTGCTTGTAAGGACAATGCCTTATGAATTAAAATCACATGTTTAATATTTAGACTTGCTTACCTAAAAGCACTTTCTTGCTTGTTATTAATTCTGTTAAATTCTCTGTTTTCTTATAACTGCAAAGTATGTTTCTTTCTAACAATTTACCTCATCTGGTATTTCGTTTATTTAATTTAATTTTTTTATTCTGCTTCAGATGCTGAATGGAGAACTCAAGCAATTGTATACAGCAATTACAAGAGCCAGAGTCAATCTTTGGATCTTTGATGAAGACTGTGATAAACGGGCTCCAGCTTTTAAGTATTTCATCAAAAGAAAATTTGTTAAGGTTGTCAAAACAGATGAAAAGAAAGGTAAAGTTGTCCTAAAACTTTATTAAAAGATGGTCAGAGCCTGAAAACTCATGTTTTCTTCCTTTTAGTCTTCATAAGAAATAAGATTAAATGCCTTGGTCTTTCTAATAGTATGCATTAATAACTGCCCTTGCAAATTTCCACTTATTTCAGAGGGTCTGAATTCTTTTGTCTTTAAAGATCAGTTGTATATGTTAAAGTGTAAGTTTATTGCTCATTCACTAGTTTAAGTTTTCTTCCTGTCACAGGTTGAGAGTCAGTGCCCACTCAGACAGATCTGATCTTGTAATGAGTTTGAGTTCTAACCAGTAAATTCAGATATGTAAAACATTCATTAAGTATGAATGGATTGGTGGTCAATACTCTACTTTTTGCATAAGGTTGCTATAACTATCTTAAATATTACACACATGCAAAAATGTCGTTTACCAGCCCATTGATACCTGATGTTGAGTAAGGGATCCCTAAGCCTTGAGGGATGACCTTAAGAGGTGTAGGAACACATAAAGGGAGATCAGGTCACTGCTGCTCAGCCAGTTTCCATGGAGAGAGCTCAATGGACCCTGATGGCTGCAGATACTTATAGCCTGAGGTGGTCAATCTGTAGTCAGATTTTCTGCTGTGTTAATGCAGTTTCAGCCACTTACCAGCCCAGTCTGCAGCCAGACTCCGGGGGTTTATGTATTCTCATTGTCTTCACACAACAGTATTACTGCACTTGACTCGTAGTTGCCATTATTGGTGTAAGCACAATCATAGAGCTTGGAACATTGTGAGATAATGCTTAGTTTTGGTACATGATAAATGGTTTCTGTGGTTCATCCATTCTAACACAAAATGGTCACCCCTGCCCTTTTAGACTTAGATGACAGCATGTTTGCTAAAACTTCAACTCCAGAAGAATGGATTGCACAGGGAGACTACTATGCCAAACACCAGTTCTGGGAGGTAGGAACATATGTTTATAAGGATTCTTGTTTATTCTGAAACCTTTTATTTTCTCTCTATCTATAAAATCATCTGTAAACCTTCAGTTGCTCTGTATCAGTCTATCTCAGTTTGTGGTTCGTAGCAATGTGTCTACCTGTAAATGACTTACAAAAAATGAGCAAGGGGAGAGCAGGCCTTTTGTTTGTAATCTTAAATTCACTGCCCAGAAATTTGCAGTCCCATGAGGGAAATACATTTTGATGCACACAGATGAAAGACAGTTGGAAAAACAATTATTAGCATCAATCAGAGTTTACTGATATGTGTGGATCTAAACCACCTTCTTGACAGTATCATTGCACATACTGTAGAAAAATGAAAGCATTTCTTGGAAGTGTATTAATTTGGGTAGGAAAATTATGGTTTCATTCCCTTTCTTTTTAAAGAACATAGAAATTTTACAGTCTTTTGTTTCCTAGCTTCCTAATTAATACAGTCCAAATATGGGATGACAGTTAATGAGATCTAAGCAAGGCTTAGCCAGGACTACAACATCAATGAAATATTCTGCAGGGAGATAAGGGATATCTCTAGGTCAAATGCTCTTGTCCTCCTGAGTGATTTTAACTTCCGAGATATGAACTGAGGAAATCATATAGTGGACTCAGACAGGTCTAGGAAATTTCTGGAGCATGTTGTAGATAACTTCTAGGTGCAGGTACTAGGGGAGCTGACTAAGGAAAGGCGACCTCCTAAATCTGATGTTTGTAAACAGAGAGGCTTTTGTGAGTTAAATGGGGATTTGTGTCTTGGTCACAGTGACCACAAAGCAGCTGAGTTTTAAGTTATTGGCTGTAGAAGAAAAAGTTCTGCCAACCTTTGACCCTGGATATGGGGAGAGCAGGCTTGGGCTGCAGAAGGAGCTAATTAGTAAGGTCCCTTGAGAATTCATGAATGATAGGCACTTTTTAAGGGCTATCTCTGAAGAGTGCAGAATCAGGAAATTCCAAAGGGTGAGAAGTAAAGCAAGTGGGGCAGAGTCTGGCTTGGCTAAAGAGGCATGTTCCACTTGAGCTTAGGGGAAAAGGGAAAGTGTGTGGACATTGGATGAGGGGAGGTGACACAGGAGAAGGACAACAGAGATGCCATTTGTCACTGTAGGGAGAAAATTCATGTGGCCAAAGCTTGAGTAGAATTGAAGGTATCCAGCATTGTGAAGGATAACAAAAAGGTCATTTTAGAACACATTAATAGCAAAAGAAGGATCGGATGTAACACTGGTCCTTTACTTCATGAGGTCATTCACCTCACAAACAGGGACATAGGCAAAGCAGAGACGTTTAATGCCTTCTTCACCTCTGTGTTTAACACTGATGATGTGCTGGAAGATTGTGACTTTTGGGATAATAAACTCCCAGCTGACTCTGCACCAGTTTGAGACTTACTGCTGCAGCTAGATGCACATAAATCTATTGGACTTGATGAGATTCATTCCAGTTACTGAATGAACTGGCCCATTTTATTGTAGGGTCCCTTTCCATTATTTTTCAAAGGTCTTGGAAGTCTGGAGAGGTCCCACTCAATTGGAAGCTGGCAAATGTCCCAGTTTTCAAGAAGGGTAAAAAGGAAGACCCTGGTAATTACAGGCCGTTCGGTCGCACTTTGGTGCCGGATAAAATTATGGAGAAGGTTATTCTGGGATTTACTGAAAATAACATTTGAACGACAATGCAGTCGCTATTAGTCATAGGCAGCACGGGTTCACGATGGGAAAGTCCTACGTAATCAACTTAATTTCCTTTTATGACAAGGTCACTCATCTAGTTGACCAAGAGAAGCCAGTAGATGTGGTATATTTTGGTTTTAGCAAAGATTTTAATAGTTTCTCACACAATCTCTCTTTATTCTGGATGGAAGGTTCAGCACACAGCTAGACAAGTCCATAATACATTAGGTGAGAAACTGGTTTACTAGTCAGGCTCAAAGAGTTTTATTTAATGGGGTTATATCAAGTTGGTGACCTGTCACTGGTTGGATTCCCCAGTGCTCAGTGTAAGGGCAAGTGCTCTTTAATGTTTTAATAAATTATTTGGACACAGGAATGGAGCATATATTAAATATGTTTGCCAACAGTACTAAACTAGGAGGACACTAAATCAGGAGGAGCTGTTGATTCCCTCGAGGCTAGAGAAGCCCTGCAGAGAGACCTTGGCAACCTAGTGGGCTATTATCAACTGTATGAAATTTAACAAAGGCAAGTGTCAGATTCTGTACCTAGGATGGAGTACTCCTGGTTATGCATTCAAATTAGGGAATGAGAGGCTGGAGAGCAGCCTCATGGAAAGAGTTCTGGGAGTTTGGGTTGGTGACAAGATGAATATGAGCCATCAATATGCCCCGACAATCAAAAAGGCAAACAGTGTCCTGGACGCATCAAATACAGCATTGTGAGCCAGTCAAAGGAGGTGATTGTGCTGCTCTGCTCTGTGCTGGTGCAGACTCACCTGGAGTACTTTGTGCAGTTTTGGACACCGCAATATAAGAAGGGCATCACACTATTAGAGTGTGTCCAGAGGAAGGTGACCAAGATGATGAGAAGTCATAGAATCATAGAATGGTTTGGTTTTGAAGATATCTGAGGAATCATCCAATCCCAACCCCCCTGCGATTGCCATGGGCAGCACTGGGGGGGGGGATTTGTCCTAAGAACAGCTGAAATCACTTGTCTTGGTCAGCTTGGAGAAGAGATGGCTGAGGGGTAACCTCATCGCAGTCTACAGCTTCCTCAGTGGGAGCTCCTGATCTCTTCTCTCTGGTTACCAGTGAAAGGACATGGGAAAATGAAATTAAGTTGGATCAGAAGAAAATCAGATTGGGCATAGAAAAGGGCTCTTCACTGAGAAAGTGGTCTGCCACAGGCACCCCAGGAAAGTGGTCATGGCATTAAGCCATGAGTTCAGAGTTCAAGAAGCACATGGATAGCATTCTTAGTCATGTGGGTTTGTTTTACGTAGTCCTTTAGGAAGCAGTAAGTTGGCCTCTATTATCCTTATAAGTCCCTTTCAATTTGACATATTCTGTGATTGTATGAAATAAAAGTTTAGATATTTTTTTGATTATGGCAGAGGGAAAGTTTCTATGTTTTGCTGTTGAAAACATGAAATTCTTTGAAGGGAAAATAAATATTTATAACAAGGCAAAAAACCAAAATAATCAACTGCCACTGTACAGATAGCTTTTATCTCCCCTTGAAAATAAAACACAATTTTCTAAATGGACAGAAAAGAGTTTAAAAAACCCACACAGCTTAAAAAAAAATCTTGAAATCTGAAATGTATTAGCTGTATTATCTGCTGATCTGTTTTCTTTATAACCGTGATCTTTGCTAATCAATGCTACATTAAGATGACATTATCTGACAACTTTGGCAGTTCTAAGAGTGGCTTGCAATGTGCAATTTCCAAACAGATGCAACACTAAATTAATGGATAGAATAAAAAAGTCATGCTGTTACAGAGTAAGCAGGCTGATAATGAAGCAAACCTTGCTAGGAGCATGGTAATTCCTGATGTTTCTGTTTAGTTTTCACAGAAAGAGCCTGGTATGAAAAAAGCATTGAGTAAATGTTCTTTACTTTTTGATTTCACTTTGCACACGTTGGTCTTCCTCACTTTTAGCAATACATTGTAGATGCTTGGTAATTTGCCAGTTAATGGTTTAGGCTATCATTCAAATTGCATATGCTATTTGTTCTTACCAGGAATTCTGCTTTTGCTACTTTCATGTACAATATTGTAATTAATACTCTAATTTTGATAGTTGCATGTGAACTGACTTTAAAGCTTTTCTTTTTGTCTTAAAAGTATACCACATGTTTTACCTTCTCCTTTTTCCAGGCACCCTGCCAGTCTTTCTGCTTTCCATTCCAGTAAAATTAAGTATTGCTTTTATGTGATATGCCATGGGCTGGATGCACATCTGTGAATACTGTGTGTGGTTTCACCCCAGGTGGCTGCCAAATGTTACCAAAAAGGAGGAGCAGCTGACAAGTCAAAACTGGCCCTGACACACGACGCTGTTCTCAAAGTGCATGTGAAGAAAAGCAGCCCGAGGTAGGTGTCAGTGCAGCTCGGCGAGTGTCAGTCTGTGGTGCCAGACCCTTGGGGGGCACAGAGTGTGACATTCACACCACAGCTGTGGGACCGGACCGAAGACATCGGGGAGCAGTGCAGGAGGGGTGTCTTTATGTGTTTGTGGGGGGCAAACGAGATTTAAGAAATTGGAAGGTCTAGCACTATAGGATCCAAGGCACTGCTCTCTCTGGGGAGCAGTGGAAGGGCTGTCCAAGTGAAATTGGCCCTTGCAAGGGCTTACTGGTTGTGTGAGAGAAAAGCTACAGGATTTGCATTACAACAAGAGGCTTTACTGCCTTAGATATAGATAGAGCATATACCATCAGCAGTGCTCAACTTTGGTTAATCCCACTGCATATTCACTCAACAAAGGAGAAGGAATAGTGGTGTGCTTTGGGTTAGAAAAGCTGCTAGCAAAACAGTGAGCTTTGGAGTAAAATTAGTGTTACAGTCAATTTAAACTAAACAAACAGAACCAGATCTGAACCAAAAGATAGTTTTAAAGGAACAGGTTTTGAGATGACTCATTTAATTCATGACTTCAGCTGAGTAAAATAGCTCAAGAGTTTGATAGGGGAGAGAGTTCGCCATTTCCTGAAGAGGTTTGGAAACTCTTTGGGACTCATCTCAAATAAGACAGGAAAAACTTACTGGAGAAAGATCTAGACCTAAGTGAATAAGTTCTTGTTCATGCTGGGGAGACCAGAAGCTAGCAATGGTAGCAGAATGGGAAAGGAATGACTAGATCAGAGGAAACTGGCACACAAGGGAGAAGATGGAAGATTTGAAGAAATGCTATTACTGAAGTTAGTTGAGATTTTATCTTTTTTAATTACCTGCTTTACATTAGTGGTCCTGGTTAGAAGTATAAGGATGCTTATAAAATTTCATGATTATAGAAAAATTGTTGATGGGACTGATAAAACTTTTTCTTAATTCACCGTGCTTGACAACTGCATAAAATTTGAGGAGAAGGAATTTGGTGTATTAAGATATGTTGACAGAACATATGTAATAATGAAGCTGCCAAGTTGTTTTTTTTTTAATAGAGGCATTACTGCTGGTGTAAAAAGCTTAAGTAAGATTTTCAAGTGTTCTGTATGAAATGCTCTGTACAGTTCTGATTCTCCAGGCTTAAGAATTGTGAATTCAATCTAGATCATGCTGCAGTGAGACCAGGAAGGCTGGGATTGCTTCGTCATACAAAACTAAGGCTGAGAACACATTTGCTTGTGTCTCTAATGCCATTGATGCTAAACAGCAGAAAGGAGAGAACAAGCTAAGAAAAGAGAAGCAGTACAAAATCACAGTACTATATATTAGTTAAAAAAACCTCAAAAGAATCTTTTGACTGCCAGAGCTATCATATTTTGAAAAAGACTTCTGGACACAGCAGTGTCAGCCCAAAATATAATTAATTGTAAGGTCATAATTAATCAGGTAATGTATAAATGTGAGATGTCAGTGTTGGTTTGATTCAGGGACAACTCACATGATCCTAAACTTAATATGGGTGTTAGTGGTAATTTTCTCTTGCTTTCTACAGGGAAAAACAGATGGAATATATGACATTGGCTAAAACTTACTTGGAGTGTGGAGAACCAAAACTATCACTAAAATGTCTGATTCAATCAAAGGAGTTCCGTCTTTGTGCAGAATTGTGTAAAAAATTAGGAAAGGTATTAAATCCTCACATTACCACTTTGCTTTTCTTACAGCTTTTTTTCCTCTCATATTACTCAGAAGTAATATCCTTCTGTGTCATGGTAATAGCTAAACTAAACAAGCTCTTTAAGCTAGGCTATTCAAAAGGAATAATTTGTCAGAGAAGAGGAATGAACTGAAGAATGATACAATTATGCAGGCTGGCTTTATTTCTTTGGCTTTCCTCAAATGTCATTACCAGTCATTTGCCGTCAAAAATTAGTGAATGACTGATGTCATGAAACTTAAGCTGTTGCTTCATTCAGTACTCTGATGATACTGAAACTTGATTATATTAACTGTCTAAATGGAATCTTAAAACTTGGAAGGGTTAAAGTAGTGTGCTAACAATATGTAATATTTTTATTTTTGGTGTATTTCCACTAAAAGAATGTAAAATGATTGTTCTCAAATATTTGAAGTTTAAGATACAAGATTAGAGTTCTCATTCTGCATCCATAACTATTTTAATTTAGTACTATTCATTCTGAGAAATCTGTAAATCAGGAGAAGCATGTGTAGTGTTTTCTAACAACAGGCAGAGCTGGGTGGATAAAATTATTTTGAAAATCCTGTATACCTTTCATTTTATACTCCATTTTTTCAGACACAAATATTTTGAAGTTTTTTTAGACAATCTCGTCGGTTTTAGTGATGGTTACTTTAATATATATTTGATTTTATTCAGATACTTTAATTACATTCTATTAAAGTGTACTTCTATTAAAGTGTACTTCAGGTGTATGAGACAAGATATATTCCATTCATGTAGTTTTGACTGTTTACAGCACTTCAGTTTCATTATTGACTTATGCATTGCAGATGAAAGATGCTGCAGTTTACTATCAGAAGAGCCAGTGCTACAAAGAAGCATCTGAATGTTACGAACTGATTGAGGAGTTTGATCTGGCCATTAAAATGTATTGTCAGAAAGAACTCTATGAAGAAGCAGCAAAGGCAGTGGAAAGGTATGTGTTTCAAAATGGTGTTGCAATATAATTCTCTTTTGCCTTTCCAAATTCCATATAATGCAGCTGGTTCGCTGAAGAATTTTCAGAAGGGTTTTGTTTACTGACTTGGCTTTGCATAAATCCTTTGTGATGTACCTTGTAGTAATGGTAACTGCTTTTTTGAATGATTATAACTTCTTTAATACATTAGATTGTTCGATCAAAAAGTTCAAGCATTAAAGTCACTTTACCAACAAACAAGTTTTTAAATCATCTCCCCCAAAACATTCATGGAAATTTATCAGCACAGACACAAAAAATCTGCACTGCTATGTTTATCATGAGAAAGATGATAAAGAAAAGCTAAAGACAATTTACTCATCAAACAGGAAAAAGTTACTCATTCTCAGCATATAGGAGAGAATATTTTACAAAACTGGCTTAGGGGATACCACAATAATTTTACATCGGCCATTAATAATTAGTTACTGAATATTCTGAAGTGCATGTTATAAAAGATGCAACCATGCGTTTTGCTCAGACAATAAGCTACACAGTATATGCAGATACATAGAGCAGGCTTGAAAGACTTCTCTCTAAACTGACAATTTAATGTAAATTTTACAGAATATTGTATATATTGACTCATGGAGAATTCACTAAAATTAATATTTTTTTGTAAATAGGAAATTAATGCTGATAAAATGTGTTAAAATTATTGGTACATTGATTTGACAGTGTGGAGAATGCTTCACTAATGCTGTAAACCTTGTCATCTTGTTTGTACCAAAAATTTTAATAACCTTGATTCTGACAGTGTCATGTGATTAATTTCTTTCTGTAGGTCTTTTAAGATGATGTGATCCTCTTCTGCCTGACAGATATATCGCATGAAACAGTTGGCCTTTTTGTTGGAACAGCTTCTAGGGGAAACTATTTTTTAATGTGATGGTTTTTTTTTTATTGCAGTGCTTTTTTTGTCTAGATTTCTCATCTGTGGCAGTAAATTGATGTATCTATTATTTCAGATATGAAGATATGTTGTGTGCAAAAGGACAAATGCCTTCCAAACTCTCCTGTACAGCAAATCAGTTGTATTTGGAAGCAGCTGCAAAGTACCTGAGTATGAACAGGACTGAGGAAATGATGCGAGTCCTCTCAAAACTTGATATAGATGATCAGCTTGAGTTTCTGAAGTCTCGTGGATGTTTGCACCAAACAGCAGACTTACTGAAAAGGAGGGGTCGCCAGGAGGAGGCTGCAAAGTTAATGAAACAACATGGGCTTGCTCTGGAAGCAGCCAGCCTCACAGCTGTGAAAGAGTTTCGTGCATCGTGTTTGCTTGCTGAAGCACGTGCCAGGCTGAATCGCAGCTCAGAATTATACCTGGAGAACGTGGAGAGCATCCTAAGGGAAGCCCTTGAACTTTGTGAACAAACTGGGCACAAGTCTGGTGTTGCTGAGGCTGTGTTTTTGCAAGGAGCTCTGAAAGGAGACTTCATGAAGCTGAGCAATGCATATTGTCAGTTCCTATCTCTGAATCATTCCGCTGGTGCAGTTGAAGCTCTCTTTGCATTATGTCACTGCAGCACTCCTAGCCAGAACATCCTCTTCATGGCAACACGTGGCTTAATGGCTCTTCTGAGTCTTGTTAGAGGTCTGAAGAAAGCAGCCACCAATGCAGAGAAAGATATGGTGAAGTTATGCTTTGCCTACTTTGGGATTGTCCCAACAGGTGACAGTTGCCAAGTGTCTCAAAATGAAGCTGAACCCATTATCAGGTTTTTGTTAGACAAGCTAACTCTAAAAGAGAGGAAGGCAAAAGGTGATCTCTCAGTAAGCACAGAGAAAGTAAAATTAGCTTTGAACCAGCACTTGTTAAGCAGGTTGTGCTTTATCACCCGTGAGTTACTGAGGAAGAAGTACCCTGATATTTGTATGAAGTTCATTGTTGGATTGAACTGTGAAGATAAAACTTGTGAGGGTTACCATAAGCCCTTGTTGCGTCATGAAGCAAAGACAATATTTCAGTGTAAAATGCATCTGGTGGCCATAAATGGACTGCTGTTGGAAGCTACATGCACTTTCCCTAAAGAGGCACTGAATCAGTGCAAAGGCTTTGAGGACATTTTGACTTCTGACAAATATGCGTCATGTGAAGCCCTCCTAGGAATGTTTTTTCCTAATCATTTTCATTTGAGAATACTGTCTGAGAACCCAAAGGCATGCAAAGAAATACTGCAATTCAGTAGTGTTATTTCCAAACCTTGTAGAGAGATGTTGAAGAAGTACATCACATTTAAGTTTAATAATGAAGACATAGCAGCCAGAAGAGAATCAACTGACTTGTGGCTGAGTGCCATGAAGGTCCTTATCTTATCTTCAGGATATCCTGAAGAATTTGAGAAACTTCTTTTTAAAGAAGAGGATAATTATAACAAAGAGCTAATGTTTGCTTTGGCAAAGGCAAAAAGTTCCCCAAAGAATAAAGGCCAGGGAGAAAAGACCAAAGGAATACAGGGCAGACATGGTATGTTGCTACCTGACAAAAATGCTGAAAATGCAGGAAGAACGCACTTGTGCTTCATTCGACTTCTTGAAAATTCTCTTGAGCAATTCTATGTTCATAAGAACCCAGAAAACTGTAAAAGATTTTTTTTCCGTTTCATGAATGTCCTGATCATGAAATGCACAAAGTACCTGATTCCAAGCATAGGAAATACGGTGATGTTGCTCGAATTCCAGTATATTCTGTGTTGTGCTGTCCTGATGCGTCTTGACAAGAACATTACTCTCTGCCTCCCAAAGAGTTACATTGCTCTCCTTCATTACTGGGAGTTTCTGTTCAGACGCAAGGACCATTACAAAGAACTTAAAGACACGTTTTCTATTATACAAGAGTATAGACCAAAGGACACAAATGTAGCTGTATACTATTTCAGATATCATCTCTCTTATCTAGCAGAAGTCTTGTGTGGCATTCATGGAAGGTTCAATGTCCTCCTGGATGCATTCAGGGATCCCAACTGCATTATTTCAGGGGAGGCTGAGCGGACAGTAGTGCTCTGCTTAGTGATGTTACTGAATGCTGACCAGGTGCAGAGTTCTAAAGATAGATCACTCTTACGCCACCTCTTTCCTGGAATCAAGGCAATGCTGGAATCAAAGAGAAAAGGCACTCCCTCTAAAGTACCTGGAAGATTGCTGAGGGTCGTGGAACAAGTAAGTGATGCTACGCATGTAAGAGAAGTTGCTGCAAGCCTGCAAGAGCTGCTGACGGAGCGAGATGAAGAGCACTTGGTTGACTGCTGCTGGAAGTGGGACACTGCCTACACTCAGGGGCATTCACCCATACGGGGCATCCAGTATGAACGCATAAACCTTGACAGATTTATAACCTCTTTGGATGAAACAGAATATGCTGGTGAGCTGGAAGAAGAATTTGAAGAGGTTCATTGCTTAGAGGACCAAAAGGATCCCCTGGAAGTCATTGCACTCAACAAGCAACAGAAGCAAGAGCAGAAAGCATCTGCTGAACGCCAGCTGTGTCGTGTGTTCCATTTGATTTCCCTATATGTGAAGTGGAAAAGGAAGGCCCGCTCTGGAGTTCATCCTCTTGCAATGAAAGAAGAGGAATTTTTATCAGGGATATTCAAAAGAGCAGATATTGACCAAACCCAATGTGACCTCTGTGGAGTCAGATTCATCCAAAGCTCCGAGAACTATTTCAGCCGTTCAGAAAGCATGGAGGCAGACACTTCTGAACCTCTGACACCTACACAGAACAGTGGGGAAGAAAAGTTGCACGCAGATGGAAATGCAATGTCTGTGGCCAGCGAGGCCTACATGGAGCACAGAAACACAGAAGAACACACAAATAACTATGCTGCCTACAGACACTATGCTGAGTTTTTCAAGAGAACAATAGATCCAATAATACATGATGGACTGGAAGTAGTGGAGGCCATTACAGAAAGGAATTACACCCGAGACCATCTAGCATATAAAGAAGGTTCCAAATTATGCCAGAGGAAAATCAAAGAGAATATTAAAAAAATATCAGATGCAGTAGAGGAAATCTATGAGAAGAAAGCCTGGGCCAAAGGTAAGACCTTTCCAGTTATCTTTAAGCAATTTATTATGTCAGTTTTTGGCCAAACCAAAATTTGCTAGACCTGGCAAAGCTCCATTTGAAAATCTTAATGTGGTCAAGAGAAAGGTATTTCGAGATATTTCAGGTAGCTGAGGAAAAGAAAAGCTGAGAGAGCTGGAAATACTGAAAATATGTTCTAAACTCTTCCAACTTAATGAATTACATAGTAGAACTAAAGTGAATAGTAGTTAATTTTTATAGATAGTAAAGTGAATTTCAACCACATGGTCAGATGTACTGTGTTCTCTGAACTTACACAGTTTTACAACAACTTTGCACTTTTACTGACAGGTCATTTTTACTAATTTTTTTTTATTGTTTCTACTGTTTCTTATTTACTTCTGCTAGCCATAGTAATTTGGATATGCAGGGGTAGCCTGGTAGGAGTACTTGGAGTTTTTGACTAAGGATATTTCTGATTATTCTGCTCTTTAACTTTTATTTTGCTAGGGCTGAACAAAAGCAGATACTTAACCACAAATCTGTGGTGTGTCAGATACTCAAAGGCAACACTGATACTAAAAAGTTTAGTAAATTATGGTGCTTGAGATACATATTTTGATATTAGATTTTTTTCCCCTCTTATGTGCATAAAGCATTATTCTGTGCTGATTTTTGCAAGCAAAATTGAATTAGTGAATGAGTGTCTTAGAAGCAAAAATGTTTAGTATACTTGCTTTGGGAAAGTGACAACTTAAATCTTAACATTGTTACTGGCTTCAGTCATAGAAATCCACCAATCCTGTCAAGCTGTCATTTTGCCTTTGATGTCTGACAGTAGTGAAAACCTGTAGTATGTGATATGTTCATCAGCTCTGATCAGTGAAATGTGTTAGATTTTTAACTAAATTTTAGGTTGTGCTCTTCACGTGTAAGCTTTATCTTTACTCCTAGTGGAAAATTTTACACATGGATGAGGTCTGTGAACTTTAGCTTATTGTTTACTTGGCTTCCTGCTCAGTTAACCATGATAGTGATGAAAAAGATGTATATAGTAGGCTTAATTAGGTAATAGTGGATTTCATTATGACAATTGCTTCATGAATGTTACCTTGTTCTTCTACTAAGTGAAAATATATAGGGAGAAATTATTTGTCTCTGAGATTACTTTTCCCTGTCTTTATAGCACGCATTTTTCTTAGTGGTGCAGTTCAGCAAAGGCTGCAGCATTTTAGGTTCATGTTTTACTTCGATTTTTATAATTTCAGAGACATAATGAAAGTCAGGAACTTTATAACCCAAAAATACAGTATAATGTTTTCAGGATTCAGATGCAACTCAAAAAGGGCAGCACAAGGTTGCAGAACTTGCTCTGATGGTGCTAGTAATGTTGGTTAGAAAGGGGTTTAATACATACATCATCTTCATCCACATAAGTGAATTATCCCCCACTTGAGATCACTGGTGACCATGACTTCAGGATTTGCAGCATCGTCATCCCACATGGCTCTGTGTAACTTCATTTTGTGCTTGACTTTTAGCTGCTGTCCATTTCTCAGCTAAGTGTTCTCACAGAGTGTTAATTGTGCTCCATTTCAGCTGAAGAAGTATTAACCACACAAACCAACAAATTGGTTTACACCATTGATGACGCTCGTAAGTGGCTGAAGCAAATGGACTCTCACAGGATAACAGAAGAAGGTATGTTTTAAAATGGCACAGCTTTCTGTGCCCACTATTCAATAGTGGTCTCTAAGCATTACTTCAGTCTCCCACTCAGCAGCATTGGGGATATTCACTGAGTGCCTTTGAGAGGCACTCCCACATGAGCACTCCAGAAAACATGAGATAACCAGGCTTTCCTCAGTGGCTCTTCAAAACAGAGCAGCTGGTTGCAGGGTGGCCAGAGAGGAGCAAGCCTTCTCCCTGGCCCTTGGTGGATCCTAGCCTGATAAAAGATGATTGTGTTTCTTTCTTCTGTTTTCACCTCTGTTTCACTTGGTTTCATACATAAAATAGCATACATTGATGCATGCCATTGCATCACAGATACCCAAGGGCAAGTGTAAGACTTCATTGTGCCTCCCTGTATGTTCATGTTTAAACATATATTTAGGTGGTGAGATTCCAACAGTTGGAGAAATAGGCAGCAATGAAGTGATTACACTTAGAAAATGGACTATGTGTAAAGCATTAAAGGAGCTCAATTTTAGAAAAATTGATTGTGATAAAGCCTTGTGTTGCCTCTTCCTATTGCAGCAGATACAGTTAATAGGAGTGGAGGTAGTCTTGTAATCTCAAAAGCAACATTATAGTCTGTCTTGGAAATCAGCAAGGAAATGCAGTGTCTGCTGAAACTGAATCTTGAAAGAGAGGTGAGACAGACTTCTTAGAAAAGTCAAAGGAAATAACAATAGGAACAGATTTTCAGTGTGAAAATTAATGACTAGAGCAGCAAGCGGCTTAGGAGTCACTGCTTCGCTGCTTTGTTGCAGAGCTCTTAAGCACATTGTCATATTAAGCTAAATATTTCTTAAACATGATTATGCACATATGAAGGTATATTGCTGACATATAAAATGGCGATGTCTGCTTGTCATGCTGTTAAGAGAAAAAGGTGTTGGGGTTTTCCATTCTGCATTAATTTATTGGGTTTTTTTTTTATAGGCTTAGTGCATGATAAAGACATGGAAAATGAAGTGGAAGATGAAATTATGGCTTTTGAAGAACTTGTCCATAAAAAACGCTCAAGGAAAAAAGGAAGGCATGGGAAACTATAATTTGAAAAATTATTCCAAATGGCTAATTTATCCTCTTAACAATCTAAGTTTAGAATTAAATAAAAAAAAAAAAAAACAAAAACAGAGGGATAGGATCAGAAATCAGAGGAGCTTGAAGAAAAAGAGCAACTTATGCCGTTTTTATTTTGGTTTTATTTTTATTACTTGTATCATGTCAGAATAATTACCTATGTTATGATAATGTAATTGTTAAAACCTATGACTGGACCAATTTCCTTTCAAACCTACGTGATAGCTTAAAAGTAACAAAAGCCAAAGAAACAAGCAAGTAGAAAAAACAATTAATGTTCTGACTTATCTCAGGGGTACTTTTCCACTCAGTCTTTTTTTTTCTTCTTCCTTGTAAACTTGCATCATCATTCTTCTGAGCTAGAATCCTCAGAAAAATAGATTGATAATTTCTCTGATTTTAAGACTCTTGGTATGTTTAGAACTTTGAGTCTTCAGTGAGATATTTACAGTATCCCTTCTTTCTATATTTATAGACAAGAAATCTCTAAACATGCTCACATTTCTGACAGTGTATATTCTTCTGATTAGATAGGTATGAAAGTTAAGAGTTTTCTTTTATTTGATAAAGTTTTGATATAAACTTTTACCTGTACCTGTTGAAAAAGTGGATAATCTTAATTTTAAAGTATATTACACACTTTAAGTTCTTTGTAAGGTTTAAATGTGAGGCTTAATTGATACATTTTTGTACTGTATAATATTTTTATAAAACCTGTACAATTTTTAAAATCACTTGATTTTGTCTTATTTTTTGAACACTTTCTGAAAACCTTAGTGACTGCGTGAGTGAGATTTGTAAATTGGGTCCAAAGTATTGCTTTGTTCTGTTGGGATCTCTGTGTGTCCTGCATACTGTAGTGTCTTGGTTTTGGCTGGGATAGAGTTAATTTTCTTCTGAGTAGGTGTTACAGTGCTGTGTACTTGAATTCAGGATGAGAATAAAGTTGACAACACACAGATGTTTTGGTTGTTGCTGAGCAGCGCTTACTGTAGGCCAAGGACTTTTCAGTTTCCCATGCTCTGCCAGAGAGCAGGTGCACAAGAAGCTGGGAGGGAGGGTGGCCAGGACAGCTGACCCCAGTTGGCCAAGGGGACATTCCACAGCATAAAACATCTCAGCACATAAACTGGGAGGAGGTGGACAGGAGGGGCTGATCACTGTTAAGGAGGAGCTGAGCATCGGTTGGGGGAGTGAGCACTTGTGTTGTGCATTACTGTTTTTCTTGGGTTTTATTCCACCCTCTACTTTTCACCTCCTTTTTCATTAAAATTGTTATTGTTGTTGTAATTATTACTGCATTTGACTTAATTTCAGTTATTAAACTGTTCTTATCTCAACCCACAGGTTTTATCCTTTCTTCTGATTCTCCTCCCCATCCCACAGGGAAGGTTGGAGGGTGAGTGAGCAGCTGTGTGGTAATTCATTAATCCCAGTTGCTGGCTGGGGTTAAACCACAACATGTAGTCTACTTTAGTAACCTTTTTAATTAAAACATTTACGTGTTATACATAACTAGAGTATTATTTAGTTATTGAAATACTTTGCCTTTAAAAGGTTTCTTCTTTGTATACATAACAAATCACTTCATTAAGTACCTTTTGTAAAAGGTGAAACTTAATCACTGTTATGCTCAGTGTTGTGGAAATGGGACACTTTACATGGGTAAAAATGAAATGCTGCTGTGGAATGGAGCTATGTGGGCAGCAGTAATAATTTTCTATTGCATTGTAAGTGTCCCTTTCCAGGTATTTCTTCTCAAAGAAGTCTTATTCCTTAAGCAAGCATTTGGAAGGTAGTTTGGAAACATACACTGATGAAACATAATGCAAGTCACTTGCACTGTATGGAAGTCAAGAATTAAGAAAGCTGGATCATTTATGTAAGTTATTTGGCTTTGTTGTCTGTAATGATGGGTATTTTGCAGAAACTTTCCTGATTAGTTTCCCAGCTTCACTATTTACATTTGTGGCAGTAAATACTACCTAAACTTTTTAAGGACAATTACAGTTTCAAAATCCTTGCTGGCCACATTTTAAAGATTGAATTACTATACTTTTTCTTTCTCTTTATGGAAAAAAACCCAAAACTTAAACATTGCCACAAAATACAAAGGAAAGGGGAAACAAAGAAAAAGAAATAACAACAGAAGTTACCAAGAACTTAATTGCAGGGACCTGTCATTCTTGATGTGGTTCCATGCAACCCACTGATTTTTCTGACTTTGAATCAGCACTCCCAGATGGAACTTATGACAATGACATATGAAATACTGCTAGACAAAAATAATGGCAATTCAAATTTCAGAGCTTACAGTTTCAGAGATATATTAGGTCAAGATTTCAGTAATGATCAAGCAGAGATGGGAAATCTAGTTGGTTTTCCAGACCAAAATCACTGCTTTAAGGGGTTTTTTCCCCCTATGCTGGTCTGCATAAATAAACATGAATCTTCCTTTTCCACAGCAGTCTCTTCAGATAATAGTGATCTCAGTGCATTAATCCTATTTACATATTATGTTAGCAAAATGAGTTTATCCAGACAAACCCTTAGGTTATGGGATTTTTTTGTTCTGTTTTTCCTTATTTTTTTTTTTTTAAATCTTTCTCACCTCTGGTGGAAGCCCGTGTTCTGGCACCAGCTAACGCCTGTGACTCAAAGGGCTTAAGACCCACGACAGGTGCCTTGGTATGTGTGAGATGCATATTGCACTGAAACCTTGGAACTGAGCACTGGATGCAGGCTGTCGAGCAAATCCACCCACTTCTGCCTGTCTAAGCCATGTTGAAAAGAATTTTGAAAAGGCTTCAAAAGCTCAGAAACTGGTGACTTAAAACCTCTCTCCCTGGTGATGCAAAAACTGCACCTAAATGAAAAAGAACTATTTGCTGCAGTTGAAATATGGTGTGTGTGGTTCTTAATATGAGAAGTCTCCAAATTTCGGACTCCCCAAGAAAAAAAATCTCATGCTTCCCTGAACCTCGTATTAATACAAAGAGCTATGTGGTAAATCATGTGTACTTCTCACCTTTTTCCTGTATTTCTCTCTAAAACATTTTTTCATTATGTTGCCCACAGTTTTATTCCAAAACACTTTCCTAAAAGTCAGCTCGGTTACAAGCTCTGACTCAGCAAATAATTTAAACACTTGCTATTTTTTAAGCATTTGCTGTCATTCCTGAAGGGAAGCCTCTTACCTCTGTACTTACTGAAAACATAGGAAGAAAGAAATTGTCTTATCTCTGTAAATAAATCAAAAGGTTCTCCTGCCAGAAACTCCTGTGACAGTATTTACTGAAAACCAATTTGGAAGCACCCATCCTTACATGAAAGGAACCACAGCTGTCGCTTCTGAGCTTCAGCCTTTTTTGTTGGAGTATTTAGAAACTTAAATACAGAAAAGAAGAGCCAAAAAAATAGCCATACAAAGCTGGTAACTAAAATACCAGCAAATATCAAATTGGCAACTAAAAAATGATAGACAGGGACACACTACTGTATCTGTATTTACTGAAATGGTTATTGTTGATCAACACGGGAAGGTTGTAGACCTGCTAGAATGAGTCCAGAGGAGTGGCATGAAGATGATGGGAGGGATGGAGCATCTCCCATGTGAAAACAAGCGTGAGAGAGTTGGCGTTTTTCAGCGTGGAGAAGAGAAGGCTCTGTAGACCCCTTAGAGTACCTTCTACTAGCTAAAGGTGTCCTACAAGAGAGCTGGAGAGGGACTTTTTACAAGAACATGTGATAGGACAAGGGGTAAATGCTTTTAACTGAGAGAGAATAGGTTTAGATTAGAGATTAGGAAGAAATTCTTAGCTGTGAGTGTGACAAGGCACTGGAACAGGTTGCCCAGAGAAGCTGTAGATGCCCCATCCCTGGCAGAGTTCAAGGCCAGTTTGGATGGGGCTATGAGCAAACTGGTCTAGTGTAAGGTGTTCCTGTCTGTGGCTGGGAGGTTGGAGTTACATGATCTTTGAGGTCCCTTCCAATCCGAACTATTCTATAATTCAGTTTTCATTAAAACTTTTGCATCTACCCTTACACAGCAAGACCCAGAGACACCTTGGTATTAGATTTATGGCGTGTCTGTCTGTCAGCTTGTAACTCAGAAGTGTATTAGCAAGGTCCCAGGCAACATCCGTGCTCTTTATCTTGGTGTGGTAGGTGGCAGAAATTTTGGGTATCTTCCCTAATGCTCTCTCTAAAAGCTGTTGTGATGGGGTGTGGTAGAACACAGAGTGTCCAGAAAAAGATTGAGTTGTAGCGTTCCCAGGCCTAGCCTAGGAAAACGTGACAAAAGAATCCAAACAGACCTTAGCACCTGGTGTTTGTCTAACTACCACAATGCCTAGTACGTGATGTTTATGCTAAGATCTGAAGGATGTTTATCCAGAGAGGTGTTGGCCTTCTTGCCCAATTAGCTTATTTTCAACTAGCCTGTCTGCTTGTGGCCTATGAAGCACACTATAAAAGAGCTGTATCATTTGAATAAACCGCTTTTAGCCTCAGCCTTCTGACACCAGTGTTGTTCATTTTGCCACTCCTAACTCTGCAGCAGCAGTGGGGAATGGAAGAGTTTGTCTACTTTATTTTGTAATTTTCATAACTACATTTGTACACCAGCATTTCTGACTGTACACATGCTCAGCGTCAATGTGAAATGCTTAAAGAGTCAGATACTGAAACACCAAAGCAGTTGAATTGCCAGGTTATTAACCATTACAAATAAGTATTCTGAGAATTAGAACGTTTATTTCAGTTTTCTGATGTGGACTTCTGTAACTGTTTTCAGCTTGTCATCTGAGCATGGTATATATGTGTGCAAAGGTAGTGTCTATTCATACTATTTGCTGTGTTCATCCTGCCTTGTTCCAAGAGGATGGGTTGCATCCCAATATCCCAATGTTGGAAGCCTGTTAGGGTCATTCTGTGCTTTTTGATCTATGGAGATAGTTACAGTTTCTTTGGAAAGAGGCTGGTAGGAGATTCTTAGCTCCCTGCAGCTCATCTTCTGTTTAGGCCACACACAAAGTTTCATGGTTTAGAGGTGTAGTTGCTAGTTATTTAAATAATGCTCATATACATTTCTATACATTTAGAAGTTACTTTCAATGGTCTTCTGATCAATTGGTTCCCAAACTGTCCTATGTAAACCTGTGCCAAAACTTTGGCAAAAAATTGACAGAATTAGGCTGCCTCTTCAACATTCTGCAACTAAATAAATACTGGGGATACCAGAAAGTAGTTTTCATTAGGTCTTGTAGAAGTAAATCCTTGCAATTCTCTTTTGTGAAGGGGTGAATAGATCCTTACTGAAGCTACATTACATGAGTTTAGTGCTATATATCTCTCTGTACTATTCATTGTAGAATCAGCTAGTCTTGTACTACATTAATAGTTATGTACAGGGTCTGCAAAATTAGAAGAGCCCTTGAACACAGAGTAGCTTGACAGGATGCTGAAGCAGAATAATTCAGTTGCCTAATTTCTGTGGAGAAAATTGGCTACCTCATTGGGGTTTATGGAGCAAAAGAGCACTGAACTGAAAGGTACTGGTGATTAAAATGGTGTTTCACATGTCAGAAGACAAACAGAAAAGAAACTGATGAATACAAGTGAATTACTCTGCCTTCAGTATTACTGGAGCTTTAACTGGGGGAGTCTGGGTGAAGGAGTGTCTGAAGTGTGGAGCATGGAAACCTTCAGGCATCTCCCTGTCAAAAGAATAGATCAGAATGCTTCCATTTCACCAGGAGACAGAAAAGGTTTTCTTGGAGGAATATATGATGATGAGTACATATGTAACAGCTGAGTGGCTGGAATACTTCTCTAGGCTGCTGAGATAGCCTGGTTTCAAATTCAGCCCTCCCAGGAGGATGCTCTGAGCCATCAGTTGCCAAATAGAAAACACTCACAGCAGCTGCTGCTGAAGGTGCCTAATTCAGGATATTTTGGAGCCAGAGGGAAGGTGGAAGTGAGACCCATTCAGGAAGGGAGTACGTGCATTCAAGTTGCAGGTGTCACAGTAATCCTACGTGGGAGAAAGATCCACCAGATCTTGGAAGGGGACCTGTGCCTCCAGTGCTGGTGGTGCCTGCCTTCCAGAGCAGGTTGAGAACCTTTTCTTTGATAAATGACTGCTGAATTCATTGTGCAGTGAAGCAGTTTCAGTAGGAGAGGTGGGATTACCAGCAGCCCCCAACCAGACTCATCACTGTTAAGTGAAAGGTGGATGTGGAGCTAAGCCTGGATCTCCTGTTCCCTGGGAGAACACTCTGGTTCAGGAGCCAGTCAACAGTAACTGTTTTATGAAGATGTCCATGGTATGCAAGAACCTTGGGTGCTGCTTTGCTGAATTAAAGTAGACGATGAGAAAGATCTGCCTATTTTCTGGATCCTTGTTGGACTTCAGGGGTAGGTGACATGCTGAGCTACTGTGTTTGTCAAAATATGGCAGTTCTGGGCATATAATTAGAGGTACATGGTCAAAACAAGTGTGATACACACCAGTATCTTGGGTTTGTTACTGGCCAATTGCTAATGCCATCCATTTTCTTCTGAAGCCCTTTCCTTCCCCCAGTCAGTCTGCTGCTGCATAGGGTCAAGTTCAGAGTGACATTACCTTCAAGGTAAGGAATGCTGCCTCATTCCTGTACTGATGGCTATCCCCATGCTGATGAGGCTACTCCTGTCTGTTGTGTCCCTTAAATGAAGATGTTAACATTGCTCATGTAACTCCATCAGTGTTGGAATTGGGAGATCTTAGGGCACCTGGTGCTTTGCTATCTTGTATGATAATCTTCTAGTGGAGTAAGTTAGCGGTGCTATTGAATGTATTTGAACCGTGATTATTGGGCAAATATAAAGCACTTCAATACTTAGTTTTAACAAATAATGCAAAACCATGTTTTCCACAGTTGCTAAATAAAACACGGTCAAGTTTCCCTAAAAGGTGCACTTCGAGCAGTTAACAAGGAACTCTTGACTAGAGACCTGCATAAAGAACAGAAAGATCAAGCTGAAATAAATAAGTACCAAAAACCAGTTTCCAAATTGCTCTGCTTGTCTCTGTAAATAACACGCCTGGATAACTCTCACTTTTTCTTGACCCTATGACTTTGAATGTCTCCGCTGTTCAAGCCAATGTTACTCAGACAAGATTAAACACCAGCTAATAGGAAGGAATTTCCTGATGTTACATTTGTAGTTTGTCACCATTCCTTACTTTTGCTGAAGGAGTCTGATGTTTAAATAAGGTATAAACTTGTAGTACAATGAACTGTACCTGTGAGCTGGGATATTTATAGCTCTGTGCAGCAGTCTGATTCCAGGGGCAAAGAAAATGCTTTGATTGTTGTGTGGAGTGTGTTTTTCATAGTGAATTAAAATTAGGTTACTGTTTTTTACTGATCAGTGAATATCGGTATGGAGAGGGGAATTTTATCCTATTTCCACCATCTGCCTAAAGACTTAAGTCCTACTTTATGGCCTCACCTTCCCCACTTTGTGTTGTCCAGTTCATAAATTGCTAACTCTGCCTGTTTTTACTGGAGGATCTTTCTTGTCGCTTCTGAATAGGCAGGAAAAACATGCTGAACTTCCCCCATTTGAGGACCTAGGTTAGACAAGCCCCTTAGTCTTGCAGAAGCTATAACTTTCTTGAGTAGCTGTCAGGATTGACTGAATCTTGTCCAAGGCTGGGCCTGGGACTAGTCACCATTTCCCAAATGAAAAACATTTTCTTCTAGATGTAATGAGTTTTTAATAGGAACTGTAACCACCTAGTAATTTAGCCTGGGCCTCTAATTGGAAACAGTGCTGTATCTGCTTGTTTGACTGAAGCCTTTCGATTTAAATTGCTAGAGCACAATCTGAAGAAATTGTGTCCTTATGGAAAAAGGGACACAGTCTTTCTAGGTTCAAAATTGTCCATCCCCATATTCCTTCTAAGTAAATTGGGGTGAGAAAGAAGAGAAAATGCCATGTCTTCTCTGATGTTTATCTTCCAAATGCTGTCCCAAAATATGGTTCCTTAATCCAGCATGCACGAGGTCATTCCACACGCAGAGCTGAGGTATTTATTTATAGTTCTGCACAAAAATGGGCGCTGAGAGGCAAATCCACAAAACCATCACAATGGCTATCAAAACTTTTCACTATTTATATATTTTAGCAAACAAAGGCATTAATGTTCACTTGCTTCAAGTTACACAGTTCTCTTTTTAATTAGTATTCTGTCTTCTATTGGTTGAGTCCCTCACTTCTTATACTAATTAGTCCATGTGCTCAATTTTTCTCTTTAAGTGGGTTTCTTGAGTCAGTGGTCATGGACTCTCCCTGGCAGAATTACCTTTTCCCACTCAGAACTGATTTTAGCACAGTTGCTTGAGTTGGCTTGTTAGTTTCTTCCTTATCTTGGGAGTTTTCCCAAATGTTCTTGTGGCCTGTAGATTCAGTATTCTTTATGTCTGCAATAGTAGTACATCCTTCTTCCCTTAGTCTGAGATCATTGAAATGTTCAAGCCCTAAATTTTAACAAAGCAATTCCATCAAAAAGTTACTTGCCTTTCTAATGCCTGGACATCACATCTATCCCCATTTTGTAACTCGTCCCGCAAAGATTACTAAAAAAATTACCTTAAAATGTGAAATAAAATTATCTGTCTGCCTAATTTGATTCTTATCTCCCTAGACCCTTTAGCTACTTGGGGGAAAAAATAATTCCTTTGACCATGAAAAATGAAAAAAGTCCCAAACCGTACAAACCTTTCTCTTTATGAAAGCCACAATATCCAGAGTATGAATAAAGTCTGGAGGATTTTGAAGTTAAGAGGTTTCACCTCAGTGATAAATGAGACAATGTCTCTCTTTTTTGTCTGATTTATCTAGTGTTTTCTCTTTCAGCGGCATCTCAAGTCCAGACCTTGAGATCCAGACTAAAATACTGTCCAAACACAGGTTTTGATATTCTGCTTAGTTATACATGGTGGACAACTTTGTATTCCATGACCACAAACTTCCCCCCACTCCTCATACTGCCAGATCCACAATTGAGAATTGTTGCACAGTTGTGGACTTAAAGCCATACAATTGCATTGTGTGTTTATTGAAATTTGATGCTTTCTTATATACCTTTATTTCCTGAGTCTTTTTGACTGTCTTCAGCCAAACCAAGTTTTTCTCCCTATCCAGGAATATTTGACTTACTGCTTTCTTTAAAGGAAACAGAAGATCTGAAGTGAACACTTCCTACCAGGAGCTAGGTAATACAGATAAATACCAATTTGCCATTAAGGCTCAGGATTAAACCTCAACATTTGGAAATAATAAGGCATATGACTGAATTGGGCTGTTTGTGACAGGGAAAGGAGAAAGAAAAATAGTCATTATTGTCGGATATCCTTCTGTTTCTTTCCGTTCCTAATAGGTAGGGTGGAGGTGATCAGCAGTGAACACCCTGTGGGATTCTACAGCAGTTTTTAGTCATCACCTAATAAAATAGTCTGTAGAAGCCTCTTTTTACAGAGCAGATTAGCTTAGAAGCAATGTCATATTTCAAAATGAAGCACTTGGGCAGTGGGTGTGTGTGGAGGAGAGAGTGGGATCATGCTGTAAAAAGTGCTCACATTTTTAGACAGACAGCAGCTCTGCAGCAAATAAAATCTCTCTCTCCAACAGATGGAGGAGAGGTGAGTGGGAGGGAAGTTTGGAAGTGCACTTTGTCATTTCTGTTCGCTCACTGCTTCGTCTGCAAGGCAGAGTGCATCAAATACCATTTGATAAAAGGGTGGATTAAAAAGGAGGTAGAGGCAACTCTCCATAGAGCAGCTTCCATCTGGGACTGTCAAAATGCTTTACAAACAGTGGACAGCTGAGCTTTGTGATATCCCAGTGCACAGGTATTGATACATTCCTGTTTAGAAGTGAAGAAATTCAGGAACAGAGAGTGCTGACAAGATTTAGGTGCAAAAGAGTATTGATTTGTAGGGCTGGATTTCATGCTACTGTCATCTCCTGCTTCCAGTGCAGGACCTCACTCCTTGTATGTTGTTCAGACTTTGACTAGCTGCCTGGATTGGCATGGACAATTCTGCCTGACCCAGCCTCCCCCTGGAATACACTGCCATTTTCTTTCCATAATCAGCCTTAATTTACCTGTCATTTTCATTAGAACTGATGACTTTAAAACTCTCCTGGAAAGCAAATGTTCTCATCTGAAAATGGCAGGGAGAGAATCACGGGGTGAGAGTATCTGTACTGTTTCCACCTGCAAAATTTTACTTATTCCTCCCTCAACATTTTTTTTAAATGGGGGGGATGGGTAGTGAAAAATCATCTCTGATAATCTGTTGCAATATGAATTAATTAGCTTTCCACATTTCCTCAAAAAAGGGCTGCTGTTTTAAAATAAGGTCAAAAGCACAATTACATGAAGATATATGTGTTTGGGTGAAATGTTTAAACATGAGCTCTGAGAGAGCTGTAAGTTCTGCTGCCCCTGCACTGGAAGGAACTTTATTTGCACTCAGCATAAATGCTTCCAAACACATCTTAATCTTATTTATACTTATGGAAAAGTGGAGTAAATCTGGTAAAAATCAGGTTACTTTCATTGCCATAAAGGGAAAGCAAGCAAAACCAGAGTCAGATTCTTCATGTGCAAGGGCAGTCAGGTCCCAAGCTGAGGTGTACTTTCTGAACTACTCTGACTTTCTGACCTGTTCATCTAGTCAGAAATCAAAACAGGGATGTTCTCTTGATAATTGAACTAGATGTCAATACTATTGAATAGAAGACTGCAGGACAACGAACCTCTTGGTTGCTTTCTCAGGTTCTCGGAAGTGTTTATTGCTGTGGATGGGAGAGTGTGTCTCTGTACACAGGAGTTTCTCCTAAGCTAATGTTCTCAAATGTAAGGACTGACTGCTGTTTTTCAGCCTTTGTGAAGTGATTCTGCCTGCGTTGCACAAGGCCCTGGTGCTCTGGCTGATCGATTACGTAACCAAAACATGGATTCATCCCCTGGGTTTATGCTTTTCAGCTGTTGTATCTCAGATTAATCAGTCATGTTTGTTCCTGCCCTGCTAAAACCAGGTAACAAAATACATTCTGCCAATGTCTGACATTCATAATCTAACTATATTTATAATTGCAAACTATTTATATCATTGCAATCTATTTATATCTTCAATGCTGACTCATAAAGCAAGGGATTTCGCTGAGGCTGAAAGGGAAATGACCCTGCATCTTTTCCAGCTTATTTGTCATTTCATTTTTTCATCCCTCTTTGGGGATCTCTGTCCTATTTTCTGTCAGACATATTAGCCTTGGCTGATTGATATGATAAGATAAAGAGCCTTGAGCAAAACCAGCCTTATAAACACTGATAGAGAATTATTTTGCTTCATGGAACAGAAAAATATCTTAAGCAGAATGAAAGAGCATTAACTGACCCATTTCCTGACTAAGTTATGAGTAGGTTAACAAGGAAACTAAAATGTATGTTTGCTGGTTTATTTTTCTGCCTTGGTACGAAAAGAGAACAAAACAACAGTGGCTTCAAAAAAGGCATGCAACTGGACCCACTGTCATGAATATTTTCTACTAAAATGCGTTTACAGCTTGTGTCCTGAATATTGCCGTGAAAATGTATATTGCAGATTAGAGTTATTTAAGAAATCCTTGTGAATTATGCTGAGGGCAATGTCTGTATTTGCTGTCAGTCACAGGAGTCCAGTCAGTGTAATAGGTGAAATCACCTCCTGTGATTTGGTGCGTAGGATTTGCTGAAGGAATAAATTATATGTTTTTTTTCTGCATGAAAAGCTAAGTACAATACAAGGACCATTAGAATTTGACAAGTTGATGGGGTATTGAAACCTGGGTTGAAGAGAATTTACAACCTAAAGACAAACCTTTTAGGGGAGGACTTAACCTCCTCTGATTCTAGACGTCTTGAAGGACATATGACCACAAATAATTCAAATAGTTTTAACTTCAAAATATAATTCAATAAATGTTTTGTTATTATTCATAGTATTCCATGTAATTATATTTATTTCCCTAAAGTAATCAAGTTTTTGCCTATTATATATAATTGATATTTCCATCCAAATTAGCTTAACCTGAATCATGAAGAGAAAGGAATCCCCTTAGAAACAAAAAGCATTATCTGCTTTTTCCTAGTAGAATACAGTCTAACAATTAAGTTATCTAGTTGTCCTAGGGTGACTCTATGATGCAGGTGTCCTCGACCATCTGTTCTGTTTATGCTGGTTGTCAAGTTCTTCACCTTTAAGGCCGGTTCCGAGGCCGAGGAGAGGGAGAAGAAGTGCGCAGTTTGTTTGCAGAAACTGCACCTGCTCCCTCGCATCCTCCTCACGGACGGTGCTGCCTGCAGCACGGACAGAGGGACAGAGCTCTCCTTGGCTTTTTAGTTAGTGTCTTTTTTCAGCTAGCTGAGGCAGAGAAGTTCCCCAGACTATGGTTTTTATTTTTCTTTGAACTGATCGGCCCTGCTCTGGACTGAAAACCCAGAAAAACACTGGGAGCTCATACCTGTGGCCCACCTTGGATGGGGCATTTTCGAGCATAGAAGGGACTGAGCAAGCCCAGCTACACCCCACAACAAGGACTTTCTGAATTTGCCATCTCTTCAGAACAGCAAGAGGTTTTATTGTTTAATATTATTTATTCTTTTTTTTTAATGCTTGTGACTACTTTGCTTGTTAAATAAACAGGTTTTTTCCACTTTTTTGGAAGGAGATTTTTGTCTCCTGAACTAGATAGGGAGACGCCACTTGAATTTGCTCTAAAGGTATCCCCTCAGAAATTTCCTCCCTAAATTTGCCCTAAACCAGAACACTAATATACATTCTTCTGGTTAGCAAAGAAAAGGTACCAAATTTAGTAAAAACGCCCCACTTACTTGCAAAACAGCATGCTTTAATAATTGCTAAAAGTGAGAATCAATCTTCAGAAAAATAACTAAGTTTAACCAATGTGAGATAAGAATAAAACCACATTTTAAATCAGGATGTGTTCTTTGCTGAACTAAATCATGTTAAAATTAGCTTTTCCAGCCTTACCCATATGTTACCTTTCTGTTTGAGCTCTTGTAAGATTTCTGTGCATTTGATGGTAGCTGCATTTGTGAGGGTTTTTTTTTTTAAGGTTTTGTTTTTGGTATCAGTTGAGTAATGAGCAATTAATAGATGACCTCAAATTATGTGCAAATCTCCAATGTACATCTTTTCTGTTTAGCGAAAGCGCATTAAGGCAAATGTGTTCAGTGAATGTGTTAGGCACTCAAATGCCTGGCGCTTGGCTCCACAATGAAATCCAAAATCTTCTGTCAGAAATGTATACAATTCATGTAGAGAATAAAACTCTTCAGGATGCAATCCAGTGCAGCTATTACACTTTATGAGATCAGCTAGAATGTACAGCTGCCTCAAGCTAAGCATGTGGAAATAATGGAGAGAAGAATGAATCTCTGCCAGAAGTACTCTGGTGTCTATGTGAGGTTTATCTCCCTGAGACACTTCATACAGCTCCATCTCGAAGACAACAACAAAATGGTAGGAGTATTTGTACACAAAATGGTAGCAGAGAGAGCCTTTTCTAACACAGAATATTCAGACCATCAATATCTCCCATCAATATCTGAGACCATAATACAAAGACAAACTGTTTTGGTTTTTTTCTTAAGCCTGACTTTTTTTTTTTTTTAAGCCTGATCCTTTCATGTAAACAGTTATTAAGAGACTTCCTGGGTGAGAAAGTCAGGGGGCCCAGGGACCAAGATCTTGTTGCCTAGTGCTGGAGTGGTAAAGCCTGATCACCTCTCTGTGGTTATGAATTTTGCACTAAACAGCTTCTGCATAAAACGAAGGTACTGACAGAACTTAGACATGTCTTAGGGGGAGGGGAGATGCTTAAGGGTGTGATTTTGGTTTGCTGAACTTAAGTCTCATTTCTGTGACTTTCATCTCTTTCTTAGCTCTAGTCCTTGGTCAGTCCTCTGAGAGTTTAAAAGTAAAAGAACCAGCTCTGCTTTGTTTCTCAGCACATGAATACTAATTGTTTCCCTTTGGATTTATGCCATGTCATCTAATATTCAGTGAATAAACAAAGCTGTAAGTCATGTGCAATCATCCCCAACCTACTGGAGTTATTAACAGCACCCACTCATGGACTTTTTAACAGAGATTCAGCTTTCCTTTGAATTCTCTTTTGGAAAAGTGGCCATAAAATATCCCAGGCTCAGATAGACTCTATTCTGAAAGAATTCTTATTGAAAATTTTCAGTATTTACCACAGCATGATTCTCTCTAAATTGTCCTCCTTTGGAATGCTTGCTGAACATTCACAACTAATAAGCTGATAATATTGCCTCCAGAAATTTTCTATGCCCTTGCAATATAGTTGCTTGTATTATTGTAACACAGAAATGTAATAGAAACCTTATTTTTTTATATGTCTAAAATAAATTAATTCACATAACTGCCTTAAACCCCCCCAAACTTAAAATATAAAGCAAGAATTTGTTGACATGGTGGTGCTCTTTCCCTTATCAGCTCACTGGGGAGGTAATTTTTTGTTGCAATCTTGATTTTCAAGCCCAGTTCACACTCACCACAGGATATGAAGCACTGAGTAGAAAGAAATAATGGGTGTAGCTTCCTTAAATCTTCCAGTGGAAAGGGCAGGGGGACAGCAAGTCTACACTCTTTTCAAAACATAATATATAAAATGGTTCTGCACAGACTGCATTCAATTTCTCATCTCCAGTTCTTGGGAGTTTGTCACACATTGGACAGTACTGTATGATCTATATTTGTAGATCAGTATTTAAAAACACCTGAAATTTCAGATATTCTCAACCAGTTACTTGAAGCAGGTGAAATTAAATATACATGGAATATCCATTTTTCTCTTTGAAGAGTAGAGTCTCTTCATTTGTCCCTAAAATGAGGAAAATGATCCATAAAAGATTCTCATCTGCTTGGTTTAAGCAGGTAGACTAGGATTTTTTACATTTTTAGTTAAGGCTGACTCTCTCTTTTGTTCATATTTTATGGAAAACTCAATAGATAATTCTAATTACTCAGATACAAAGATCTACATCTTCAGTTTCACACAAGAGTCTCAAGTATGCCACATTTCAGCACCAGCTTCTTGTAAGGGAAATGCATCCTTGGAGCATGTTTCACAGTCTTATGGTGATCTTCAGCACAGGCATGAGAGGATAAAACCTGGCTAACAACTCTGATTAAGTTTTCATTGTAAACTTCACTCCTTTCTCTGCAAAACCCATAAGACAGATGCTGTATTTGTATCTTTTTAAGTAAATAAAAGACATGGCTGGTGAGATGCAGGATTTCTCATTCAGATTAGCTGGCACATGCTATCCACAGGGCTTTTCTGGTGATGTGAAGAAGTAGCCTGGGTAGCAGAATATTGTCCCCAGGCTCCCAGGCTGAGAGCAAGTACAACACTGCAGACCTATTTCTAATAAACATAGAAGAATCAGAAAGTGATTGCTTACTTTGAACAATTTAATTTCTGCTTCCTTTTTTGAGAGAGATTTATGGTTCATGTAGGGGAGGGAAAACATATTTGCAGGGGACAATTTAGAAGTGAACTTCAATTTTTGGGAACTTCGTGTGTTTTTTTAGACAAACTTCTGCTTAACTAGATGAAGTGATGCAGACAAAAAGTGCTCACTACATTGTTGTTCCATTGCTTGAAGTGAGATTCCACATGGGCTTTTCTGAGTGGTCTGCAGTGGATCTAAGATGACTTTAGAGACTGAATTTTCTCAGATGGAAATTGCAACCTGTTTTTCTTTTCTCATATTTTTACCATTAAAATATCAAGTCTAATTTTCCTTAGTTTAGACAGAGTGTCAGGAACACAGGAAAACAAGAAAAGTATAAACTAAAGGTTGTAGCCATCTGTGGCCATAACAATAAATATCATTGCCTGTTAATACTTCATAATATATAAATAAATATCATTGCCTGTTAATACTTCATCCTTGTCTGCTGCCTGAGGAGACTGAAAAAGCATTCATGGCAATGCGCTATTCCTCATTATTCTGCGCATACAGAAGAATTTCATCCCTTTCAGCAGGAGGAAAATTGTCTAGTCTCAGGTCTTTGAGTCCAAAGCAGTTTAAAATCTTGGCATTGCTGTTTAGGGATGAAATTTGAGTGGGAATCTGGTAGAAAGATGGTATTCATCCCTTGCAAAATTTAGCACTGTAGCATGTCATTTCTGCGATGGTGCACCTACATTAACTGTTTGTGTTTGAATTTTCTGTAAAAGCAGGACATCGAAAATAACATTGGGTAGAGCACTAGAGAATGGGCTGGAACCACAAATCTGTGTCAGGGAAGGCAGAACAGAAAACTTTAACAGAACATCTTATGCCAAGTTCTGTTCCATCAAAATTTCTCTGAGATAGGGGCAGCTCTGATCTGTCTGATCTGGGAGATGGAATGACAGGTTATGTCCACACCATTTGATGTGTGAGCTCATTATGTGTCTGAAGGACACGTGGCAGAGGAAAGGCTACACTAGGCAGAGTCCTCTTGTCTGAGTAAGCATGGTTTGGGATGCTCCTCAAATTTTTCTCCACTTTCTTTTACACACAATGAGGGGAGGACAAAATCAGAAAAAAATTATCTTTCTGTCATGTGGCTGTGTGCTAAAGCACCATATCCATCAAAAATACTAATAAAGCATCTAACTGCCTGTTCTTGCCCTTTACATCTTTCTCCTGTACTTGGGTATGAGTATACTGGCAGCTACTTAGAAGCACTTTTAGCACTTCTCCTTTCTTTGGGGTTCATTAAGGTCAGCAGAAAACCACACACTGTCGTGAATGTTCACTTTATCCAGTTATGTGCATCTCTAGCACTCTTGTTTTGAAGGCTAAGTCAGTAAAGCAATGAAATTATTGCATAAAGAGCTCAAAAGCTTATAAGTAATGAATTACATCATATTGACCTAGGAAGCAAAGAAATTTCTATCAAAAAAAGGTGACAAGTCTTTTAAGATCTTTTTCTGAAGAGTCAAAATTAATGCTATGTGTTCATTTTACTGTATTTTCCTAAGATTGACAGTGCTGTGGTTCCTATGCAAAAGCTAGTGAGATTTGAGTTTTTCTGTGAACAGGGGACTAATCAATCTTGGTTTCCTATGAATTGCCCTTTGCCTCCAGTCTGTTATCTCTTCCTTTATGCTTTCCCCCAATTTGAATAATGTCAGCCCTCCTCTGTGTGCTGTTGGTGCAGCAGCTGTCAATGGTATCTCAGAGAAACAGGGCCAGGGCTAATGTGAGGCTGCCCATGGATGATTACACATGTTCTACTGCCAGTTGGTTGTCGGCACTTGCATACGTGAAGAGCAGCTACATCCTGGTTGTTTTGGTCTCGTGAGGGAAAATAATTTGGCTCGCTGTGTGCTAGTCAGCTTGAAGTTTTTAAAAAATGTATATGAGGCAGTTATATTTCAAATGTCTACTCTCTTGTCAGTTTTAGTGGAAATTAGTCAGTGCTGTCAAAATTATTGGGCGAAGAGAAAGAAAGAGACAAATGAGAAATTGAAGGGAAAATCACAGCCTCAAAATTCTTTCTTTCTTGGGAATTCAGGCCTGAAACAGTTAATGCCAGTATTGCGTATTTGTCTGCTGCTTCTTTAACTGGTAATGCTGGTATTTTCAATATACTCTTTCTCAATCAGAATGGCCAGGCATTTTTTTTAAGGTAATGCAAATATAACTGTAGCTGAGGCTTCAAAAAAATAGTTATTAGATTGTGAGATTAATGAAATATAAAAAGTAGCCAGAACACTTCTCTTGTTCTGGTTCTCTTGCTGATTTGATATCTCATTCCTCCAAGTCCAAAATAAATAGCTAATTTTAACTGGGGTTCCCAAAAGTTATGGCATCACTGGCATCAGTTGTCCTAAGCATGCAGAGAAGGAACAGCTGGTGACTGTTTTTATACACAATCTTCCTCTAAATATTAGAGAGTGCTTTGCAGTATGATATTATTATTTATACCTCAGTAATACCAAGATGTCCTAGCTGAAAGTGGAGCCTGAAGGTACAATTTCTTGGATCTACAATGCTGTAGAAAACAGTCCTGTCCTCAGTTTCCCTCCATACCTTTTCTCCAAAATATCACAGCTAATCAGGAAGAGGAAAGGCAGGCACCACAACATGAGGAGCCTTGTGCCAGGCTCCAGGGCAGATCAGTGTTGAGTGTGCTGAGAATAGAGTTCAGTCTCCTGCTGCCCAGTGGGAATCTCTTCCCTGGATTCCCTGGCTGCATCTCAAGGTCCCAGCTAAAGTATTGCATTTCTAAAAGTTTTAAGGAAACATTATAAAAACTTTGCAAATGTAGACAACTCTTCAAAACACTTGAAATACCCGGGGTACAGCTGAGCAGTATTCATTCACTTTAATGCAAGGTTGTTAAAATCTTTATTGAGACAAGGCGGAGGGAAAGTAATTTGTTTTCAAGGATTCTGCTTCATTGCGCGCTTTTCAGACCCTCATGATTTGTCATTCGGCTGTTACTTCTCATGAGAATTACATTCCTAATAAATACATTTGTGTTTACATTGTCACTAGAATAAGTGTGTGAACACTCCATGCATTTACCATGCACAGGCTCATCTTGTCTCTTGGCCTTGTCAAAGCGACACAGTTTTTTTCCCCAACACATTCTGTTCTTTAATATACTTTTCTATTTTGTAAAATGCTTATTTCTTTATTACTGACTTGAATCACAAATGGTCTTCATTTCCCTATTCTTCTGAACTAAATAGCAAAATGCAGGTTCCTGTGGATGTGAAAGGGGTTATGAATCATAAAAACAAAAATGTTAACTTCTTGTGCATGCTGTAATCCATTAGAAACATTCTTATTCCATGTGGCTTAACCTTGTACTTTCTTCCTATTATAAGTGACAATCATCATTAAATTGAAGTGTACATTTGGATCCAGCTCATCAGACTGTCAGAACTGTGTGTTGCAATGCATTCGTATAATTCCATGTGCCATTTTACATTATCACCTCTTAATATTACTGTGCCATGACAATAATGGATGGAATAACTGGAATTGCAAGGCAGTCTTTTGGGGGTTAGTGTAATAAAAGTGAAGGTAAGTTACATGCTCTAAATTCTCCTCCCTATTGAGTACAAAGCCCTTCTGCAGGAACTTTATATTTCCATATAGAGAGAGAACTGGCTCTCTTCAGCTCTCAGTAAGAGCAGGCTGGTCCTATCTTCCCAGATGGTCTGACCTACCTGATGTGATTGCTTAGGAGTCCCACTGAGGTATCTGTCCATAAGATCATCACCTTTGTAGGCTTTCCCTATGAATTCTCCTTGGGGAGAAGTTTCAAAATGTCAAATCCCTGTGTGCCTGGGTTCCCTCCATGTCATGTGTGCTTTTTGTGGTGAGATGGAGAAGGCCATCAGGAACACTGCTGTGGCTGATTCTGCAAAAGCATGTCATGGGCAAGAAACAAGTTCTCTCCTGGGTAAGAAATGCAAAAGTGATGCTGCAAGCAAGCAGAAAGTAGAGGTGATAGTGCCCTGATTGCTGTCTGACTTTTAATTACAGTGGAATGTATTTGAGAGTGATAAGGAAAATATAGATTCTTTATCCATTTTTCCTAAGAATCATAAACATTATTAATCACGCTGGAGCTTGAACTAAAGAATACTTTTCAAGTATTTTAAATGAAAGCACAGAAGATGACTTTTTTATAATGATTCTGAAGTCCACATTTTGTATTATTAGGGAAGTTTCTCAGATAAAATCAGCAATTTTCAAATTCTTTCTTTTCCCCCCAACCATAGGCATTGCTTGTGAGACAAGTCCTTATTTTAAAAGAGAGGTGAGAAAGAATTTCAGGAAGATCTACAGCTATATTACACAGAAGATTGACTGCAGTATCTTGGCCCCTCCCTTTTCAATGTATGAACACAACAGATTGTGGCCACATTTCCCAAAGATGCAGCAGAGGTTGTACAGCATGAGTCCTGTTTACCAACGCCTGAAAACAGAAATTCCTTCCGTGTTCTGGGCTTTTCATTCAGTGCAGAAGTGAGGAATTGTATTTATTCATTAAGCCTAGCTGCTGAACATGGGGGAGAAACATATATTGCCCCTCAGTTTACCTGAGGGACTGTAGGAAACAGTACTGTCCTCAGTTTCCCTCTATCCCTTTTCTCCAAAAATCAGTGATGCCTCTCTTGCCTTCTCAGTACAGCCCCTTTGCTCTGGCATCACTCACAAATCCAGCCTGTTCATCAGGACTGACCAGTGTCATATTAAATGACCTTTGGATAAAAGATGATGTCAGACTGATGTTGCTGTTTCTGGTTTACTGGTCTGTTTTCCCCATCCATCTCTATTTTTCTGGTAGTGTTCCATTTCTACAGTAACAATATAGACATGATTAGTAAGTATGAACTGCCTGCTTCCAAACACTGCGAATTGTCATTTAAAAATGTATCTGTACAAACGCTGTCTCACACTGTTTGCAGCTAAATTTTCTGTTGTCTGAGCCATCAATGGCAGTGAAAACCAGTGTCTCCAAGAAGCTAAGATTCCTCTTCACTTCACATGAGGCATGAAATAAGCTGATGTGTAGCAAATAGAAGTATTCACAGCAGGAAACATGTTCAAAACTTCAAAGCAAGGAAGGGAGAGTAACTTCTAAGCAAGGAGAGGAGTGTATTTTTAAAGCTACACTGTTAGCCAGGGGATATATCTTCTGAAAAATCCACAAAGAGCATACATAGTTGCATAATACCTAGGGTATTTTCAAAAAACCACATCCAGCATCAAATATTGTAATAACAAATATTGAGGCACACAAAGTCAGGCAGCTGGGGTTTGGATTCCATTTCTGTGACTTGCTATGTGACCCTCATTGAGTGTCTGTGTGTTTGAAACTTCTTACTTTTAATATTCATTTAAAGTACCCAAATACAGTTTATGTACCTTCACTGTTTTTCTCCAGCTCTAGGTTTTGATGAGGTCATCCATTAATGAAGTTCCTATGTGCCTTATATCATTGTGCAAGGTTTCACTGAATGTTGATGACGTTTGCAATACTCGAATGAAAGACATTATTAAAGGTAAAATATAAATATAATAAATATAAATAAAAGATAAAATGTCTCCTTAGAGAAGTGTCCTAATGATAAGCATGCCATTCTGTGAGTCTTACTAGAAGTCATTATTTTGTATACATTGTTTAGCACAGGTAAAGCTGAAATCTAGAGTGTCAGGGGATGTCAGGTGATCGTAATTTCTACTCATTTGATACCAATGAGTGTCTTTTTAGTACACGAACACTTTCTAAAACAAGTCATGGAGTATTATCCCACATCATCAAAACACTGCCATTTATAATACAGCTATTATCAATGCCCTTTTGCATTGCAGTTTCTAATTACCTGAATTTGACACTGATTAAGTATTTTCATGACTTAGAAGCTGAAATCAGGCAGTATGTTAGAAGACGATAACAGATCTTACTATGGTGAGAATACAATGCTCTTTTCTAAATATGCCCTTTAAACAAAAAGTTAATTCTGGAAAGAAGTAGTCAGTTATGTTCATTATCTTCTTTCTTGGTTAGGTAATAAGTTGTCAAAGTCTAGTTTTCGCTTTGGATATCTGCTGGCCTGCTGACTGTGGCTGAGGAAGCTTTGGGTCCTGACTTTTTTATTTGATCTTTGAATTTGTTCTGTGCTGTTGTTATGTAAATGACCGTAATATCACCGTTCTGGCAAAATTATGCATTGTCTTGATTCCACTCTGGTATTAGAGTTTGGTTTCTATTGGGAACTCTTTCCTTCATGACATTTAAGGAGTAGCATGGATGTAAATGCTTTGATTATTTTTTTTAATTATTTTTGCGGGTGGAGGGTAAATCTTGTGTTCACATATAGCTTGGCATTTGTTTTTTGTGATTTGAATAATGCTTGTCATTTTTGGTATTTTACTAATGGCTTTTGATTTCTTATTTAAGAGGTCTGAAATATTAGCTTATGAAGCTCTAACAGCAGCATACTGTTAGCTACCTTCACCTTCAGTCAGATTAATTCCTTCATCTTTTGCCCCTTGTATTTCATAAACTCAAGCCATAGAAGATGAGATAGAAATGTGGTTTAGAGAGAACTCAGTCTTATTTTTAGGCCTCTGTAAAGGTCAGGGGTTTTTTTTTGTCTTTCGTTCTAATATTAAATGTACTGGGTTTCTTTTTTTCATTAAAGGGAGCCATATTAACTGCTATCTTATTTACAATATAGGTATTCTTGCAAATATGAAATAATCCCTGATAGTTCTGCCAGAAGCAGCAATGTCAGGGTGCCTGTCACAGGTTTCTCTTTCAGCCTCTGACAGTGGAAGCTACTTTACACCACATGATGTGACAAAGTTTAATGTGTCCCAAGCACCTGTTGGCTCCTGGGTGTTTGGAATGTCCCAGCAACATGGGATATTCATATTCCTCTGAAAATGATACACAGACTTTTCTTTGTAGACTACAGAAAAATTACATTACAGCACTGGGCTCCAAGACTTCAAGCCTAATTTGCCACCTCAGGGACTATTAGCAAGTTGGAAAACCACTGTGTATGAATGATTTTTACATAAAAATGACAGAATAACATTTTTGTGATTGAAACCACATTATGAAACTGCTATTTCTATACTGATTTATTCAATATCCTAGATTAGATTTCTGGACATTAGGAAGACAGTTCTCATCAGACTTTGTGAATAAACTGATTAAGTTTAAAGTAGCTGATATTTTCTTGTCACAAAGCAATTGTAATTTCTTTTAAATTATGTAAAACAGGCAAATAAATATATATTGTAGCTCTTGCTACTTCTTCCTCACTTGGTATGGTGTGTATAGATGATTTATCATTTTCAAAGCAATGTGTTGTGATAGCAGAAGAGATGATCCTATCTGGAATATTAGTTAATAGGTTCACTATGATAAAATGTGGATTTATTTTTAGTGATATATTTTAAAGAATATGACAAGAAACAAACAAAATACAATTTCCGAACATGATCGTCTAGAGAGAATGATTCCTCAAGAAGATCAGGTGGAAATTTTGTTTTACATATCTCCTTCAATTTAAGTACAGCCCTTGAAACAGAACAGGTGCCAGCAGAATCCTGGTCTCAAGGGAGGAGAAAAGGGAGATGCAGAGGTGGTTTCTAAGGCAGAAGAAAATTGCTGATTTTAGGACAAGGCCAAAAGAAAGTAGGATTTCTTTCTAAAAGAGACTGAACATCCCATTTCCAAGGGTGTCCCAACATATCTGTTGTCAGTCATAGCCGTCTGTAGATATAATGTATGAGCTGGTGTGCAAAACACAGAGCTCTGTATTTGACAACTTCCTGCTGACTGATCTGTGAAATGCAGCATTCTTACAGGTTAAAAAGGTATCACTGAGAAGCAAATCTCGTGGTTCTTGTTTATACTTATTAAGAAATGGCAAGAAAGTAGCAGATGGTAGTAGAGGAATGGAGTGGTTGAAGTCACTGATTGGTTTAAAAGTTTAAAAGGAAAAACCACTTCACTGACTGGTGAAGGCAGAGGTGACAATTTTCCAGAGGCAAGTAGAAATGAGGTGTCTTCAGAAGTCTGTATTCACTCCTCATCTTTTTTTCATTTTACAATTGCAAATGACGGTACCACTAGTCTAGTGTTTATTTTTGGGTCATATTGCATTCTTATTTTGGCAGACAACTGCAGATAATTAAGAGTGATACTTAGCTGTCCTAAGGATTTTGCATCTATCAGCAGCAAACCCCTTTAACTGATGTTGTTACTGATATTTCACATTGAAAAGGTCACACACAGAATAGCAGAATGCCCTGGTGGAGGAGACCCAGAGACAGGAACTGAACACAGTCTCCAATTTCTTGAGACAGGGTTAATAATCGAGATGCCTACAACTGCAGAAATTAGTTGTAACATTGTTTAAAGGACCGTGTGAGAGATAGGGAATAGCAGAAGACACCTGCCATTGCCTTCACCAGAGCCAAGATTTCACACGGGCATTGGGTGTGTCAGAAGAGCTGACCTGCTACACAACACAAACTACACGTGTGAAAATGACTGAAAAGCAACATCTTAAGTTACGCTGCTTCAGACAGTTCTAATCCTGAAGATCTGTTGTTTGAAACTAACCTTGATATGCAAGGCAAACAGATAATAATGACTGCAGGATTGGAGCAAGCAACAAGCTCTAGCAAAGGAGTAAGGAAAAAATAAGAAAATAAATATGGAATTTGAAAGTTTCTGAGANGGACACCTGGATGGCCAATGTCCCTCTAGGGGTGGAGGGCATCTTTTGAATTCTGCCAATCACTTGACACCCTTCTGGAATGTCAGGATTAACAGACAGCGCTTATCAGGGGTCAGGATGTGGGAAGGAGGGATGATTGACACACCTGGCTGGGAATTATCAGGGAGGAACCTGGGGTATCTGAGGCAAACCTGAGGCAAACCATGACATCACACTGCAACATTAAACTAACATGAAGACTTCAAAAGATGGTGAAATTATGCTACATTTTGGTATTATAATGTGTTGCAGGGCTTTGATAACCTGAGTTATGACTAATTTATAAGGCAATTTTGGCTATGCCTTTTTTTACATAGTTTCACTCACCATATAGTCTAGCCAAATACTAATTTTCTATGTCAAAGAGTGAGTAAAGATATTTGAGCTTTATACCCATTTCTTCATAAGCACAATGAAATACATTTCAGGGAAAATATTGTTAAAGGTCTGCTTTTACAAAGGTATTTGTGTTACACTCTGTCACCTGCAAAATGATGAAATACTCTGGAAATAAAATCATAGAAGAGGAGCTATTAAACAGGGTGGCTTGACAATATTTTCAGTAACTGACAAAAATCAGAGTATAAGATAAATGTTTATTATGTTCTGCTTTGTCCTGTTCATACAGTTTGAGGCCAGAATGATACAACACTATATCTTTTAATCTGACCTACTGGATATCTCTGGCCACTAAATTTTGCATATAAGTCCAGCTTCTTTGTTGGGATACTGTATTTATCAGTTATTCCTACAGTATTTACATATTACTTTCCACAGAGACATCTTGTGTTATTAGGAGATTTCAAAAGAATGAAATACAGTTTCCCTCCACAATTTGTGCCAGTGATTATTCACTCCCATCGATAGCATTTCTTATTTGAATTTACCCACTTTCAGCTTCCAGACATTGACTCTCTTATCCACTTCAACTACAAGGTTGTTTAGTTTGCGGTATTTTCCTCTATGAACGCATGTATGTGCTGTTATCAAGTTGTGTCTCCTTTTGTAGCATGATATGGGGACCAATCTCTATTTATACAACCCTTAAATCAGCTTTGTGGCTCATCATTTCACTCGCATATTTTTCAGTTGTGCTGGCCACATCCCATGCGCAGTCTAGGTGACATAAACTCCTTCCTCATATTTTACGTATGTGAAACCAATTGTTCATGCATCCAGCGTGCACTTTAGTGCATGTCTTTTTTAGTCCAAGCGAAATTGAAGTTGTGTCAGGGGAGGTTTAGGTTGGGTAACAGGAAAAGCTTCTTCCCGTAGAGGGTGGTTTGGGCACTGAACAGGCTCCTCAGGGCAGTGGTCACAGCACCAGCCTGGCAGAGTTGGAGAAGTGTTTGGACAATGCTTTCGGGCACATGGTGTGACTCTTGGGGATGGTGCTGTGCAGGGCCGGGAGCTGGGCTTGATGATCCTTGTGGGTCCCTTCCAACGCAGCATATTCTGTGATTCTGTGAATGATTTACCAAGTCTACTTGGCATCTACAGGGGGACAATAAAAGCGTTTTCCCTCATGAGCGGGCTGGGAGCAGTGCCCCACATCCCGCCACCCGGGGACACCCGCGGGGACGCACGGAACCCCCCGGGCACGTAATAAACACCGGGCCCGGCAGGAGGGCGCCCGGCTGGGGGCAAACGAGGACACCCCGGCGGTGGGGCCGAGCTGGGCCTTGGGAAAGGCGGGANGGTGCGGGGGTGCGATTGCCGGTGTGGCTGGTGCGCGGCGCCGCCTTCCGCCGGGTCCCCTCCCTCCCTCTCGTTCCCTGACTGCCCTTGCAGGCGGGAGGCGGCGCGGAAGGAGCGTGCGGTGCTGTGCGGGCAGCCCCTGGCCGGAGCCGAGCCGAGCCCCCGCACCATGCCGGCCGCCGCGCCGTCCCCGNGACCATGCGCCGACAGGCCGCCGGCTGGGGGGCTCGTTTCGAGGGGGGAGGGCGAGCTGGCGGCGCCGCGCCCCGGCTGAGGGGAACGTGGGGCGGCGGCGGCGAAAGTTCCTGCCCAGCTCCTTGCGTGTCCGCCGGGAGCGGGGGAAGCGTTTGGTCTGGAAAGCGGGGGCTGGACACTGATGGAGGAAGGTGCGATGCCTCTCGGCTGTGGGATTGAGGGGTTTTGGGAGAGGAGAGAGGTCCCCGAAGGTCCGGAGTTCAGGTGGTTATTTCACCGTACTCCTTTAATTGTCTGTATTTTGGGTTAAAGAGGTGCGCCTTCCCCCTCACCGTATTGTGTTGTAGAGGCGACTAGTGAAGTGGGTTGCTTTGGGAAGCAGAGCCAGGGGCTGCTGCTGCGCACGGAGAGTCAGCCCCTGCCGCGGGGTGCGGGTCACGCCGCCTGTGCGCCTTTCCGAGGCTGAGACCACCGTAGAACCGGGGCAAGCTTTGAAGGCTGAGTGCGAAGTCAGCGTTTGCCGCTCAGAAAGGCACGCATGGTGTCATCTGTGCTGCCGCAAAAATTGAAGAAACTTGCGTTCTTAATTGTCAGCGTGACAGTACTTCACTACTTGTGCGCTGCTCAGAACACACTGATGCTCTGCAAAAAAAAGTAAATAGAATGCAGTGTAAGGGTTTTAAGCCGTTGCACAACGTGTGTGTTAAAACACTTGAGGCTGATGAATCTTCCCTCAGCTGGAAATCAAAGCGGCTGGAGATGCACGGTGTACAGGCTGGGGCTCAAAGGGTCGGGAGGGTACTTGTGTGAAATGGAGACGCTGTGACATGTGGTAGCCAGACCACTCTCAGGAAGAAAGCTGGCTGTGCCCTTACATCCCCTGGCTTCTGTAGTTACATCACTTGTGTTTGCTCCTATTTAATAACTGAACAGATATTTACAGGAGAGCTACTCCATAACTTTTCCCTGTGCAGCATTATTTTCTGTCTTCCTCAGGGTACATTCAGTATGCACTGTCAGCAGGACTGGACGGGCCCCTGGTTTGAGCTAATGGAGCAGTTTTCAGGTTGTGAGACAGTATTTGGGAGCAATCCCATAAACTGAAACTTTATAATACCAAGCACTAGAAGGTTTCCTTTTTCGAAAAAGAACAAACCTAAAACCAACAAGAAACCGCAATGCCTTGCAATAGCGTAAAAAGTTTCTAGCTCCTTCCTCTGAGCATTTAGATTGAAACTCATCCTTTGTGAGGGTATAAAAAATAAGAGTTTATCCTTGAACCTGATAATTTGTCATTGCTGCTTTTGATACTAACTTTGTAGAGACATGAAAACGTGCATATATGCAAGTTTGCATGCAAGTTTGTCTTCCCATCTCCTTGTTTCCTTTTACCCTCCTTTTTTCTCTTGCTGCTTCTTGTGGGTTTTTTTATATGATCTGAATGCAGTTTTGACACTTTGAGACGCTGAGAACTCAGCAGACTCCCAAAACAGTCAGCAAGTGAAATGAAGCTTACAAAACATATTGCAGCTGCTTTATGTAGTAGAAGTGCAGTTATTATAGCAACTCATGCTCTTCTCAAGAGGTGACTGAATTTTATATCTCAGGAAGCCACTCTTCAACTCTCCAGATAAAACTGATCCTGCTGAGTTAGTCCCTTTCTTGTAGTATAATGGGTGTGGATCTTCTGAAATAGCATGACCTTTTCCATGAAATTTTTTGTAGGGTTTTTGGACACATTAGCTGAGAGTTGGCTTCTGATAAATCTCCCTTTGTGGCTTATTAACCTGAATTGGCTAATTGAACTTAAACTATCAGCAAAGATAGGATAACTTGGTTTAATTCAATTTAGTGGCAGCTGTTCAAACCTCTGAATTTGAGCCATGCTTAAGTTACCTTGTCTATATTGTTTTTGTTCATACTCAAGTTAATTACCTTGAGCATTCTAGCCTGACTTTTGCATGTATCTTTATCTTATAGTGTCACTACAAGCTTTGTATCTGTTTTCACTGCTGCTTTTTCTGGTCATGTTCTGCAAAGCATCATGATTTTGGCACCAGCTGGACTTACAGCATGTGGTGACTAAGGGAAGTTGTGTGGGATTCATTTCCCCATTTCTAAGATTACCTAAGCTTGGTTTGCTTTCTTCAGAAACATCAATAGTTTCGTAAAAATAAGGGAAGTTTGTGGTCCTTCCTTCTCTTCCAACAGCTCTAGGGAGAATTGAGTTGGTTTCTGTCACTGATTTTCACATTTCCTTTAACTTAATGATTCCTTGACATTTAACAACATTTGAAATAAGTGTTACATAGATTTTCTTGTAAATAAAATTAGAATCTTTCTTGTAAATATAATTAGAGTCAGAACAGTATGGTGATTTTTAGCTGCCTCAGATCTGATCCAGATCTCACTGAAGCTAATGTGAATCTTTTAATTAGCTTCAGTGAAACTTGGATCAGAACTGAAAATGTGGTAGTTGAAGAGGTGAATGTGACATTTCGTAACAATATACTGTCTTCCATGTTTTTCTCAATTACAGGATGTGGGCTCTGTCCTTTTGGAGTGTTGACTAGATTCTGGAAACAATGAGAAAGGAGTGGAAGCTACTGCCTTGATTGATTCTAATGTAGATTTTGAGTTTTGGAAATGCTTGCACGTTGTCCATCTTACCTGGCAGTAGTTTGCTTTCACTGCAAGTGAGAGTCAGGCATGTTTACCATCATCTCTCTGTTGCTACCATTGTTTATGCAGGCTAATTATTGTAAGAATGCAAAACAATTATGCCATGTATTTGTGGAGGAAACTCTCAGTAGACATAGTGAAAGCACCATCTCCCACTCCATAAATAGTGTGTTATCCAGGCTTTCGTTTTCTCATCACCCCAAATAATGTAGTTAATGGAAATGCTGGGAAGTGTCTGGTGATGTAAAAATCACGATCTTTCTGCTTGTCATCATGCTTTTGAGTCTGATTAGCACTGGCTTACAGTTTTCCCTGAGAAACCTATCTTCCTTTATAAGTCCTGTGAAACAATTTATTTTGCAATGTTGACTTTAATATATGAGTCTCTTCTGAAAAAGGGTTCTGTAATAATGAGATTGGGAATTCTACTTTTGTATATGTCACTTAACATCTCTTAAATGTACTCTTAATCTCTCTTAATCTTTTAAATTTACAAAGAAAACTTCCATGTGATTTCCCCTTTTGCAAACTAGATGGAGAATCAGACTCTGGCAGGTCTTTCCTTTAGTTATGCAATGAGGTTATTGGTAATAAAGGATTTGGAAGCTTAATTAAACTCTTGGTGACACCTCTGCAGGCTCTTTTATTTTCACTGGGTTTGCTCAGTTGCAACTGATTAGTCATCAAGTTGAGCTTTAGGAAGCAATGCAAATAAAGTCTCCCACAAGAAGAAACAGAATCCTGCTCCTTTGACTGAGGCATTGTTGGCTAACAGGACTAAAAAGCAGTTGAAAGATTACTTTATAATGAAACATGAATAATTAATTTGAAATATATAGTACCTCAGGAGTCAAAAGCATCAATGTGAAACTCTCTGTACAGTGAGCCTTGAGAAGCACATGGAGGGCTTTACCAG
The DNA here is from genome assembly GCA_013397245.1 of Thryothorus ludovicianus. NCBI lineage: Eukaryota > Metazoa > Chordata > Aves > Passeriformes > Certhiidae > Thryothorus > Thryothorus ludovicianus. Next base: position 1,480,701 of record VZTB01005712.1, on the reverse strand, counting down.
ATGCATTCTGGCAAATGCCACAGTTGTGTAAGATGTCTTTTTTTCCCTCTGTCAGTTCTGTCCCTCTCCTGAAAGATCCTTGATGGAAGATCCTGGTCTGCAGAGCTGACTTCCCTGGTTACTGAAGCAGACCCTAAAGCAGGCAAACTGCAGAAAGCAGACATGACTGTTCCCAATAAAACACACAGCCTGTCATCTTTGAAAGAAATTAAATAAATGAGCAGTTTCATAATATCCTTTTTTTGGTTTTATGCAGCTTAAACCAAGCCTCACACCTCCAAAGGCACTGATTCATTTCACGTGCAGTCTTACATTTCACATCGTTCTTTACAGATTATGCATCTGTATACTTCTCTATAAGACTTTCCTTTATGCTTGCTTTTTAATTTGCTACCCTTAAAATGTCAGAAGGAAGATAATGAAAGTGGGGTTCTGCTTCAAAAAAAAAGTAAAAATTATGGCACTTGTGAGTCATTACCAGTCTCCACGAAATCTTTACCTTCATCTGCTGCTCTGGGTGTGATTCAGCTCAGTTTAACACTAACACATGTCTGTAACCATCTGTGTTTGCTGTAAATATTTTATTTTTTAATTACAAATGGCTTGATTTAGAAAACCTGCAGTGGTACTGTGGGGTGGTTGTGGCCCTGCAGGGGAAGAAGATAAGCACTTGGGAAGGTAATTTTTGCCCAAGCACTGTTGCCAGGTTGGAAAGGGTAGTGTAACACAGAGGGTAACCCAGGCTGCCCTGCAGCAATCCGGACCGTGCTGCTCACTTCTTGGAGGAGCTGGACAGGAGAACATCAGTACAGAATGCAAAGTGGCTCTGAACAGTGGAGGAAAAGGGGGTGAAGGGAATAAGGCAAAGAAAACTCTTAAGTTTGTCTTTGAGGAGAAAGAAGGAAAGGTGGCTGCAAAATGTCACTTATCCATCATGATTCTCTTACAGTAAATATGGTCACATGTTGTGGCATGCTGAGCCTCCTACAAGCATTTTGCTTGGGATGACGCTCACTTTGGGGCTGGGTGTGTCACAGAGGCACCATCCACCCTCAGAATGGAAAAGTTCAGAGCTCCCTTAGGCACAAGGGAGGATTTTCCAGTGTGAGCATCCCTCAGGGTCCCTCCCTCTGCTGAAGTCCAGCCAGCTGCAAAGTTTTTTCATCAGACTGTCATTCTAGACAGTCCTTCTACTCTTAGGAACTTCTTTGCTGCAACACCTGCCTGATTTTAGCTGCTCTGGTGCTCTTTGTCTTCTAAGAACTCCTATTAACTCCAAGATCTGTGTCCCAAAACAGGAGGTGAAAAGGCAGTGAGATAAATGGCTAGGGGGAAGGGAGTAGACCCACTTCTTTCTTTCTAGTGTGAGAGACTGGGGAAGAATGAGAATGGACACTTACAGGACTGAAAGATTTGGGGATCTCTGATTTGCAGTTTGCATAACACAATGTATGTTCTTCAAAGAAAAAGCAGATGTGCTGAAGGTAAGGTGTACAGTGCAGAGTTTTGAAGTCTTCTTGCTTGCCCTTGTGAGGCCTGAAAGTGGGTCCAGAGTTGCATGTCTCCCATAGTCCTGCAGTCCAGGTGTAGCCACTAGGGATATTTTCTTTCCTTGCAGCTGACACTTGGAAACTCACCTAATGGGACCAGACACATTTGGCCAGGAGACATTTTAGTTCTGTTGGTGACGTGTGGGACAGAAGGAACCCAACTTGACGCGTAGCTGAGTTTGCAGGGCTGACAGTTAAAGGAAAAATAATATTGCATGCAAATTTAAGCATGCTTGATGTCAACTTGTGAAAGATAAAGAACTTGGAATCCCATCATATTAATTTTATGTGATCTTTTAGGGCTAAGACTGTATATTTATAAGATAGAGATATTATTCTTTTGTTTTTTCTTTTTGTATGTAAGCCCAAGTTAGTTTTTCTTCAGTGAACTTAGAACACTGTCTGAACTGCTGAGTGATTTTTGTGTTCTACAAATTGGGTTAGACTGGGTCAGCAATTGATCTCCCCTACACTGGTGCCTATCAGACATGGAAGTGCTGGCATGAGTATGACTGGAAATGCCAGTTAGTGCCTTCATTAGGGTAGCAGAAAGGATGTTATAGAAATTAAAGTGATTACTGATACCCTTCCCTCCCTTTTTTTTATTGTGACAGTATTAAAACTGTTTTTGAAACAATTCAACTGATAAATGATGTGAACATGGTTTTGTTTTCCTTCTGCTCCAGTAACTAATGCAGATAAGAATTCATACAAATACCGTGATGGATTTGGTTGGTTTTTTTTGGTTTCAAATTCAGTTAATCTAATTGAATAAAATACACTTTGCTTGTCTAAAAAGACTGTATTTCTTTTATTTGGTTGTGTAAACGGTAGTTATAATACCATATGCTTTACAGTAACATTTTGTTGCATAGTACAGTTTATAACTGCCTTACCATTAAATGTATTCTGAGTGCATAAGGCTTGTTCAATGTATTTCTTCAATGTATTAAAAAATGTATTTTTATGATGCCAAGTAGTTAAAATCTAATATTATTCAGGTTACAACATCAAGCTTTTATGACTATTGATTAGCACTGCTATTCTCCCAACCCATGTTTCTGTGCATTAAGATATACACATTAATTACATTATCAGATGCTGATTTTTTTATCCCCAGGGGCTCTGTCTCCATCAGTGTATGTGATGGAGAAAGCTTTCCTAATGACCCTCCACTCTACTGTTTACCCTGACTCTTCATGTCTCCTGCTGTGTGTTTTTTGAACCCTGCTGTTAATACAGGCTTTTTAACTTCTGGGCTTTTCTGTCATGGTTATTTCTACAGTAACAAATATGGATTAGTCTATCTGTGACACATGCAAACGGAGGGCTTGCACTGCATTCAGTGGCAGCCAAGGTGCAGAAAATAAAGTCAAAAGTGCTTTAATATAGGTAAGAAAGAAACTTGAGGTGTCCAGGTGCTGAATTTTGGGATGCTTTAACATTATCTATATGTTGTGTTATGTTACCTTGTGGTCTGAAGTACCTCTTCCAGTATATGCCCTTGCAGCTTTGAGCACTGAGCAGGTTTGTAGATCAGGTCTCAGAATGTTGTTTTGGCTACCAGACTCTGATCCTCTCTGAAAAGTATGGATAAAGTCGATTGCTTTTGAACTCAATGGAATTGGTTGTGACAAAATCCAATTCTTCAAGGCTGCAGTGCTTTAAGCAGAGAAACTGTTCTTCCTATATTTTTTCACACACTTTTCAGTTCTTCTAGTTACCTATATTTCTCTACAATATGGTGCTTAATCCAGTTTACCTGAATAAGAGGGTCCTGTGTACTCTGGAGTCGACATTAGAAAATGTGTATATATATATATATATATAAGTTGTCTTGTATGCAAGGAGGATATGAATTCACAAAAGAAATTATTTGGGTCAGAAATGACCTCGAAGATCATCTAGTTCCAACCCCTCTGCCACAGGAATCTTATACTAGCCCAGCTTGCTCAGAGCCCCATCTTGAACACTGCTGGTGATGGGGAATCCACAGCTTCTTTGACTACCTGTATCAGTACCCTCAAAGTAAAAATTTTTTCATCATATCTAATCTAAGTCTCTCATCTTTCACTTTAAAACCATTCCCCCTTGTCCTACCACTCCATGCCCTTGTAAAAATCCCTCTTCAGCTCTGTCCTAGGTCCCTTTAGGTACTGAAAGGCCATTCTAAGGTATTCCCAGAACTGCTGCCTTCTTCAGGCTGAACATCCCCAATGCTGTCTTCATAAGAGAGATGCTCCAGCCCTTTTGATCACCATCATGCCTTCCACTGGAGTTGCTACTTGTCCACATCCTTCATACGTCAAGAGCTGGGTACAGCCCTCCAGGTCTCATGAGAATGGAAAAGTGAGCAGGAACTACCTCCCTTCACTTACCAGCCATGCTACTTTTAATGCAATGCAGGATGTGGGTGATAACTCTACTTTTCTCCTGTCTCACTGAGGACCTTGCTAATGTTCTCTTAATGAGTTCCCCTCGTTGTATGCATGTAGTTCTTCCTGTTATTTAAAAAAAATATGAATCAATGTAAGCTAATATGGCAAGTGACAACAAAAGCAGGTAAATATTCTTTATGGAGAACAACAAAGGAGTAGTCCATGTGAGGATAGTTCTGTTGCTGCCTTCCAATCCCATTTCTTCGTCTGTTTGCCATTCTGCCTGACTTCTTGATCCACTCTTACTCTCATGTTTTACTGCTTCGCTATTTAGAGTCTTCATCTGCTTCCACTGTGTCAGTAAAGTTCAGGGAAATTGCTATTAGCCAGTATAGAGGATTGTAGGAGCTGCTGTGTGTCAGACAGTGTCTGACTACGGCACTGTGTGCTTCCTTCTCTGCAGTCTGTTGCAATTCCTCTTTTCTCTTATCCTCACAGTCCAGTTCTTCACTAGGTTTCCTTTTCCATTTTCATTTCCATACCTCTGAGCTGAGTGAGCATTTCGAGCTTGCTCAGGTTGGAACTTACAGCAACTGTCCTGTTGCATTTGACACTGTCTTGATCTAGTCCTTGTGAAATTTGACTTTCTTTTTCTACTCAAAATTTTGTCTGGTCAAAACTGATGCAGTGTGTCTGTCTCTTGTTGCTGAAACCACCAATCCTGGCTCAAACAAAATCTCTGCCCTAGAACGATGTAAAACATGACAGGGGAGGAAAGAGATGATATGACTCCTCAGAGAAAAATTCACTAGTAGTGTTTCCAGCAGTGGGGCTGTAGATAATGTAAAATTTACTTGCTGTAAAAGGATGCCTGTGATCATGTTTTGTTTCTGTGCATCTAATCTAGTGAACTGGGACTTGCCATGTTACTGCTTCAGTCTTGGGCACAACAGTGTGTGCTAGCCCTGGGAGTTGCAACTTTAAATAATTTACAGCAAGGAGAGGAGATCAAGATGGCACATTTCTAGAGGACTCGGATTGCATCCTGGAGCCAACTGCTGATGCACACTGGTAACCTGTGTGAGCTATGTACTTGGCTGCTCCGAGTTCAGTGCCAGAGGCATTCTTCAGACTCAAGTACTTCAATATACTTGTTGGTACTGTGAAACGAATCAAACGTTTTCTGTTCCAAGTAAGATTACTGGGTTTTTTTCCCCCTATGGTCTTTGTTTTACATGCCCTTAGCAGGAATTTTCTTAAGGAAAAAGCAGATATTTGTACTGCTGTTCTTTCTCTGCCCACTTAAACAGTGTTTTGTTTATCCTGTAATGGGACCATATATCAAAACAACTCTCAGATACATGGTTTCTGTCATATGCAAGCTTAGTTGCTGCTAATGTTTTGGGGCAGTTTCATGGTTGCTTTTGTAAGTGGAAGCCGTCTAAAGAAATTGGAGAGCTTAAATAACACCATCTTATTCACAGCAATGCCATACCTAGATCCTATTTCACTGCTGCTTTCTGTTTTAAATTATGTTGTTAAACTCCTTGTAAAAATTTAATTCTCCTTCAACCTGTGACTTGATAGCAGAATGGTGAACCATTCCTTTAATTACTGAAACTGTGGTCTCCAGTAGGAGAGCCAAGAAGAATGCAAGCCCAGTGGCAATATTTTAATTAATGAACAAAAGCTTATGGACTGGCCAAGGGAAAGGATAAGTTTTGAAAGATAAGTGGCAATTACATTTTTAGTTGCCATGGGTGACCTCTGGCAAACCCTGTTACGCTGCTGTTTTAGCTGGTGTAGCCAGGAAATTCCTTAAGATATAGACATTAATACTGTGTATACACAACTTCTTCAGAGTTTCAGTCTTCAGATTTCATTTTGTCTTTCTCCATGTCCAAAATATGATCTAAAATACTCTAAGAAATGTCTTCAGGAATAATTTTTTGTGATTTCTCCCCATGCTTTCCCACCTTCCCCACCTCTACAGTGGGATGGACTGCGGTGATCACAAATGATTTGTAAATTTTAAAAATTAATCACAGAAACTGTGCTCCCTGCAGGGAAGCACATTTTCTCCCTATGGAGCACCTGTGCTTTGGTCATAGGTGTTAAATTTCTTGTTTCTGCTACATTTGTGCCATCAAATCCCATTTGTTCCATCCTCCATGCTTCTCTAGGAGGGCTGGTGTCAGTCTTTGCCCTGCAAGACCATCATGTCTTCATCATGTGGAGCTCTGTACTGCTCTGTGGGTTCTAGCATTCTTTTCCCTGTGCTCATGTGCACAGTTTAGGTGGCATGCAGGGTGCTCTTGACCAGCTGTGCTGCCTCACTTCTGCCCATCCACAACAGCAACCTCAGCATCCTACTTGGCCATGCTTGCACCATTGATAATCTGTAATACACTAGAATATATGGATAGATGTGTATACAGATAAAACCAGACACACTCATCAATCCATCTTAACATTTCTAAGGAATATTTATATTTAATAATCATTTGCTCTCAGGATGACAGCAGAAGAAAAAGCACATTTTATTCTCAGATGTATAATTTGCCAGTGCTTGAACTCGTTGAAGTGTGTTTCTCATACCACCTCCCTCTTCCTCCTTCTCCCACTTGTATATAAATATGGAAACAAGCTTTTGAAGCAATATAAATTGTAGCTATAGGATTTGGGTATGTGTCTGACCTTTGAAGGCTTTCTAGAAATGCTTGTTACCACTTTAAGCATATGCACTTTCCTGACAGATTGAGGCTTGCTTCTTGTGTATCAGTTAAATATAGCTTAACTGGAAAATAACAGAAATTATGACTGAAATAGTTGTAATGGGCTACTGAAGTGCATTTTTAATTGTATGTAATATATAGTCATTGTGACCACCACTTTGGCAGAATTCGATACTTCCCCTTTTTTCAGAAAATATTAGAAGATTCTTTCTTGCAATAATTTAAGCAGTTATTTCCTTTCTCATCATAGAAGAATATGCAATTCTATTCTTATAGTGAACATTGTTATATATCAACTTGTGACTTTTGTCAAAGTGTTTTTGGCTAGGAATCAAGTCAGTTTAAAAAGAACAAAGCATTCCTGTATTGTTCTTAATAATGACATAAAACTGCTCTTACTCCATCAGTTACAGAATTAAAAACTAAAGTTGTCTTCTCCTTAAGGCTTAGCCAATTTAGTGAAGAAAGGAAACATAATTGATGCCTGGGTAATTGAAACAATCAACAGTACAACCAAGCACTTAAAATCAATGGTTTATAGAAAGATATGATAATAGCACAATAATGAGGAGGAACATAATCTGTGGGAAAAGTCATTATTAATGCACCATTGTTTTTGTGTTGTACCAAGATTATAAGCAGTAAAAATGTCACTCACAGTTCCCATAAGCAAGATAAAGCTTTGATGACAGTGGACACGCAAGAACCTGGAAATGTTGATTAAATTCAGAGCTTCCTCAGTTCCTGGTAACTAACATGTTGTGGAGTTGATTTAGATTTCAGAGAACTGTTATTACAGCTGATTTTTTTTTTCCTCCATTCACAGTAAGCTTTATTTTTGGGTGGAATGTAAATATGTGAATGTTGAAAAATCACTAGCACGTATGTAGTCATCCTTTGATAACAAGAGATCATCCTTAAAAAGCAGAATGAAGACAGAAATAACTTGTACAACCACCAAGCATTAATCACACATAGCTCTTATATAATGCTTACGTCTTCAATCAGCATGCTGGCAGCTGGGCTTCTTTGTAATATTTGTTTGGAGAAGATACATCTATCTCATTTGGCAGGGGAGGAAAATGAAGCCAAGAGTTAAGGGGTATGCCAGGGGGCACACAGTGCTTAGCTGGTGAGAGTATTACAACTAAGAAGCGTCCATCATCCTGCATCAAGCAGAGCCAACAGCAGAGTGGGTTCTGCAGCGGTGTCTTGTCGTGTACTTTCTGCACTCAAGCTCTGGCCTATTGGGTATTTCTTGAGGCAGTGAATGCTCAGCTGCAGCACTTTTGCAGTTTTCCCTTTTGTTTTTTGTTCTAGGCGAGGAAGTGTATTTCTTCTTCACTCTACTATGCCTTGATGGAAAGGACAAATAAAAATATGTAGCTTGAAATATCAAAAATGGCTCCTCTTGCACTTGAAATCCAAAATGTAGTAGTCATAAGCCTAACACCAAGAGAAACACTGATATGTGCAGATTTTCCTTTGAGGATTTGGCCTCAGCATTTTGACTATGGAATCATAGTAATTATGAAAATGGACCTGATTCTCTGGGAGATAAGCCATTGGTGTACAGAAATTTCCTTGTAATGGTTCATTAACCATTCTGGCTGTTTGCTTTTGTCCTGGTCCTGTTAGTTCACATATACTGAATGTTTGTTCCCAGATGAAGAGCAAGGTTATTAAATGGACTTGGAAACACTCTATGATCTCATTCTTTCATTTATTTCTTGAGGTTGGAAATAAATGCATTGTAAGCAGGTTTTAATCCTAGCAAGTACAACGGCTCAGAATTCTTTTGGGGGACATTTGGGGGACATTTTTATTCTTAGCTTATTGTTGATAGACAGGGATTTATTTTATAGCTTGGTTTGTCCATAACCATATGTTATGTTTTCAGTTCTTCCTTTTCACAATTACACATAACAAATAGTGCCATTTTCTTTTATGATGTTCTAAGATGAAATGTCAGTGTCCTCAGAATACTCAGAACTTTGTGTAATTTTACATAATTTTTAGAATAAAAAGGTCAACCCAAAGTATTGAAAACCATGACTCCAATTATCAAACAAAACTAAGATGACCTTTCTTTAAGGCAAAAGATTAAATTACATTACTATTAGATGACCTATAAAATTATTGCAAAAATTATAACAAAGTAATTTTTTTAAAGAGAATTTTAAAATTTTTTTATAGAAGGTTCAGGGAGAATAAGGAGGAGATAATTATTTGTAAAAATGTAAGGTTGCACATAGAGAGCCATCTGGTAGTAATTTTAGAACACATGCAATTACTTTATTTTATTTCATGCAGTGTAATTGTGGAACATGTCACCACAGGGTTTACAGAGGCCAAAATTGCAATTGGATTCAGAAAAAGAATTGAGTGAGTTTATTGGAGATATATTAGTAAGAGAATACTATACAATCTGGATGTAATCCTGCTATTTTTTGAGGATTTCTGAAAGCTGTGAGGATTTAGAAAAAAGATTATTATTTTTTAATGACATTCCCCTGTCACAAAATGAATTTAGATTTTCTCACAAACTTGACAATGTTTATAGTTGCAACTATATGGAGATACTCCTTAGTGGTAGTCAAAAGTTTATGAGCCTTGAAGTCACCTGCCCTCACTCTCTGAGGTCACATGCACTGACACATAGAAAACTATTGCTGCAAGAGGTCTGATGAGTGCAAAGTGACTAATACGCCTGCTTTTTGTTTGCCTTAGGACGCCAAGGCTTGTTGGACCATTCGCCACACAATGCAGACTCAAAAGTAAAAGAGAGGAAACTACATGGGACTTGTCCTCCCGTTGGTCATGGAAACTATGGAAAAACATGTTTGGGTGAAAGCAGCCACAGGTCCTCATTTTTCAGTCCCCACAGTGGTTTTCATACGATACATTCAGAGCACAGTCCTGTGAAGCCAAGGATAATTACAGTGGTGAAACCTGGGGGGCGCACGCTCAGGAGGATAACCTTGCTTCTCAACAGGAGATCAGTCCAGACCTTTGAGCAGCTGATGGCTGATATTTCAGAAGCTCTGGGATTTCCTCGTTGGAAGAATGACCGTGTGAGAAAGCTGTACAATCTGAGAGGCAGAGAAATCCGAAGTGTTTCTGAGTTCTTCAGGGAAGGTGATGCGTTCATAGCTATGGGGAGGGAGCCCATCACTTTGAAGGACTTGGAGGTGGTGTTACAAGAACTTTATCCCGAAAATCCTTATGCTGCCAGTGCTGCCATTCAGCAGAATGAAGAGCAGTCCCAAAAACTGAAGAGCAGGCTGTATGACAAGGCCTCGAAAGTAGACAGTGGCTTTGATGAGACAGAAATGACCAAGAACTGTGGTGATGGCTTGTCTATCCAACTGGTAGCTGGACATGAAGGAAAAAGTCAAGCCAAGACAAAGCAAGAGGAAAAAATGAGAACCAAAAAAAAGTTGGCTAGAGAGAGCTGGGGTGGTGAGCATGGTGTGAAGCCTTCTAGAAAAACCCGAGAAAGTGAAAGGTACCTTAACCATGAGAGAAGTTCTGAGGAAGGCTTAGAAGAGTGTTCAGAGGAGGTGCTGAGGTGTGAGAAATGTGAACAGGAAAGGCAGGCCAGAGAAAAGTTATGGAGGGAAAGGCAGGCTGAGGCCTCATTTGAGAATAGAGACTTGAACACAGGTGCGTGTCAGAGGTACCATGTAGAAAGAAGTACAAAAGTCAGGAGCTGTCGAAAATCCCCTGAAACTTGTCTGGAGGGTGAGGAAGTTGGCTGGAAAGGTAATGGCAGTAGGAGGATTTGGAAGCCGCTACATAGGATTGTGAATGAAGGGCTGGAGAAGCAAAAAAGGAGCATTGAGAAAGAAAGGGAAGTGGAGAAGCATGAAAACCACGGGAAGGAAGTAGTAAAAACCAGGAAGAATGCTGTAGAAGGGCTCCAGCTGTCTCATGAAGTGAAGGAAGATGATGGAAGCAGCTGTGTAATGAACCAAAGTGGTTGGCTAAAGAAAGACATTCCGAGGGATGCTGAGAAAATGTCTAAAACACATAGGGAGAGCAGAGAGGGACAAAGGGCTAAAGAGGAAGCTGCCAGAAGAGAGGGGAATGCCACATGTAGAGAGAGTGACATGACTCGACAAGAAAAAACAGGGGAGCGTAGAGTGAATAAAGAAGACAAAGCTCAGGGATTGGAAAGCACAAGCCGGAGGTATGCCATTAAAAGCAGAACTGATGTGGAAAAACACTATGAGATTGGCAGGACTATTGGGGATGGGAACTTTGCAGTGGTGAAGGAATGTCGCCACTGTGATTCCAATCAGATCTATGCAATGAAAATTGTTGATAAATCCAAGCTGAAGGGGAAGGAGGACATGATGGAAAGTGAAATCCTGATTATTCGGAGTCTCTCTCATCCCAATATAGTAAGCTTAATTGAGGTGTATGAGACAGAAGCTGAGATCTACTTAATCTTAGAGTATGTCCCAGGAGGGGACTTATTTGATGCAATCATAGAAAGTGTGAAGTTCACGGAGCATGATGCTGCTGTCATGATCACTGACCTGTGTGAAGCACTGGTTTATATTCACAGCAAGAACATTGTCCACAGGGACCTCAAACCAGAGAATCTTTTGGTAAGTATCGTCAAATGTTTGCATTTGTGCAGGAATTGAATTTATTTTCCTTTCAATTACAATTCTTTGTATTGTTTTAAGCAAGTCCCATGCAGAAATAATGTGCTGTGGTGGGACTGTTTGAAAAGACGTGTACAATTTTGAAGTGAAATTACAGTTGCAGTTTTCTTTGCATAGATCTGCTGTGCATTGCAGATAGCAGTAATTGCAGAAAGGAATTCAAGTAAAAAATATCAGACTTTCAGGGGTAGTGAGCATTTGTATTATAAGACCTGTTACTTAGCACCTGACTTTTATGTGTCCAAGGATGAATCATAAAGCATCTTCCTTGCAAGCTGAAGTATATTAAAATTGCTAATTTTTCTTATTTATTTGTTGGACTTTTTGTGCACTGCATTTGTATATCTTGCAGACTACTGTGCTAGTCCTCTATTGTAGTGATTTCTATCTTGTGACAATTTCTTTGCATAGAAGCAGAAATATCATGCAATTGATTGAAATAATCGGATAGTAACATGTTTTGGTGAATACAGCAATAAAGTCAGCTCAAATAGTAATTTCATGCCAAAAAGGAGAATTCTTGTTTCCATCACATTTCTAAGGCTGCATTCTTTGCATCCAGAAGTCAATAGTGTTACTGACATGTGTGAATACACATAGAAATGTTTGTAGTATTGACACTTCACAAGATACCTATTGTAGAACTGTAACAGTAAACAACTGTCCCTTGCTAAGTATGCGTTGCACGCTTGTGTTAGGGTTCCAAATTTCCTAATAAACAGATAAATAGCAAGTATTTTCCAGTCTCTAACAAATTGGATTTTATCAGCTCTTCTGCAAGTTCACGGTTAGCCAAACAAAAAAATTAGTAGATTATTTAGTCCTCTGGGCCATTCAGTGCTTTTAAGAGAATTAATTTTGCACAGAGATCAGTGTGAATTTTTGGAGAAATCCAGCGGCGTAGCCTCAAGGATAATGCAGAGGTTGAACAAAGCTGGGCTGGAACAATTTGCTCCCAAACCTTCAACATAAGCAATAGCATCTTTATTAGGTCCTGCTAAGAATCCTTCTTAGTTTCATGAAAATCTTTGGTGTGTGATCTCCGTGTAAATAAAAGAATGAATGCAACTCTGAATGCAGTGAATGCAGCTGGCTGGTTTGCAGGAAGAAGCAGGCTTGTAGGCCCTGCCTTTGTGCTTCAGTTGCACAAAGTTTGAACAAAACTTCACTTAGAACTGCACGGCTTTTTCCAGAAGTTGGTTTTCTATTAAGAACTAGGTCCTGCTCCTTCCTATTTGCTGAAAATAAGCTAGTGCCTGGGCAACACCTGAGATCTGATGCTTCATTTCCCTCTATAGTACATAATCATCACAGTGATATAGATAAGCAAAAAAGGTCTGTTCTGGTTGTTTTCACATTTAGTTCACGGAACTGCAAAACAGAGAATGCTGGGCAGTGGCAGCATTGTGTTGCTCTGAAATAATTGTGTTGCCCATTCTGAAAGTCAGAATACATTTTTCAAGGACAGAGGAATTCCTAGGGACTGTAGGTATTTTATCATACCAAACAGTGCTACCTAAATACTGCAAGAAATAAAATTCTACCTGTTCTAGTTTCAAGTTGCTGCTAATTTTCTGTTCACACCAGTATTAGAGACCATGTACAAAAAGTATCCTTTTGCAAAGCAAGTCTATTCAAGTATGCAAATGAGTTTATAAGGTCCTGGTAGTATTGAATAGGTCACCTGCTATCTAATAAGTATTCTTATAAATACAGGCCATTAGAACAAGATTCTGGGGTTTCTCTCTTTTTTGCTAATCTTACCATCAGCCAGTGCTGAGCAGTATCAAACAGTATTGAAGCAAATTTCATGGGCCTATTGGCTGTTGGTGGAGCAGAAGCATCAAGAGATGAAGCAAAGTACTTCAAGTTCTAGCAACCTGCAGAGATGTCCCCGTTTGCGGGATGCCTCTTGTTACACTGAGGATGTTTAAATCTAAATTAGTCTAGAATTTGTACACAGAGGTCAAAATATAGGTATGTACTTTTAGGCTGCTGACTTGTTTGTCCTACTTTGGGTCTTCTTTTGGTTAGGTGAACCTTGTAATCCTTATCTACTGTTTTTCTCTTTCAAGAAAATGGGAAATGGAAGAGAAAACATCCTTGGTCTATTTTACAAAGGAAATGTGTATGTCTTCTCTGAACCTGCTTTGTGTGAGAATCTAACCCTGTTCCTAATGACTTTCAAACATATGGGCTAATTGTCATAAGAGATGACAAAGAAGCAGCAATCTGGGAAAAAAATATTTCCCTAATTTTCATGAAAATAAGTAACTGGGGAAAGAAGGAAAACAGTTTCTGCCCCCACAGAAGAAAAGGTAGAAATATACTTTGATGTCTAGTAAATTGTAAAATTATTGACACAGGAGAAATTTGGAAACCTAGTTTAGCTATCAGTTCAGAGCACTTCAGTTTCTTTTATTAAACTGTCCTCTAGTTACAAACTTCTGTACCAGACCACCATCATCCTTTCTGCTTTTCCCCCTCCCTCTTTCAGTACTGTCTGCCCACATTGATCAGGCTCCTTGCAGCATAGCTGTGAGGCATAAGGGTGGTGACTTGCGCTACAAAAACAAAATCTGTTTGACAGCTGGTGTGAAGACAGCTGCTACAACTCCCTCCCATCTGCTAACAGAATCACCTCATTTAGGACTAGGTGTTCATCAAGAAAACCTTTGCTGCCAAGGATGGGCAGTGTGGTGTGTTTGGTCTCACAAATGAAGCCAGTCACTTCTTTAATTCTACCTTGTGAGCAAGATGTGCTGGCAAGGTTTTTAGGTAAGGGACTGTTTAATTCTACAGCTGATGACATTTCTTCACTTGTGAGTGCGAAATTAATGCCCAAATCGTGGTGGTGTTTTTCCACATTGTAGCTGTAAAAGACATAAAGTCACCCCTTTTTAGGGGCAAGGGAGGGGGCTGTATTTGTGGTTGCATACTCATCCCATTGTACATTTCCCTCACATGCTAATGTGGTAATTCTTCAGCACTCAACTTCATAAACATTACAGCTTTTTATGCATTTGAGATTACCTTCTGCCCCTTTTTCTCTCTCAAGTTTTCATGTATGTGTGAGAACTTTAAGTATACCCTTTCTGCCCTTGAACTTTGTAACACTATTTTACATATATACAAAGGACTGGCCATTTTCCAACACTATTTACATATATACAAAGCACTGCCAGTTTTCTGAGTGCATGTGAGTCAAACGCCTGTTTAACCATTTACCTGTCATAACTTTCAGAATTTTCTGTAAGATTTTTCATAGAGATTCTTCTAGCTAGCAGCAAGGGATGTCTGAAACTCAAATGTGTAAGCAGTAATTTTTCTTAAGTTCTGTTTATTTCCCATATACAAAATGGCATGTGGGCTAACTGGCTTTCATGATGTCCATAAGAATCTGTGCTACCTTATACATGTGCATACAGAGAAATATTAGTGTCATAAATCATCATCTTAAACACTTCATGGATTTCCCAGGGTAGATATGAAATCAAACAAGAGCATTAGGTACTGGGAGTCATCCACATAAAGGAGAGAAGGAGAAAGACTTTTTTTTTTTTCCCCTTTGAAGATTAATTTGGCCTTATATTATAATCTTGTTGTATGGCTAGGACAGCTAGAAATCCTCAGACAATATTCCAGTATTCTGACACATTATCTGTATTTGAGTAAGTAGTGTGCAATGACTGCCTTTAGTCCAAGACCACCAGATGCTGACATTTGAAAGACATAAGTATTTGTATGGCCTAAATTGGCTGTCTATAGAAAGTGTATCAAAGTGTACTGGTCTTTCTTACCTCAATTAACTCTATAGGCAGGCAGCATTATTTTTTGCTTTGTTCTCACCATTGCATGGAATACATACTGTGAATGTCAGAGGTTAGATTTCTCTTGAGCAGGTTGTGCATTTCTGTAATACTGCTATGAGGAAGTAGTCTGGCCTCAGGAATGATTAAAAAGAACCTGAGAAGCTTTTGTTTTTACAGTGAAGCATATTTACATGCTCAAGGTGATACCAGGTGATGGAAAGGTAGACGGGACAGTAGGAAGTTGGGAACGAAGGGAATTCTCTGAGCTGTCTGTCTTGTTCTGAGCACAGAATTTAGTGAAGCTGCTGAGAAGTTCTGGGCTGAGGTTTGCTGGCTTGCTGACAGGTTGAATGCTGTCTCTGAAGTGATTGTCACAAAGCTGTGAAAATACACACGCTGTGCCTGCTGTTCCTACCTGCTCTGCTGTTAAGTAAAGTGGAAGCTCAGTGGTTTTGTCCTGAAAGAACAGATGGTGTTGTGTTGCCACCTTGTGCTGCAATGGGAGATTAGGAAAAGAGAAAAGAAAAAGGGTGACAGTGCATTTTACAAAGCAAGAAATCTGAAGATTTTGGGACTGGGATTAAAACCATTGTGTTCTCTACCCTTCCCACCACCCTGCTGTTATCTAAAAGTGTATATAAACGTGTCAGTATTGTGTTAGTACAGTAGCATGCAAGGGTAGTTGAAATTCCATGTGACATCCTTTTCTTATAATATTTAAAAAATATACAGAATAGGAAAATACATTCATGCTCATATTTTAGTACTGCATATGAAATTAAGCCTTTCAGTTGTGAATTTTTTAACATCTTACTACTATTACCCCTATTTTTAGAATATAAATTGTGTAGATAGATGTTGTTCTACAAGGTAAGTGTTACTTTTTAAATTTTTTGTCATTTTTGTCAGTTTCTGTCCACAGCACATGATGGCAAAAGATTGTCACATATTGCCTAATATAATAGGGAAAATGGTTGTGGTATTTTAGCTTCTTCTTGCAGAAGTTTTGACTGCATGGTTGTTGTAAACTTTATTTTCAGTTCCATACTGAAAAATATTTTTTCATGGAAGAGCTGCATAAAAACCCCCAAAATATTTTGCTTAATCAAAACTAGAAGAGTGCACAAGGGCATTGCTTGCTCATGGACAACTTGTTGTCTTGAGGGAGCTCCAGCTCCTTCTCTGCAGAATTGCTTTCCAGCTGGTCAGCCCCCAGCCTGTACTGATGCATGGGTTATTCCTGCACTTGTCTGTTAAATTTCAAAAGTTTCTACCCTGCCTGTCTCTCTGGTCTGTTGAGATCCTTCTAAATGGCCACGTAGCATTCTGGGACATCAATCACTCCTCTTAATTTTGTACATTTTTTATAAAGAAGGCAAAAAAGGATTAGTAGGCTTTACTGTATTATTTTGTAATGTAGTACTTTTTGTTTCTTAAAAAAAGAAAAAAACTCACCAAAAGTCCAAACCCATTTTGCTTAATCAAAATTGGATGTGTGCTTGTAGTTTCTATAAAGGTGATTAATGAGGATTAGTCAACTGTAATGTATAAGAGCAGATTTTGTCACATCTGTGCCTTTAATTATTGGTAATAGAGACCATTCTAAATATTTTGCTTTCTTAAGTGATATCTGATAGCAAAGCATGAGGTGTTAAAGTATGGAGTATACCTGTCTCTTTATATTCCAGTTCGTCTATTCAAAACCAAGTCCAAGTTTACTTGGCTTTTTGTAGACATTTTAGCTGCTAATCTGTTCCCCATAGTTCCAGGGACAAACAATTTTAATTTAAAGGAAATTAATGACTTTTTTTACCTCTCAAATAATATTTGAATGTCAGTCATTAGTATTAAGCATACTGATTTTTTTAATTATACTGCTGCATTGTTTATGACTTGGCCTTTGAATATGGAATCCTAGAATGGTTTGGGTTGGAAGAGACCTTTAACGATCATCTAGCCCAAGCCCTTGTAGTGAGCAGGGACATCTCAACTAGACCAGGTTGCTCAGAGCCCTATCCAACCTGACTTTCAATGTCCCACGGGAGAGAGTACCTACCACCTCTGTGGGCAACCTTTTCCAGTGTTTTGCTACCTTCATCGTAAAATATTTTTTTTTAGTATCCGGTCTGAATCTACTTTCCTTCAGTTTAAATTTGTTGCCCCTTGTCCTATTGCTACAGGCCCTGCTACAGGCCTCCATCTTACTTCTGAGCCCCCTTTAATTATTTAAAGGCCACAATAAGGTCTGTCTGGAACCTTCTTTTCTTCAGGCTGAGCAACCACAACTCTCTCAGCCTTTACTCACAGGAGAGATGCTCCCTCCCTCTTTCCCAGCCATCCTCTGGACTCACTCCAACAGGTCCATGTCATTCCTGTGCTGGGACCCCAGAGCTGGATGCAGCACTGCAGATGAGGTCTCACCAGAGCAGAGGAGGCAAAATTCTCTCCCTTTCCCTGCTTTGGATGCAGCCCAGGATATGGTTGGCTTTCTGGGCTGCAACTGCTCATTGCTGGCTCATTCCAGATTTTCATCCACCAGCTACCCCAAATTGCTCTTCACAGGGCTGCTCTCACTCCATAAGCCAGTCTGTATTGATACTGGGGATTGCTTCGGCTCAGGTGTAAGACCCTGCACTTGTCCTTGTTGAACCTCATGAGACTCAACCTTCTTGAGCTTGTTCAGGTGCCTCTGGATCACATCCCATCCTTCAGACACGTCAAACTCATCACTCATTCTGGTGTTGCCTGCCAGCTTGCTGAGGGTGTGCTCAATCCCACTATCTATGCCATTAACACATTTCATTTCTTAAAATAACCCTTCATTAACTGCATTATAAAGTAATGCTAAAGACATGTGCATACAAAATTAGAATTGGAGGAAGTATTTTGACTCCTTGCCAGGTGGATGTAGGAGATGAGAACTGCTGAAAAGGCCCAATTAGGAGGTCATTCTGCATAGATCTATTTCTACGACTCTTGGTTGTTGGGTTCTCTGCTATTTTGCAGAAATTCCCCAAGCTGGCAAAGTCCTTTTCCACACCCGAGATGGGAGAAAAGAGCAGAAACCCTTCAGGTTTCGTGTTCAAGGTTGTTTATTCAAGCTTATCTAAAACATTCTTTCTCTGCCTTGCCGAGGTCTTTCTGGCAGGATGGTCGAAGGCCTTCTCCCCCTCAGAGGCGGCATTTATCTTTTATACTAAAAGTTACATACAGGTTATTTACTAGTTGTCTCCAATACCTATTCTCTATATTAGACAGTCCATTTCTACTCTAAACCAATCACTTGTGCCATTGTCACAGCAGAAATGGAGAAGGTGAAGAAGAAGGAAGAAACCTAAAAGCCACGAGGTTCCTCCATCTTGGCAATACCTACCCCCCTGTACCAAAACTCAAAACCCACTTCTGCACTCTGTTACAAACTCACTACTGCTCTATTCAAACTCTTGTGACTTGTAATTCTTCTTTTAAGGTTGGCAATAATTCCCATGGATTAAAATCCAAATCATAGGTGTTTTGGGCTCGGTTCCAAGATTTCTGAGACCCCTGTCAGGGTCCCTGAGCCTCTAGGGCAGTCAGAGACAAGCCCTGGTTCCCACATGTGGTGACCATTACTAATCTAGTTTCAGGGCAGCAGGTAAACTAGCAGAGTAATTTGGAAAGAACATAAAGCTTTTTGAGGTTTTTTTTGTTGGTATTTTGTTGTTAGACCAGTAGGATGGAGATACATTTTTCATGTGTCTTGGTTTTAGCTGGTACAGTGCTATACTTTGGATTTACTATGAGAATAACATTGATAACACACTGATGTTTTGGTTGTTGCTGAACGCTGCTTATCCCAAGTCAAGGAATTCTCATTGTCTCATGTACCAAAAGCTGGGAGAGATCATGGCCAGGGCAGCTGACCCAAAAAGATATTCCATGCCATGGAACACTATGCTCAGTAAATAAACTGAGAAGAGTCAGCAAGGCGTTGCTGGTCTGTGCTGGGGACAGGCTGGGCTGGGGGTGAGTGGGCAGTGAGCAACTGTATTGCTCATCACTTATTTTTCANCACTGATGTTTTGGTTGTTGCTGAACACTGCTTATCCCAAGTCAAGGAATTCTCATTGTCTCATGTACCAAAAGCTGGGAGAGATCATGGCCAGGGCAGCTGACCCAAAAAGATATTCCATGCCATGGAACACTATGCTCAGTAAATAAACTGAGAAGAGTCAGCAAGGCGTTGCTGGTCTGTGCTGGGGACAGGCTGGGCTGGGGGTGAGTGGGCAGTGAGCAACTGTATTGCTCATCACTTATTTTTCATGGGTTTTATTCCTTTCTCTTTCTCTTGCTCTCTCTCCGCATCCCCCTTCTCATTATAATTGTTACCATTCCTAGTATTATTATTATTATATTTTTATTTCAATTATTAAATTGTTCTTATCTCAATCCACTGTTTCTTGGATTCTCCTTCCCATCCCACTCTGGGCAGATGGGGAATGAGCAGTTGTGTGGTACTTAGTTGCTATCTGGAATAAAGTCAGTAGTTTACCTGAGCTCATTGCATTTAAGCATAAAAACGTCCACAGCATACTTGTTTATTTTCCCAGGGAAAAATAACAGTTTATTTTCTCAAGAGAAAGTAATAATATTTAATTGACTCTTGGTTATTTTTTGTGTTCCTTCTATTAATTTCTTGGAAATTGCAGTGTGCCAGAGTTTATAGAGCAAAGTTTTCTTTTTCCCATAATTATCTATCCTCTTAAATAAATGCACCCTCTTAGTGTATGAGGGAAAAGAACCATGTTCTGAAGACTGTTTCCAATATTAATACTATTATTATAACTCCCTTGTATTTAATTTTCTTCTTCCTTTATATTTTGCTGTTTTAAAATACATCAGGACTAAACATATATGTGTATTTTGTTTGGATATAGGTTCAGCACAATGCAGATAAATCTACTACACTGAAACTGGCAGATTTCGGCCTTGCTAAGCAGGTTACAAAACCCATATTTACTGTCTGTGGAACACCAACGTATGTTGCTCCTGAAATACTTGCTGAGAAGGGTGAGTGTGTATATTTTTAATTTGTCATAAATCTTTCAATTATGCTGAACTTCCTAATAATGGAAATAGTCCAGAATGTTTCAACCTACTAAAATATCTTTTCAGGGTAGGAGGCTGGCTAGCAGTGTAATTTGGGAAAGGAATCCTCTTAGTTTTTAACAAACACAAGCATGACATCAGTTATATTTGCATTATTAGTGTTTGTGCTAATATAAACTTCCAAGTGGATAAGCCATAAAATAGCATTGATAATAATATCTGAAGGGGGGAAATGACCAAAAGTTCATGCTACAACCTAAGAGTAGCCAGCCTCATTTCATTACTGTAATTCAAACAACTTTCCAAAGCCCTGGTGATGCAAAGTCATGAATGTGTATAATAAATTTATGTAACAATTCAAAACATGTTTCTCATCACAAGAAATTTCGAAGATTTCATCTCCAAAAAGATTCAGACATGGAAAGAGGTCAGTTTTTTTGGTGACTCAAGCAAATCTATTTCTGGTTTTTGTTCTGTGGAGCTGGGTTGCACATTCCAGCTATATCCAATTTCAATGGAAACTTGGCACTCTTAGTTCATTTTTGAAGGGAATCTGAAGATGACTATTTTAGAAATATATGCTCTGTTTTCTGAATTAGTCTCCAGTTGACACTGGCCTTGTGAGACCGTGTTTGTGAAACATGTTGTGGAAAAGAGAGACTCTCTGCGAGCTGTAGCTAGTAACGAGCAGCTTGTAAGTGTGGTGTACCTGCCACTTTTTCTTTTGCTTGCCTCATTTTTTGAGGAACTCAGCTGAGATTGTGTTTCTTTTTCATTCTGTTTCCAAGAAACAGTTCCCTTGCAGTTGTGAGTTTTCTTTCTAAGACAAGACTGATGATTTGTCCCTTCTTCCTTAGGCTATGGCCTCGAAGTAGACATGTGGGCAGCTGGTGTGATCCTTTACATCCTGCTCTGTGGTTTTCCCCCTTTCCGCAGTCAGGACCGTGATCAAGAGGAGTTGTTTCAGATCATACAGCTGGGTCACTATGAGTTCCTATCCCCTTACTGGGATAATATTTCTGCAGGTAAGATTCTGCACCCATAGCAGATCTGAGAAGTGGCAACCTTCTTCCCTGAAATGGGAAAAACTCTTTTTCAGGGCGGTAAGCTTGATCAGCTTGGGATGTTTTATACGTCTCTGTTGTGTGAATCTGTGCTTTAAATGTGAATTTAGTCTTCTGGTACTATTGACGCATTTGTTTCTTCATATTAGTTCTGAATACTTTTCTGGAGTCCTCAATTCCTCTCTTTTTGAGCAAAAGCAAGGATTTTCCTCATCTTCTTTATGGCTCTGCAAAAAAAGGTGTCAAAATAATCTCAAGGGTTATGTTAGATTGTAAAGATGTTATCAAAAATCTCAAAAGCTGAGAATGAAATCCTTGCCCTGCAGAACATAGTGTCAATTTCCTATTGACAATGGGGTCTGCACAAAGTTTCTTCTTTCTTACAGGCTAGTACAGTGTCTTTTGTGCATTCCTCAGAATCAGAAACCCTAAAACTCCTTTGCTCCCTGTACAGTCTTTTAAAGAACATGTTCCACATAATTTTACAACATTTATGCCTCTTAAGGGATGAGATACCAAGTTCTCTTTCCTGTCAATGTGAACACTTAGTCTGATGCCTTCAGCACACTTTTGAGATTAAATTCCCTTCATTTTCTCCTCTGTTTCTGAAGGGAAGAATCACATCAGTCATGGAGATTTAATATTTTGTCACTAACTCTAACTGCCGTTGTTAGAATAGCTCCTGGGGATAGTTACAAAAAACAGGGTAAAACTAATGAAAAAAATAAGGAGGACTTATTGTGACATTTTGTATAACTGTCACTATCACAGAATGGGTAATGTTGGAAGTGATCATGGTGGGTGATGTGTTTCAAACACCCTGCTCGAGCAGGGTCATCCTAGAGCACATTGCACAGGATTGCACATCCTAGAGCACGTTGCACACCGCTGTGCTTCACCTCTCTCTCCTTTGCTTTCTTCCATAATAGCTGCAAAAGACCTCATCACCAGGCTGTTGATAGTGGATCCCCAGAAGCGCTACACAGCACGTCGGGTACTTCAGCACCCTTGGATCAGAACAGCTGGGAAAACCAACAGCAGGAATTTGCAGAGGGAAGTGACAATAAACATTGAGCGCCATTTCCGAGCCCAGCGCCGTAAGGAAGTTGTGGAGGAGGACACATGAAATCTTTCAAGCTCATTTTGTCTTCTTTTTCTTGGTTAACAAATAATTTTTGTTTTCTTTTCTAAATTAAATTGGAATTTAATGTGTAGCTGTTGATGGCTATTGCCATGCCTTTTTTTTTTATTCTGAGATTCTGAAGGAAAGAGATCAGATTCACATCCACCTCCTCTTATATTACTTGGAAGTCTCTCATTGACAGCAGTGGGGACTAGATTAATTCTGGAGGGTGTCTACTATTTTTCTTTAAGTACTGATTTGGGCTTTTATATATTTTACAAATGTTTGCTTCTGTGACTGACACTAGTAGTGAGTCTTCTCTCATCCTTTTTAAGTGGTATCCTCCAGGAGTGTTGTGTTTGTAATGTTTTCCAAATAGCTATCTGCACACAAATCTTGCACTAATTCTTTAAACAATCTTATCACTAATTCCTTCCAGCCACAGAGAAGGAAGAATAAACAGTAAATATATTCTTTAGCTCTAGATACATCAAATAAGCAGCCATATACTGTATTTATTAAGTTGTGAAGGAACACAAAACCTTATTGACTAAATCTGAAGTTTTATGATATCTCCCTTGGTAACATCTTTCATTGATTGTTCAGGGTAATGGATGGTACCATGCTCCTGTTACAAGAAGATGGTGCTGTGTACTGTGGAGGTTTCATTTGTTTTTAGAAGGGGGAAGATATGGCTGATACCTTTTCAAGATTCAAATAATAATAACTTTCAAGAAGGTTTTCTTCCTACACTGGGCAATAGGAAGTTAAGCAGTTCTAAGGACACTTTGCTTCTTTTCCCAAAATCATAATTAAGGAATGGTAATGCAGTCATTTTGGGATTTTTCCCTCTTGAAGACATCCATGTGCATCTGTGACTTTTCCATGCTGATGGAGAAGAAAAACCTGGGAGATTGTGACTAAAGTTAACCCTTGCCTTCACAGTTTCCCTTTCACCAACACCCTTCACAGCTGAATTGCTTTTTTTGCACTTTTTCAGTGTAGTTTAGCAATTGCTTTGGTTGGTTAGTTAGTTGGTTTTTTCCATCCCTTGCCCTCACTGTGACCTTTTTCTCTTAGCTTCCATGAGAATAGGCAATGGGATGAATTTGACTAAAATCCAACTTGGGGAAAAACTTGTTGGTTGTGGTAAAGTCTCCCAGGGGAAGTGTCAGATGCTCTACTGCATGTGTTTAGTATTTTCATTGGATGCAGTTTTAAAAAAATCCTTGGGGGAAAAATACAGGCCAGAGAGGGGTCATGACCTAGACCAGCTTTTGAATCTCAGAACTTTTGATTAACTAATTAAATTCAAAAAGCACTTGAGTTTTCCATTTTCTAATTCTTTGTCCTCGAGTTCCACATGCTGGCAAATAATATTGACGTTGGAATATCAGTGCTGTTGGCATTGAATACACAGCCTGTAGAAATGAGGGAGGATATTTTACACTCAGAGAGCTGCTGCTCTGCCTATGTATTTCATAATGAGAAATGTCAGAAACATTTTAGAATCAGTGGAAGATTTTCACAACTATATGAACCATAATAATATTTTTTTGGTGAGTTCTAGTATTTTGTGTGAACTTGCTGAATAACCAAAAAGTGTATGGTGCTGTCATCATGTTTCTGTGTCATCTTGTGACTGTTTTACTGCAAGAATAATGTATAAAAGTAGAGATCACTTGACTCTTAAAGGAGAATTGCACTTTAAAAATGAGCTTATTTCTAATACTTACTGGAAGACTTGCTGTGGAGTTCAAGAATTGGTGAAACAAACCAATCAAATCTTTACTGTATGCCCAAGTAGTAGCTATATGATATGTCATACTTCTTTGGAGTCTCTGAGTCAGGAAGACTTTTCCTTTTCCTGAAAACAAGAATGCATTTTAGTGCTTCCCTGGGTTAAGGGAACCTAATGTAACCTAATGTTACAACAGCATTACATTGTATTTGAGTGCTAGTAACAATATATCCTATGTTAATTTAAGTCTATTTTGAATAGGAAACTGTGGAAAAATAGCTTCTGATGTGCAATACTATATTTTGTAATGATCTTATTTTTAATATAGTTGTTTAGGAATAAAGTTTGAAGAGACAAAAATATTTAATCAAGAATGAATCTGAAAGTTTGGAAAATGTGTTACAAGTTGCCTTTTTCACCTTTAAGAACCTGTCTGCAGCCTTACCCATAGTGCAGAAGATGGAGAATTTGCTTGTAACAATTATAAAAATGATTATTTTTTCAATGATTTTGTTTTTCTTTTAAGTTCTCTGTGTTCCATATAGGCTAAACATGGACTGTGCCAGGTGGTCACTGCATGGCACCTGTAAGTACAGATGCTGCTGTGGCAGTGCTGAGGCACAGGTTTGTCACTGTTGCTAGCAGATGTGTGGCATTTGGCCCTCCTCCTTCAGGCTGGAGGCTGAAAAAGCTTCCAGATGCTTCTCAGGGTTTTTACCTGTTTCTTTCTCCTACTTTGTTCTTCCTTCTTTTCTCTTGTTACTTACAGTGTTCCTGCTCTGCCTTTGTGCTGTCCAAGGGGGTCCAGGTCCCCAAATAATTATGGTTTTAGTTACTGGTAACAGTGAAAACCTGTATGATTTTGGAGAGCTCAGCCTCAAGCTTTGCTTGCTGACATTGAAAGTAATATTAGCCAGGACTAAGACGAAAAATGGTGAAAATCCCCTCTCATCTCCTACTGCCTTTTCTCAGGCTTTTCTTTTCCCTCTGTGACATTCCAATGCAGACCTGATCATTATGCTCTGTAAGAGAGTTTCTGATATATGAACCATGTTCACTGTCCATGATTGAGGATTATCACTGTTCTTCCTTTCCTGAGGTTTTTCTAATATATTGTCTCCTTGAGTTCTGGACTCATCTTCCTCTTAATGTTTTCTTTCCTTGATTAGTTCCTTTCTCTACAGTAAGTCTGAGGAAGCTCAAAGCTGGGGGAGATTATGGACTCAGTGCAAATTCATGCTCTTGAAATACTGAAAAGGAAGAGAGTCTGAATATATGACCAAGAAAAACAACCCTCCCCCCAAGAGCTAAGTGCAAGTATTAATTAATATTTCAGACCTCAACAGGAAAGTTCCACTTCCAGAGATTTGCTGGATCTAAGGCAGTAGAAGGCAAGAACCTGTTTGTTTGCCACAAGCTTTAGCAAATCAGCTGAGTAGGAATCCTTTCATGCCTCTTAAAAGGTATTATTTGCTTCCTAACTCATAATGGAGATCCTGATCAAGTTCTAGTTATTTCTTTACTCTCTGGTATTGACTATTCAAAAAATATTCTCATTTTAGACACTAAAGGCTCTCCATCATCTTTAACCATTGACTCGGTTCTTCTTTAGTTGGTTTCAGCTTTTAAACATGCTTACATATTTTTATGCCCTAACTGTAATATTTCTTAGACTGTAATATTGCTCAGAAGCAAGCAAAAAGATCCAAGCATATAGAATTGAATAATGAATATTTCATTTTGTAATGAAATACATGCGTAATAGACAGAGTTGCTTTTTTAGCTTCTCAGCTGCCTGAAGATAAAGTGGTCCCTGCATATCCTCTCCATTTGCCACCAAGGTCAACTTCTTCACTTTCCCATATGCTATTACATTTCATTGGTCCTAGACCTCACCTACATACTTTCTATCACCTGTCATCTGCCTACTGTCATTGGCCCCTTATCACTCCCATTATTGAAATGTGATGAAATCTTCTCTATTAATATGTTTTTCTTCATGCCTTAGAAATGGGAGTGAGCAAAAAAATTTGGAAGTGTTTAGGCATGTGAAACTGTGCAAAAGACTGGTGCTTCATGCTGCATGGTGCATAGCTGCCTGAAATGAACAATGGGAATTTGGTCTTTGCTCATACATTTAGTCTCCTGATATTTAAAAATGTGTGCCCAGGAGGCTCGTGATTGAAGCTTGCCAGTATAGCAGAGGCTGTTTCCTCTGAGACACAGACACTTCAACTTTTTTTATTCAGGGACCTCCTTAATCTAAGATGGTTTAACAGCTGTGTAGAATAGCTGGACTCAAACACCATCAAATCTGCCACCTTGCTTCTGACTGGAATTATAGGTTAATTTCCTTTATCTCTGTTACTGCAAATTTTTGGCTGTAGGGTGATGAAGGGATAGTGAGATGTTGTCCCCTGAGCTTAGGCCTCTTGGGTTTTAGTCCTCTTGTCAAAGTAAACTTTCAGAAATCGACTGCTTGCTTTTTGGCAAGTACACAGATTTTGGGAGGTATTGCTTGAAAAGCAGCAGTCTGCTTGAAAATATAGTAAATTTACTGTGCTTATAAAGTGATCTTCCCAAAGACACGTAAGTATTACTCTTAAATATTTTTCCTATAATTTCTTCTGTCACCTGGATTTCTTTTAATTTAAGCAATGTTAGAAAAATGCTTTTTATGTTTCTGGGCATGCATTTTTCTCTCTTTTTTAAGTCCACGAGTTTACTTTACTGTTGACATTCTTGCTCCTGAAAGGAATTATGGGCACTTTAATCGGGCTGACAGTGTATAATGGCACTGTTTGTTCTACAAAATGGTTTATTTGTAACTTGGCTAAAGGTGTAATTTTCTAAATTAAAATACATTGTAGACTTCGGCAGAAAAGTTATTTGTCCCCTGTACCTCCAATAAAAGTAAATTATACACTAAGTGTTATGTTGTGTTATGTTGCAGTTCTTTCCAATAAATTGGGATACAAATGTGTGGCCAAGTATTTTGAGTTTGGGGTTTTTTTTGTGGGTTTTTTTTTGTTTTGTTTTGTTTCTTTGGCAATGTATCTGTTTGGGAAATGCTTGTTCTAAAAAGTTGGCGATTTCAGTAAGTATTATGTGCACTTTCATTTACGAGTTGCAGAACCTGTTCTAATGCTGCAGTCCTTTGACTAAGTACAGAGGTGTTTTTCTTTGCTGCTGCATGTCATCCTGTTAAAACCAATAGAAATCTTTGCAGAACTGGAGCTGAGATTTATTCTGCCACCATTTTTTGCCCCATGTTGTGTTAATCATATATGCTGTGATGTTACAGCAATCATGACAAGCAGACTTAGCTTCACTTATGCTTAATCCACACAGGACTGATTTCTTCCATCATTAAATCTTTTTCTGTGAAATTCAAGTTCGTTTAGAAAAACATTTGCTTTCTTTGTGGAAACAGGCATGCTATTTGAAATTGGGTTGCTTGCAAAAAGTGACTTTTTCAAAGGAGATTCTTTCTTAGTAGTCTGTGTATATTTCAGTTCTGTTATTAAAAATTATATTTTCCCGCAGGCCTGCAGTATCGCCTGAAGCAGTGGAAATAAAATTGTGTCTAAGATATTGATGATGTTTTTGAAGAAGCTACTTTCTCTGCATGTGAGCATGTATGATAAAGTGGCTGCCAGTGAGAAAAGTTTATTGAGTATTGGTCCATAAAGACATCACAGCTGCCTCATTACTGTAAGAATAACTGGAAACTTTTGGAATGACTGACTTATATGATAATCACACAAATTTATTGCGCTTCATTTTAACAATTTGTATAGGCAGCTAATTAAATCTGATTTAATGCTTTGCTGTTGGGAGTGGGATTTGGATGTTTTTCCTGTGTCAGAAGTAGTTGAAGGCAGAGTCCAGTAGTGCAATAAATTTGTGTGATTATCATAGAAGTCAGACATTGTATTCTTGCAGAAATTTTTCTTTTTAAATTAGAACTGTTTTGACAAAGTAGCAATTGGAAAATCAGAAAAAGTAAAGTTAATAACCTTAAACTGTCATTGGAAATACACTTTGTTTTCTGAATTCAGAAACTGATATGAATATCTGGGAGCATTTTAAAAACCAGAGAAATAGAGAAATTATTCCCAGAGTGTTTCAGCAATTAAAGCAGTAAGAATATTTGGTGCAGTCAGAACATGAAGTACCTTGGTAGGGCGGAGCAGGTGCTGCAACAGGAGCTGTGTGAGGTTACTAGATTGGATAAGGAGTGTAGGTCTGAAAAAGTGGTGCTCCTTATAATCACTGGGAAATATATTGAATCATTGTTATAGGTTGGCATTGTTTCAATTCAGCCAATGAGAAAGTTGCTATGCTTTGGTGAAAACACATTCTAAAGACAAAAAAAAGCCAAGCACTCTTCACTTCCAGCCTTGGGAGGAGGCGGGGGGTCCATGCCAGCCCGCTCAGCCAGGCATGGCCGGGCCTGGGCTGATCTGATCTCCCTGGCCCGGCTGAGATTTTCCTGTTCCTGGAGGGGTGGTAAAAAGGCTGCCGAGCCTCTCACCGGGAGCCCACTGGGCCCCAAAGCCAAGAGGGGTTCCGAGGCCAGGAGCAGCCCCGAGACAGAGAGCGGCCACATGGCCGGGGATGGCAGCAGCCAGGATGGTGCTGGGCAGTCACAGCCACCTCAGCATGGCTCACAATGAACTCTGTCTGCTCAACTACTTTAAACCAGTTTTGCTGCATGTAGAAGGACGAGGACATTTGTTGCAGTTTTTTTTCTTAGCACCAGCAGAGCCAAGTGAACTGCTCACATGATGCCAGAAGAAAACGATGTGGCCAGCAGAGAGGCACGGCAATGCCACGTTCTTGATGCAGAGCTTGGATCAGATTAACCTTTCAGCATTTTAAGATTCTATAAAAGCTGTTTCAATCGATGATAAAACTTAACTCTTGAGCTCAGTAAAGAAGAAGTTTGATTCTAGATGAAGGGATTGAAGAGAATGCTTTGAACTTAGATTTAAATTCTTCTGTGAAGCTATGGTAAAGATATATATATTTGATATATCGCTTTGTTTATTTTCTCTGTGACTTATAGAAATGTATTGGGGAAAAGTAGCAATTTTAGTACAACCATGAGTTAAAATATTAGTAGTTGAGATAAATGCATATTGCTGTGATTTAATGAGAAACTTCAAGAGAAATGAGAGAGATGAAAAAGATAGTAAGAAAAACTTTTGTTTTCAGAGATAGATGAAGAAAAAACTGTTGTATACTAAACTAGCTCATTCTTAAAAATAACACCCCAATAGCTGATTTGGTCTATGAAAGCAGCTGTGTAAAAGCTGCAAAACATGGGAAAAACTTTGCCACTGCAATCAAGATTTTTGTTTCCGGGCGGTTATTTTCATTTGTGACAAAGCCACAAGAAAACCTGTTTTCTTGTGGAAAAAGTCACCATAGCATAACAAGAGAAACTCTTCTCCCTAAGTGAATTGAGAAAAAGACTATTTTTAAGGTAGTAGACTGACTGAAAGTCATGGGTTTTATCTTTGCATTGTCAGTAAAAAAGAAAAGAGGGAAAAGAGGTGCTCTGAAATTTTATTTTTATTGTCTTTTTATTGTTTTCCCCTTTAGTTCTGTTAATAAAGTTTTCTTTATGTATTTTGAAGTTTGAATCTGCTTTGCTTTCTTTCCTTTTAATCCTATCTCACAACAGAAAATAAACCCTCAACATTAATTGGTGCGTTGGCCGGGAAAGACCAAATTAGCCTCACAACAATCATAAAAGGTTAATCCTGAATTGTCATTGCTGTCTTTATAAAGCTTTCTAAATTTCAGTGAAAACCACTGTGCTGTAAGAAGGCATTTCCCATGAAGAATTGCAGCATAAAACATTTTAGATAACGTTTAACATAAAGGATTTCATCAGTGAAGATTATTTTCCTAGAAAATGGAAGTGCGTGATTGTTAACCCCTGCGATAAGTTGTCAAGAAAACCTTATTGCTGGATTTTCTAAAAGAGTGCAATTTTATGATCCTAAGCATTTGCAACTACTCAGCTTGCAATGTTGAGAATTTCAATGGCATTGCACTGCTACATCATAAAAACTTATTATTTAACAGCTCAGAAAAAACATTTGTTCCTAGTGTAAGGCTGGAACTAAATGGGTTGAATACATCTTACTAGTTTCACCTCTCCTGGAAACATATGGGCTAGAATATTGTTCACACGGTGAGTGATGGATGAAAAATGACCAGTGTTTCGAATGGAAGCATAAAATTGTTCTTGAAAATGGGAGCATGTTGGCTGTCTGGCTAAAAGCCAGCATGTGTGCTGGTAAGGTATTATTTCTTCAAATAAAGGAAGAGGGTGAAACACCATATTAAATGAAATATTAATGAAATATTTGTTTGAAACAAACAAAAATGACAGAAAAAATGAAAAATAAAATGAGGAGGAAAAGCTGAAGGAAAACATAACCTTTTTTACAAAATGTTTTATTTTCTTTAGTAAATCAATGCTCTA
This sequence comes from Thryothorus ludovicianus, assembly GCA_013397245.1. Classification (NCBI taxonomy): domain Eukaryota; kingdom Metazoa; phylum Chordata; class Aves; order Passeriformes; family Certhiidae; genus Thryothorus; species Thryothorus ludovicianus. Next base: position 1,450,032 of record VZTB01005712.1, on the reverse strand, counting down.
GACAGATCTAACAAAGCTTCATGAATGAAATAAAAAATGTCTTTCCTTTGCTGGTGTGTGATATTCCTGTGGTGGTTCCCCAGTTACTTTTATGTGTCTGGGACTAGCTGATTCCAAGCAGATACTATGGCAACCACCAGATTATCTCACATGGATCATAATTTTCTAGTGACAGGACAGAAGAAGAATCCCTTAAAATAAATAAAAACAAAACTGCTCCACCAGAAGAATCCCTTAAAAAAAATAAAAGCAAAACTTCTCCACCATAGGAACTGAGCAATTATTCATCCACAGGGGAATTTTATGGAAGTTTATTTTTACATGCTTTCATAACTCACACAGTTAATGTTCAAGAGACAGAAGTTAGATCTGGATGTTAGAATGCGACACTAATAAACTCCTCCTAACAGCTGAAGCTTTACATAAATTATTGGCTAATAAATGGTAAGGTTATAAAATCAGAATATTCCAAAACATCTGTTTAGGTACAGAGTTACTGGGGGAAAGGTAGCAGGATATATGAGAAAACCAAACAAGGATAAATAAAGATAAATGGAGATAAATCCCTTAATGACCAAGAAAAAGAATCAGTTCTCTAAATTCTGAGAGGCCACTAAGTGTGATGGTCATTGAAAATAGACCTGCATTTCTTTTAGTATTTTTTAAAGCTTTGATATAGGAATCTTAAAAGACACAAACATGGATTTTAGATTATCACTTTCTGTGAAACAATTTATACTTTTGCCTTGAAAATCCCACCCTTGTCTAGAATATTCAGGTTTTAAGGAAAACAGAAACATTTAGTGTTGTAATTCTATGACACTAAACTTAGTTCCTATGTACTTCCCAGTAGCAAAGATTCCTTCACTAACATCTTTCAAAATGTATGTTTTGAAATGAAAAGATCTGGTTATGTTTCTGAGTCTGCCTTCCTCAATGAATTAGAGCTGAAGATGGAGACATTTTTCCCTTAGCTGGAAATAATGATTGCTTGAAATTTTTCAGGTTTGCAGCTTGTATTGCTCACAAGCATTTTAATGGTATAAATGCTGAATTCTGTGCATGCCCTCTGTTGTGTTGATTCTTGGGGCTGTCTGCCAGTGTTATTACTTCTCCACACAGCAGAAAAAATTCCCAACCTTATTCAAAACGTGCTTGCAAAAATAGTGTCATCAGGTCATTGTTTCAATGAATCAGTGATGGAATTGCTATGAATTGTACCAAAAAATAATCTTTATCGGGAGAATACTTTGGATGAACTTTTGGACAGATCCTATACAAAGGATTCTGGGAGGTGAACAGACAGAGAATTCAGGAGCTTCATTCTGGCAAGGTAAATCACCAAATTGACTGTTGTTCAGTTTGTTTTCAATGTCAAATGGGCTGACAGATGAAGAGTAAGGATGAGACAGCTTTGTTTTTTAGTTGGAAACCTCCTTACTGTCAGGCTACAATGGTTTGGGTTATGAGGATTTTTCTTAATGCCAGTCCAAATTATATTTTGAGAGTCCCAGACTTAAAAGTTTCTCAGTTCACATGCATACATGTTTGTAATTTGAGAAAGCTGAAAAGAACTTCTTGTTTTCATTGATATATTAGTTAATATTCTTATTTTACTGATTTTCAGGTGTAGTCTTTTTTGGTGAAGCATACAACTTGCACAACTGAATCTGTATTTAACCCCATATAACAAGAGAAATTTAGGCTTTCAGGGTGACTCTATGTGTGCTCCTTTGAAGAGATCCTTTATATTGCTGAGGTGTATGGATATTTTCTGTTAATGTAAAGATTTCCTAGGTGTGTGTTAGCTGTTAATAACACCATGGCTGCCTTTGGGCAGCCTCAATGGCTGTCATGAACTTGAGTTCTTGTTTATTTATTTGGAGTGAGTGCCTTGATACCTTAGTGAATGGCATTTCTTTAAAAGCACAAAGAATTCCTTCATGGGAAGAATGCTGGAGAACAGGGTGCAGAACAACTGGGATCCAGAATTCACTCACGCCCTGCCTGCTGATCTGATGCTGATGTGGTTGTAGTGTGGGAAGAAGTCTTGGTGTGAGGTCTGGAGATCAGGGGCTGCTGCTATTCTTCAGAGGAATGAGAGAGGCTTTGTGAGTACAGAGCAGCAGAGATGTTTAGTTAGAGCAAAGCCCTGCCAGGCATCACTGTCCTCTCCTGCAGCTGTGGTCCCCAGTGGCCTTGGGTCAAGGTCCTATCTGTCCTTGTTTTTGCTATGTCCAAATTTGAAGCCTCCATTACTAGGAATAGAGAGAAAGCAGTGCAGGTACAGCACTTCATGTGTACAAATCTATTCACAAACAGTAACTAATTAAGCCTCTACAAGTCCTTATGAAGCAGGTATTTATTCCAGTTGAGTGTTTGTGTCTGCAATCAAGAATATGCTGGGCTTAATCCTCCTGTCAATCAGCCTAATTGATTTAAATGTCTAATTGGGTAGAATCCCTCAAATGAGTTCAGTTAAGAAAGGTTAGCCTGGGGAAAAGAATTATGCAGGGGAGAGAAACATTGCAAGAGGAAATTCTCAGCCAAGGAAAGGCAAGGACACGTGAGTGGTGGTTTTAAAACCTGGGGAGACAGGAACAATTTTATCATTGGTGCACTATATCTCCAAAGCGACTTGAATAACCTAGAATTAAACAGTCAGTGTTTGTAAATGGGTTGGTTTCAAAAGGAGAAATTCAAAGAGAAAATCCCTAGTATTAGCAATGAGTAATAGTATCTAGGAGAGCAGTGAGGAACTGAGGGAGGCTACTCTGTGCATGAGTTCTGACTTCTCATCTACAATTTGTCTAGGGAATGACAGCTGCCCTCTGCATCTTGCAGGAGGCTGGCATTTTGAAACTAGATAATTTTTAGAGGTCCCTTTTGACCCAAACCATCCTGTGATTCTAACAACACTTCCTACTGTGGTGTTGAATGGTAATTAGTGTCTAAGTGTGCCAGAGGCCCATGTTGCCATGGGGATGTGGAGAAGGGGGAACAGTTACAAATGGGAGACCTGAGCTGACAGGTGTTGCAAAGGGAAACCCCCAGGCTCAAAGGAGTGTTGTGGTCTAGTGTGCTATGGTCTCCTCCAGACATTTTCTGTTACACTTCAGGGGACTAGAAAGCGTTTTAGGAAGTGACACCTTTATCTTCTTCCAAGGTAAGATTCCTGTGGACTTCCTTATGGCCACTGGCAAGCCTGATCTTTAAAAGCTTAAGGAAAAGGATCCTGTCCTTTCCTCAGTCATGAACAATGGCTTGTGTTGATCGAGGCTACAGTGGGGCTGCTGTTTATGCTAGAGTACATGTTTGACCCTCTTTCACTGTCTGTGCCTCATTGCAGAGCTGTGTGTATGCTACAAACCCTTCCTAGAGAGGGTCTTCCTCCTACTTCACACCAGTCTCATTCCTTCCTGTGTGACTTCAGCGCAAGCAAACCTTTATAATTTGGGACATTGCTGCTGGATAAATACTTTAGAGAACTGAGTTTTAATGGTACTTTATATGAATATTTTAGCTACTTTTCTTAGATAAGTGCTATGAGGTTCAAGAAGAAGGAGGTCTACAAAGACTGTTTCAAATACCTTCTGTGGAGCAGGATCCAGACACATTATTTGTTGTATTAGGGGATGTGAAAGTAGAGTCTAAAGAGCAGTGAAGAAACAAACAAAAAAAAAATCCAATGCCATTCTTCAAAATTTCACTACGGAAAGCAATCTTTGTAGAAATCCACAGTGAAAGTAAACAGCCAGTAATTTTTTTCCAGTTGCTGCAGAGAAACCATCTTCTTGCCTGCATCCCTTTCTACAATCTGCAAACAGCTTTGAGAGATATGGCTGTAGTTTCAAGCTGAAAAGGATTGCAATATGAAATTCATTTCAGACAGAAAAAAAATTAAAATTTCAAAAGGGATGTCTGTTGCATTGTACTGATGCATTATCAATATTGTATCACAATGATTTGGCCCCTGTAATCTCAAGTTTCCCCTCAGACTTCCCCTTACCTTCTCAGGTTTAAAGCCCCTCCCCCTATCTTACCTGTCCTATCGTTTCCCATTGGCTCTTGGCCAAGCCTTCCCCCTCCCCTCTTTCCCTGGGTATAAAAGTAAATCACACCAGGTATCCGGTCTCTTTTGCCCTCCTGACTTCTCTCTTCTCTCTGCTGTCCTACTTCTTTCCTACCCCTCCCCTCCTGCACCTCGTGGTTTCCCTCTTCCATTCTCCCTGCTCTCTTAGGACCTACTCTCTAATAAAATCTTATGATTTTTACTGTCAGGAGAGTATTTGAGCTGTCTCCAATTCCTTAGTGTCCTTGAAGAAAAATGACTCAGAGTTTGAGCTAGCGAGCTTAGACCCATTTCTAAGGGCATTTAATTTCTTCAGATGTCTGCTAAAGGATATGACTTAGGAAGCTGTATTAGCTTGTGAAAAATGTTGCTTTGCACATTGTAACATCAAGTAAAATTAGGTCAAAGTAAAATCCAATAATATTACTATGTTTTAAACACACCCTTTTGTGTTCACCCATTTCTTATGGACAAGGGGCGGGTGGTTTAAAACAAAAATAACTGAATATGTTTCCAAAGAGCTTTAAGCAAAAGACATATAGTTTAGATGATGTTCACCAAACATCTGGGAAACCTGGAAAAATGTATGTACAACAGATAATATCACTCTAGATTTCTAATTAGTGTGGGCTTCAATTTTCATTTCAATAAAATTTGGCCCTTGCAATTCTAAGAAATGAAAATGACACTACATTTTGTTACACAACATCTTCATGCATGTGTACTTGTTTTATTTTTTCCAGTGATGCTGACTTGTCCCAAAAACTATACTGCTCACAGTACAAAACATTTGAGAGGATTTTTCTATTAACCAAAATGATAAAGGTTTATAGTGCTGTGGTGTCTTGAAGTGCCTCTTAAAGTGAAGAGTCTTTTTGGTAATTCTGTCTTTACTAAAGCAGCTTTGATATTTTAGCAAGGAAACGCCTCTTATGGCGTGGCTGTGTTGTATTGCACTAATGTATCACTGAGTTATTATTTTGCACTGATGTATCACATGGTTCATTCTGGTCACCCCCCATGGATCCTGTAGTTAGTTTCTCCCCCTCTCCCAGGTTAGTTCCTCCCCTTACCTGTCCCATCAATTGTTTCCCATTGGCATTTGTTGCCTTCCTCCGTTCCTCCCCTCCCCCTGAGTTTAAAAATCCTCTCCTCAGGTGTTCGGTCTCTTTCCTTCTCTCTTCTCCTCTTGCTCTCCTTCTTTGTCTCTCTCTTTTTTTCTCTCCTTCTTGCCCTCTTCCCCTCTCCCCGTTCCCCAGGAATTGTTCACCATTAAATTTGTGGGTGTGCTCTCGGGAAGAAAGAGCTCCTCTTGCTCTGTTACTTTGTGTCTATGTTGATTTGCTGGGGGACTCTGAGCTAGCCAAGCCAACCCCCAAGGAGCAAATACTATACGGCTGTACTTAGGCAAAGTGACATCCAGAAGATAAAAAGGACAAGGATATGCTGGATGTATTCATCCCACATTTGTAGTATTTGTCATAGCTATGGCTGCATGAACTGCCAGCTGGTCTGTCTGCAGACGACATTTATTTTCCTAAATAAGGAAAATGAAAGTGGAAAGGAAAGGGAAGAAAAAGAAATGAGAGGAGGAAGAGAGATGAAGGATTGTCTTAGCTGACAGGAGGCTTTTGCCATGGTTTCTGTGACCTGTGAGATAAAGGTGCCTCGGGTGACTGGATCCTACACATCAGACTGTGCTGACGGGCTGGGCCCATGGGCATTTGGTGCAGGCTGCTCACTCCCAAATTTGCCTTGTCTGACTGTTGCCTCCTTCCTTCTCATGTTGTTATGAGCTCTTTTTATTTGTTAATACTTCAGGTAACTAGTGAGTTCACTTGCCTGCTTGATAAGGTCTCTGATGCTAGGTGGAACATGACTTTCTTCAACCCTTTTCAATTTTCCCTCTGATCCATTCAGCTCTTATATATAACCTTCAGAACTGAGTACTAAAAACAATGGACCTTTCTCATCCCTTGCAAATGGGCCTCAAGGCATAGCTTCTGGGAATTATTTGTTATACGGACACATTCCTTTTTCATCTTAATAGAAGTGTACATTTTCTTTTTCTTCCCAAAGATTTCCATTAACAGCCAATAACCTTTGTGTAAATTGCTTCCCACAGGGCTGTCTTCCTTGTCTGGATTATTTGTTGTATTCCTGCTTCAGGCAGCAGGAGGATGCACACAGGAAATCCCACAGTGCTCAGGGAGGTCTGTTCTGGTGAACATGCCCCAGGGAACCCAACAAGTGTGCAACTCCAGCCAAAGCCTGTTAGCAGTATATGGAAAACTACTCATGAACACTTGTTAAATCCTCACTTTTAGGCCTTAGGACCATAAAGGCTTCAGAAAAACTTGCAGTGACCCTGTGAAACACACAAGGTAGAAGTAAACTGATAGAGAAAAGAGGGTAGGAAAGGGAAGGTGGTGGCCCATCACTGCCCAGGTCAGCAATACCAGCTCTGTCTTGGCTTGCTGAGGGTGCAGGGAGCTGTGCAGGTAGCAGGGATAGCTGCTGTGCAATGCAATACCTTTGGGGTGCTGCTACCCACCCAACAGAGCTGCTGTCCTGGGAGGTGAAGTGCTGAATGAGGAGGAGGAGGAGGTGAGTGCCAGCTATAGCAGGACCTGCTCTTGCTCTCTCAAAGCCTCAAAGCCTCTGCAGCCCTACGCATTAACCTGGTCCCAGCAAAACCTACCCTGTGACTCTTTCCTCTTTTTCAAGATACCTGTAACACAGAATTTTTAAATTTGCTTTTATACTGGCTGGGTCTCATTCAATAAGCACACCAGGGTTTACATCCAGCTTATCCATACGGCTCTGTGCACAGCTAAAGGCTTCTGATTTTTCCTTCTTCTTCAAGTGTTTCAGTTTCATTAAGGTTTCTGAGGGAGAGCGCCGTGGCTGGGAAGGCCACCGGGTGGTGCTCTTGGCACAGAAATGGGGGGCTTGGAACGCTGCTCTCCACTCGGGATTGAGGTCCGTGTAAAGGTTTGGCCTTGGCTGCAGCAATAATTTACAAATGAACTTTGACACCAACAGCTGTTCCTCTCTAGGATGAACAAAATTTTCCCGATTTTGAAATTAGTCCCGAAAAAGCGTTTTAAATATAGACATCTTCTTACAATGTCTCCCAAAAGGAAAAAAAAAAGACCAGTTTTGAAATGGGAATCTTCTTGACAACCCCTCTGCAAAGTGTCCTCCAGAGGATGGCTCTGATGAAGCACAGGAGAGGTCTGGGAGACCAGGTGTGCTAGCATAGCTTTTGTTATGTGTACCATGGCTGCCATGGGCAGTGAGAGTGGAAATCTGATATTTTTGTTTTAAATCTCCCCAGGGGAAAAAAGCAAAGATGTCTTCCTTCTGCCTGCTTCCTTGGGAAAACTCTCCAGTGTTCTGGTCCCAAGGGACCAGAGCTCACACAGTGGCTGTGCTGGTGGGGAGATCCCAGCAGGGATGGCCCAGCTGTCCCAACATCCAGAGCTAGTGCTCAGTTAGAACACTAGAGCTGGCTCTGTGGGAGCTAGGCTGACACCATGAGTATGGTTGCAAAGGTAGTCTTTGCTCCTGCTCCCACTGAGAATCCTTAAGTCTTCCCTGCTGGAAACCTCTAAAGCCCTTTTTTTTTTTTGGAATGGTTTCCTGTTGCAAACTGTATCTGTAGAAGTGACCCTTTTGGCAGCAAATAGCAACCTATGTTTTTCACAGTTTGAAGACTTGGCTATTTTGGCCGCTGTTTTGCCCTCACCTGCCATTCAGCTTGTCTTTTTTAGAGATGGAAACCAAGATTTGTGCGTATTTATGCTGAGATGAGTAGAACTGTTGTCAGTGATGTGCCATCTGACACTGTCAGATGAAAAGAAGGATCCAACGGAGATGAACAGGGGACAGCCTTGTAAGTCATGTCTATTTAGATTGAGAGTGGATGGAGATGCTGGAGGTAAAATGTATTATTTTGTTCTCTGTCTTACTGAGAGAGCCCGCGTAGGCTGTTTGCTTTTCTCTGAGTCAGAGCTGAGGAACTTTGTTCCTGTGCTATACTAAGGCTGACCTGTGCTGATGGAGCTTAGACACTGGTCCTGGACCAGCCATTCCCTAGGAACTGAAACTACTGGAGTGGGCAGGAGTCAGCTGAAATGGGGGTTTGTTGCCAGGCAGAACGTCAGAGGGGGACTTGAGACCTCAGCAACTTATCTTTCTCCACTTTTTTTCTTTTTTTTTCTGATGTTTTACTTCTATTAGGGGGAAGTACTGAATTTTTTATAGCAATTTGCTTCTTCAAATTCCTCTCAAGCTACTCAGATTCTTCTCACAGTTTCCAGCATCCTCACCAGAAGCCTGGCAGAGCAAGGCCTTTGAGGTGCTGGTGAGCAATTCTCTTCCTTCTGGCAGCCCAGCATGTGGCCACTACCTTTCATTTTGGGCATGGCACAGGTGCTGCAACAGCACTGGCCTCTCCAAATTACTGCAGTGAGCAGCTGACCCTATATTAAAAAAAAAGAATCACTGGTACTATTGTTGTAACAGGTGACACTAAAAGAGCCAAACAAGATACCAGAATGAAACGCTGGATTATCTGTGTGCAGCCATCCTTTAATGGTTCATGACTGCTCTTAACTGATGTTGTCAGCCAGGGTCTGACAACAAATTTATTTCTTTATTTCCAGAATGTATTTAGGGAGCCTCAGGTGTTTGTATTTCCCTTGCGAAGTCTAGCAAAACAATTGCTGCCACTTCTGGTTTCTGATTCTTTGGGCCATGTCAGGAATTCTACTGGGTAATTTTAGCCCAAGTTTTGAAACCTGATTACCCAAGTCATGGATTCCAGCTGTTCCAATTCAGCTGTGGGGTAGCACTGAGGGACAGAATGCAAGTCCCTGTCCCACACTGAGAGCAGGGCTTGTACTCTTGAATTCAGGGTTTGAACCTCTGTCAGAAATAGCCATCATTAGGCTTGGTGGTGTACACTTTACAAATATACATGGATCTGATTTCAAGTCTGCTGAAATTAATCTAAATTTTTATGATGGATAAAAATTCATTCTCCTTCTTGAGTTAAACTGACCTTCCTCTCAGGATGTCCTAACAAACAGGCAGAACAGGGAGGAGTAAGAGGTTGTTTGCTTCTGTTATTTGAGGACAAGACTGTGGTGGGATTGTTCACTTAAAGAGTTCATTAGTACGGAAAGAAGGCAAAGACAAGGGAGTTGCCATGAAGATATTGTGGTGTGTGTGCTTGCAGTTCATCTTTCTTTCACAATAGGTCTCTGTTGTCTTTTAAAGCTCGAGAGAGATGAATTTGCTGATAAAGAATTCATCTATGAGGCAGCCCCTCTGCAGATTATTATTATTATTTATAAGAAATATTTTGGATACATAAAATGGTGCCACACTGGGACAAGGAAAATGTATTTTGTACACTGATGTGATTTTTTTTTTTTCTTTTCATAGACCATCTCTTTTAGCAATGCATACCATTAAAATTGTTGGATTTCAAAGTCAAATAGAATTGAAGTGATCATGCTTGGAAAGGAAATAGATTATGGGATCTACTAGACCTCTCCTTCTTTTAGTAGATCAAAACTGTCCAGTTCTCAGGGTTAAGTGTATTGTTCTGCTGCAACAAAAACAGTTAAAAAAATTTGTCTTATTTCCAGAAAATTGAATTGCCAAATTGACAGTGTTGCTGGCTATGCAGCAGCTGAAACTTGTTTGGCTTGCAACAGTTCCAAATACACTGCTTGCTTTTTCAGTGCTGCTCTGCCCCTTGCTTTGCTGTTAGTTTTAGCATATATCCAAAAGCAGAACCTAAGATCCTGAACCACCAGAACTTCTGGTGGAAACTCTGCACCAGAAGGTGCTCTGATGTAGGAGTGAAGAAATCAGAGGCAGGGATTTGTGACCTGAGGTGGACATGGGCTGTAAGGCTCCTTATGGGTAGTTCTTTTTCTTGTGAAAAAGCTTGTCTCAAAAATAAGGGGTAAGCAATGGGAGACAAAGTTCTATGAAGGCACCATGTAAAATGGAAATTATTATTTTTTTATGTTTCCTCTTCTCACCTGTAGGTGGAAGTGGAAGCCCTTGTTGTGCTGGCAATGTCTGACACTGGGGGTGACCTGCTTCCCCTGCTAGAGGTGGTCACAGAGCTGGCAAGGAGGTTTGATCTGGGCTAGCATTGCTTTCTCTTCCCTGGTGTAAGTTCTAGAGCATTTGCTCTATCTTGGTGCTGCTGGATGTTTCTTATTAAAAGGCACAAGACCTTCAGATTTCTAAACAGAGTGTTGTCTGAGAAATTCTGTGGTGAGCATTAATAGCTGCCTCTGGATGTGGGAGACTGTGTGTGCGCTGGTGAAGGATTACACCAGTGGTACAACAGCATAAGTAAAAGGACACTTAGGTACTAAAAAAGATAATTTCTCCAGTTTGGTGTTCTGGACACTAAATGGGCTGACTTGAGCTGTTGGTAAGTAGTTTTTCTTAGAATAGATTTCCTGTCTAAAACATACTTTTAACAAGAAATTATGCTCTGAAGATGCTCTTGGAAGAGTTGCAGAAGCTGTTCACATGCATAACTTGGAGGAAATAAAGCTATACAGGAAGTGTAATATACTTTGCACATGTCAAGGAAAAGAAATGGCCAGAACTATATGAAAACATGAAAAAAATATGAGTTTATTCTATTAGTGATGGCTGCCTGGTCTGAATGTTCAGACCAAGAGAATAAGGGGGAATTTTCTAGATCTACTGTGCAGATTTTATCCAAAAAGAAGTAATTGTGGCCCCTGAAAGTTTGTTAGTAGCAGACAGGTGTCAGGCGTGACCCTGTGTCTGTAGTGGGCTTGGCAATTTGTTGAGCATTTGTGTACATAATCTGTGAGCAGGTAGAGGGTTCACCACTGAAAGGTGGGTTTGATATCCAGCTTTATAGACCATGCATAGCATTCAGTTGTATACAAGGAACACATTTTGGAAAGACACTTTTTTTTTTTTTAATGGAAGTGCATCCAAGACTGTAGAGCTTTAGGCCTTAGCTTAATAAAGAATCTTGGGAATAAACAAATTTTGTTGCTATCCATTACCTGGGACCTGATTACATCCTTGAAGGACATAGAGAAGCTTCAGAAGACAAACCAGAAACTCCTGTGCTTTCTCAATGTTTATCCCTGTCCCTGTGTTGCAGACATTGCTTTGAGTCAGGTTTCACCTGCAGTTTGTTTCCAACATAGAAAAACCTGAAGATATTACTGACTCCCATCATATTTCAAATCTGGGTGGATACTTAGTGGATACACTGCCTTATGTGTAGAAATTTCTCTCTTCCTTCTTTTTTTAAATGTTTTTCTCTTAGACAGAGAACCAAAAAAAATACCCTAACAAAACCAAAAAAACCTCCACCCAAAATACTGAGAGTAAGGAACTAACTGAAGTGAAAAAGAAAAAAAATCTCAATACAGAGTTATAGGCTTGAGATCAGCCATACTCACAAGTATAAAATGTTGAGATTGCGTCATTTATGTGTGTTAAAAAAGGCTGCCAAGTAGTTTCTGGTAGAGAAACAGCTATTTGTACAAGTCCAGAAAATGTCTGAATGAGAGCAGTCTGTATCATCCAGGCATAATTGGGTTTGGCACTGCATCTATCTTGCCATGAATGGAGCATAAATGGCAATATGGCTCTTGAAGCTCTGGAACTTGAAGCTCCAGAAACTCCTAAGGTTTATGTAGGTTTTAAAATTTGAGCTCTGAATTTATCTGTTCACATTTGAAAAGACATCTGAGTTTACATATCTATTTTACATATCATATTCTTTCAGCTCTTAAAAAATAATAAAAAAGTGAGTTTGAAAGGGAATTAAGTATAACATTTCAAAAAAACCCTTCTGGCTTGTTTGTGTTTTTGTTCTCTCCTATTTGCTAGATAAGCACTGAAATTCTGATTGACTCATAAGATAAAACTATAATATGTTATCCTATATGTCACTCTGATATCCTTTACGAGACGGAATGTCACACCTGCCAAAGTGTTAAACATAAAATTTTTTTATATGGCATCTTTTACCTCAAAGCACTCCATGAAGCACTGAAACGGTGCTTTAAACTTCCAGATGATGGGGACAATTACTGCTGGGTGAATCATGTTTTCAGAAATGATTAAGGATTTGGGATTTGGACCCAGAAGCCTGTTCCTCCTCTTATGTTGTCCCCTGCAGCTGGAACAATTTCTGGTGTGTTGTAAGGAGGAACTGCTTGGCTCATGTGGTTTAAATCAAACCAGGATCAAAGCACTTATGGTTATCTGGTAAATCAACAATTCGTGGGCATCAATATTAGGAGCAAGCCATTAGGTAAACCATGGGACTAGATACTTTCAAGATGTTAATTAGAGTCTATGAGTGTCTAAACTTCCTCTTATAACTAATCCTTCTAACTTTCTGGCAATGCTGAATTGAGATTTACCTGCTGCTGTTACCATTTCTCTCCCCAGCCATGTAATTTTCATGCATCTTTCACAGTTGATTCCAAGTTGATGCCTTTCCTCAAGTCTCTACAGAATTCCCCATCCATTTCTGTCTGATCCATCTGATCATTGTCTTGAGCAAACTCTGTGAATGCTTAATAATCTTTTCCTGGCAATATGAATTTTGAGGAGGGTACTGGGCACCACAGGGTTCTCAGGACTTTTTACTTGCAAGCACTGTTTGCTCTTGCATCCCTTTTACATCATCCCTTGTTATCCAGGGGCAGGTACCCTCATGCTGCTGCAATTTCTGCCTCTTCCTAGAACTGGAAGTAAAAAAAGATCTCTTGATAGAGAATTTTAAAGCCTCTAACTGGCCTAGACACACCAAATCATGTTACTTTGTGAAACTGGGTCTCAGGATCCCAAGATGCTATTGAGAAAGTTACTCACTGTGATTTTTTTCTAAGGACTCTCAGCAAAGAGCACCTTAAGTGAAAAATACAGCAAGCTCTTCAGCATACATATAGAATGTGCAGTTTCAGGTCTTGTAATCTCAGCTGGAGGCCCCATCTGCCCACTGTACATGTTGGATCCTAGAGCATTTTACAGAGGAATGTAAAGAGGTTTCCCTCAAAAGACAAGCAGCTCAGCCTGGTCAGAGCTGTGCATTGTCCAGTGATTGGAGCTGGGGAAGGAGCTCCCTCACTGCAAGCAGTGATCCATGGAAACCACTAATGACTCATGGAAACCACTGTTTCAGAATGGCCACTCATGTATGCAGGGAACCTTGGCCCACGTTTCAGCAGGGAAAAATTCCTCATGCTAGTGCCCAGTTGGTGGGTCAAGTGTCCTTGCAATCTTCCTCAGGGCAGCAAGGAGCTGTGAGTGAGATGTCTTCTTTACAAAACCGCTCAGGCACAGAGTGTTACTGAAGCCTGAGGAAAAATCTGGTCCCCAGGCAGCAGCACTGTTCTTACAATTGCTGTCTCCTGCTATATTTTTGAGAGAGAAGTTAGTGCTTGTAAATTGTCTCTGCAGGTGTTCTTGTCTGCATTTTCCTTTCTAGGCAGCATGAAGGATACCATTCCTGCTCTGGGCTGAGGATACCCTGCCAGAAAAAGCAATGAGCTTTGCAATTTCTTGGGAATATGGAAACAAACAAAATGAGGAACATAAAAAAAATTAATTTCCTTTGAAATTCAAATGTCAGGGAAATAAACACATCTGATATGTGTCAACTTGTCAAGCCAAATTGTTTTCTGACAGAATCCATGTGTTCTTGCCTGGAAATTTAATCATAAAAGATATCCATTAAATACACCCAGTATTGATAAAGCTATTTAGACACTAGTTCAGTAAATATTAGGCTTCTCTTTTGGCAGTATATGATCCACTAATAAATATGCCTCAAACTCCTTAATTCTTGTGGTACTGATCAGGTCTTCTAAGTTATCTATTTTCCTTGAAACTACTTAGAATTTTGCTTGTGCTTAAGTTGAATCTTTCATTGAATTCAATGCCTGAGATGATGACAAGAGTTCTTAATACTTTACAAAGAAACTATACTTATAATCATCCAGTTGCTGTGGTTCAGAGAACCAAGGCTATATTTATCCTGCAATAGACTACTCGGAGGTTATGTAGTTAAGACTCTTCCTTGACGGATTTTCATAATGTCTATTCTGAGCTTAGAGGGAAGCTGCAGGGGATGATGCATGTCCCTGCTGTGTGCATTTCAACATCCTGCTTTGGACATGTGACCTCTCCCATGGTGGGAGCTACTCATGCATTGTCTTGAACCAATTTTTTTTAATTGAAGGGGGAAGTTCACAGCTTTGCTTCTTTCTTGCAAAAAAATGAAGTTGAGATCCTGGAGAAAGGCAAAGGGGCTGTTTTCCTCCAGACTTAGCAACACAGCTGTGCAAAGTTCTCCCTGTCCACCTCTTTCCTCTGCATCTTGCTCTCCTTCCACTGTGGGGTTTGTGCCACATTACCCACCTGTGCAGCCTTCTGGGGCCGACTGTAACCACATGCTGCAGGCAGGGGTGTCACACACTGTTGATGCTGCTTTTTGGGAAATGCAAACTACTCACTGGCTAACTTTCTTGTACAGCAAAATCCCAGGAACACTGTACATGGACGTGGAGAAGAAATACTCATTTGTGAGATACACAATAGAGCCAGAAAGGAGACAGCCTGTTTTCTCTAGGTTAAGTAGGTTGAACTAAACTTGAACTGAGCCTAACATGAAAGGACAGAGCAGTTTGAGAATTTGCCGGTCTTTTTGTTGCTGAGCTGCTTTGCTAAGTTGCTTTACAATCCCCAGCCAAAGTTAATAATAATTAAAGGCCTAATCTAGAAGGTGATGGAAATCAATGAACATTTCCTGTGACTAACAGAGAAGTCCTTTTAGAAGACTCTATCTACTTTTTCACCCACCAGGAGCCCAGGAGAAGTAGGATATGTATTTGCTTTGGATGGTGACATTACCTCTGGAATGCCTGGTATCATCCTGACCCAAGTCAAAGCCATCTCTGTCCATCTTTCTGGTTTCAGAACCTAGCCATACTGGCCTTGTGACTTCGTCCCTTTAATACAGACTGGGGCATTTTGCAGAGCAGTGACAATGTGCTTTCTATGAGGCAGAAGACAGGATGTGCTTTCAGTCCAGACTCCTTCTATCCTTCTGGGGCTGCTAAAAGATTTTAAGCAGATCAGCCTAGAAAAAAAACAAAATCAAGAGGACCCATTTTATCTATGTTATAAGGTGAAAATTGGGTCTGAGGACTGGTTGGAGAAGATTATTTGCTGGCTATATCTCCAGCTCAAAGCGTGCACTCTGTAAGGAGGAACAGCCAAACATGGGGTAAGGGTTAGTCATTTTGACCAATTTTTTCCCACACTGGGACTATTTCATGGGTGGGAAAAGCAGTACAATCACCTTGTCTCATGAGGACAGATGTGAGCAGTGCCAAAAATCCTCAGTAAAGGGAGTGGCAGAGCTAGAGATAAAACCATGGAGTCAGACGTGCATGACCTGACCAGAGAAGCGTCCCAGTGGGTGGAGGTTCCCATAAATCTGCCATATCTCTGTCTCTTAGGATGTTCAGCCATCACTAGCACATTGTGAGGGTTTCTGTCTGCAGAGAGGCCAGTGCCCTGTCCATTGACAGAACAATTTCACTTAGGGAAATTAGGGAAATCTGTATTTGATGAGTAGCTTACTTGATCTGTTAAAATGAATACTTGCAGTATATCCAATGACTTGAATTTTGACCTTGATATAAATGACAACTTATTACAATGTGTATCATGTTGGAGAGTATATCTCAGCTGGGAGCACTCCTTCACAATCACTTCTCCTAGAAGACAAGATTTTCAACATATTCTTTTCATGGCAGTCGATGCCCTATTTAGGTGATAGCAAACCTTAGTGACTGTAATTTAGCATCAAGTCTAAAGTGAGATAACCAATTTGCTTACCTAATGATATAATCAATAGGAACAGAAATGGTGCAAGGGCAAGTTTGTGTTTTTCTGTTTGCTGCTGGCAAGACAAGCAGTAATGTAACTTAATGAATTACATGAACTGCCTATTGTGTAACTTGAGAGTCATTAATGATTTTTAAAAAATCATGCCCCTCCTGGGAAAGCCACCAAAGTGTTTTGGAAGGCAGAGTAATATTTCCAATCAATTTCCATTGGCAGACTACTTTGTTGGCTTTCTTACAATATTTTTGTAAGACAGATATAAATATAAATAGATATATATACACGTACGCACATATTTTTTTCTCCAACCTACCAGTTCTTTTGTCAGTGAAAAACCTGCAGCAAGCTCTCATCTGGCATTCTCAATATTGAGAATCTTCCCTGTAGTAGCTAAGCTAGGAATCAGGCTTTTACTTTACTTCCATCATTTAATCACCCACTTTATCAACTTTATTTACCAGCCTTGCCAATTGAATAGTGCTTCCACTTTCTATTGGTGTCACTTCTATGCCCAGGGAAGTGGGTAAGCTCACAATTCCTACAATATCACACCACAATAGCTGCAGTGCCTCTAACCCATGCAGAGTAAAATTCAGTCTGCTGCATTTGTCCTTGTCCAAATTAAATCAGTGGAGAGGCAGATGAGATTTTGAGAATGCCAGGAAAATCCCAGACCTTTGACACTGAGTTCCCCTGTCCTTCCACAAGTGACTCTCTCTGTGGAATGGTTCTGATGTGTTGGTACAAAGCCAGGCTGATTTGACTATACTGAGTGCATGCACTGTTTTGAAACATCTGCTGAGCAAACTTAAATTAAAACCACTTAAGCAGCTGTTAAGGTGCAGCTGTTTATCCTGGGAGTTACAATAGTGCAATTAGTCTGATCTGAGCTGGATTTGGGTACACTGCAAACTCTGTGGTAAGTCATGCCTGATTTTCGCCCTCTTTTGTCTCAGTTCAAAGCTGAAATATGCTGATGAAGCATTGCCGTCACCTATCTTCTCCAGGGGCATCATAAAACTTCATTAACTTTTTGGAGGCATCAGTTACAATTGCCTTAACCTCACCAGAGTGGAAGGTTGGCTGTAGCATCAATTCTGTTGGTGCTCCTGTCTTCCAAAAGCCAACAGACCAGCTGATCCTCCTGAGATACTGAATGCTGAAATTGGACTCTGACTGTCTGAAGACTACTAGCAGAGAATGAATAATGTCAAAAATATGTGGGTAGCAGCAGGAGGAAGTAATATTGCTTCAATATCAAATCTTCACAAAAGAGGCAACAAAAATAGTTGGAATATTCCATGTTTTTTTCCGTCCAGACTGAGTTGGGGGGCTTAGCAATGAATGGGGGGTTTAACAACAAATGGAGAAAATATTTGTCTGGGGTGCAGACAATTACCTGCAGTCTGCTTTGCACATCTTCCTAATCTCCTTTGTGGCTCCCTGTTAGCTATTTTGTTAGCCTTCACTCCTGTCTGAATAAACTTGATTGAGCCTGCAGCTATTTTTATAACACTGCCTCGAGGTACCCAGTCAGAAGCCGCCTGTTTGCCTCATGTTATTGGGAGCCAGGCCCAATTATATGCATGTAGGGGATAAGTTGTTTCCTCTTGCCCATAATAAATTCTGACCTTTCCCAGGATCTGTCTTGTCTGTTTATTCAATAACACACTACCCATCACACTAAGGAGAGAAATGGAAAAATCCCCAGCCCAACACAATGGCAGCCATCTGCCTTCTGCTTAAGCAGCTAATGATGATAAATCACAGATATGAAGCAAGCAAATGTGAAAGTATAAGTGGGCAGCTATGACCCTTTTGCAGAAGGAGCATTTCAGCTGCAACATTGGATTTAAATTCTCTCACATTTAGCCTGGAGAAGCAGCTGTGGGCATGGGGTGCTTTTGTGCTGGTCACAGTGGTCTTTCTCTGTAGGGACTAGTCTCTGAGAAGAGCCCATACTCCTGGGCCAGTGTAATATGGTTGTGGGTGGGGATGTCCCTGTATGCTTTGTGCCTTGGGGCTGCAGTGCCAACAGGGGAACTAGATTTCTGCATGATAATTTTGCAAGGACACTGTGATGGAAATTCAAAAGTTGTGCACTTGGGTAGGATGTGAGTGTGTAAACCACACACAGTCTTTTGAAAATTTTACCCCCTAGCCTTTGTCCATGGTTCCTCTAAGCCCTTTTTTTTCTCTTGTTGTTTTAATCCCTCTGTGTGTGTGTATGTGTGCATGAAGATGAGGCAGCTGCCAGCTGCTAAATTACTGGAACAAAGGCAAGTTTTCTAAAACATTTTATATAACACTTATTCTCTTCTTTTCAGGAATGATTCATTAATGTGTCTGTTTGAGATAATTATTACAAAGGCTATAACCTTTTTAATTATTTGAATGAACACAAAACATTTAAAAGAAAGATTCTGGAAGGACCTAATTCATGACCATCAATTGAGGTGTGGTTCTCAGCAATCTGTCTATCTGTGTATTAAAGAGCAACAACATATTTACCACAAGGGCTGAAGTGCAACAAAATCTCCCTAAAGGTTTGTTTAAAAAACTGATACATTTTTATTGATGTTTAGGAAAATCCTCCATTATTTTCCTTGGCTGCTCCTGCATCTGCTCAGCACAACTCTGAAGAAACTGACGCAGTTAAATCACCAGGAAAGCTCTGAGGCCTGTTCCAGCGTGTGACCACCAGAGACTGTGTTTAGTTTCTGTAGTTTCCAATTTCCTTGCTCTTCAACCCCAGGAGTAAAAGTTTGCCCTGTGGAAGGCAGTCATGATATGTTTTCCCCAAAAAAACCCTGTGAATGGGGAGGGGCAGGCACAGCCCTACAGTCTGTAGTGGGGAATGAAAAGGGTCCGACAAGACACAACAAAGGAGAGAGGGGAGAGAAAAACAGGTCAAGAAGGAGCAGTAATGGCCATGGAGAGTGTGCTGCAAATTTCTTTCACTGCCCCGAGTGAAGCATGGTGCATGCAAAGTCCTTGAGGTGCAAGAGAGTTCCAGTGATGGCCAAAAATGGCCCTCCAAAGGAGGGTGATTTGCTCTACCTGTAATATCTGCATTCATAAGAAATATAATCTCTTCTCTGTTAAATCTGGGCAGGGCCACTATTTTTTTGTTTTGTGTAATGGCTTTTCTGCCCTCCCAGGAATCTCAGGGAGAGCACAAGTACTTGCTTTAAACATAGTTTCCTCTATGGTGTCCTAGATATTTCTTGACAGTTCAGTTTTAATTTTGCTGTAGATCGTAATGGTTAGAAATGTTTTGAAGCATTCATGCCCTAGCTGTTGGAAAAATGTGAGATGGTGGTGAGATGAACTCTTCAAAACCTTATTAGAGGACAGTGCTTTCCAAACTGCAGCAAAATTTTCCTCATTTGGAGTATTTCCTCTAAATTTCCAATAAGTTCCTCAGTTAGAATCAGCTCTGATTAACATATTGGAAGGATGGAAGGGCCATTGAATTGACTAAAATAAGCCAAATTTCAATTTAATATTCTTTGAATTAATTATTTTAAAATACTGAAGCCTGAGGATGACAACATTATTTTTCCAAATTTCAAGAATTCTCACAGATAAACTTTGTGTCCATCAGGTGTTTTTATCACTTCATGGAAAATGCTATTTCTAAAGTGTCAGTAACTAATAGTTTAATAGGAGTTTGGCATGAAAGCTAGTAACTTGAGGGATTGCTTGTAAACTTGCTTCATAACTGTGCAGTAATAACAGATAGATGTGTTACTGGTACGAAATCCCTCTAGAAGATCAGTAGGTGAGTTTAACGCTGTGTGGAGGGCAGTGTGATGGCACTGCCTGTCCAGCTGCAATGAAAGGGCACCATCACCCATCAACAACCTCTCTTGGTAAAACTTCACAGGCAGGATTAGTGTTCCCAGGGATTAGCCTTGGGACCACTGTGTGCTTGCTCTGAAGGGATCAGACTCAGGAAAATACCTTCCTCTTCTGCCTTCTTAAGCCTGATAGTTGTGTCACTCTAACTGACAGCAGCTGGAGTTTCCTGATGCAATAGGATGCAGTGGAAAGGAAGATGGGCACAAGCCACTTTGTGAAAGGGTTTTGTAAAAAAGTCCTAGCCTTCCAGCCCCTCTTCCTCTTCCTCTTCCTCTTCCTCTTCCTCTTCCTCTTCCTCTTCCTCTTCCTCTTCCTCTTCCTCTTCCTCTTCCTCTTCCTCTTCCTCTTCCTCTTCCTTTTTTTCCCCCTCCAGAATTGTTATTGAAAGTAGCTTGTTAAAAATAGTGATTTATTGCACATTTTTGTCCCTGCTGGATTGAAACCTCCCACGCATGCCTTTCAGCACCTTGTATTTACTGAAAAAATGGGAGTAACTGAAAGTCAGAATCAAGTACATGCACTTCTTGTTTCCAAACTGAAATGTTTCAGCCTAAACTCAAAGCATTTCTAGAGCACCATTCTTCACTACATTGTAGCCATCATAGCTCCAAACCTCCTTCCAGTGCCACAGTTATTCTCTGTCTCCCAAAGCTGCTGTGTAATTGTTGTGTAATGCTGCTATCATTTCAAGTCCCTTTAGAGTAGCAAGAGCTACTGTAGGGAACCTCGGGAGCTGTAGCTTGATCCAGCCAGCACAGACTCTGGGAAAAAATAATGACGTAAAACCTCACAAACACAGTTTCTCCTAGGCATCACTTATTTCAGTTGGTGGTTTAAAAAAGTAAAAGGGACTTTTTTGGATTGTTTTTTCTTTGTTTGAGGTCTGATTTTTTTTTTTTTTTTTTTTTTAGCTGGTGGATTTGTTAATTTATCTCCATGAGTGTGGTTTTATATGGATGTACTTGTGGAGAATTGCCTTATTAAGACATAAAAATATACATGTAGAACCTCGCATATACCAAAGAATGACAAAGGTACTGGGGAAAAATTGACAATTATTATCTTCCACCTTGATTCAATACAACTTTCCTCTGATGAAGGTTCCAGAAAGCTCTACAGAAGGAAGAACAAAACTGGGGAAATATAACAAATATCTTGGTTATAGAGAGTTTTTTTGGATCCACTTTTGTCTGAGCATGGTTAAGGCTGAGAAACTGAAACTATTTCCTAGAGGTTAGATGGAGTAATTTCTATCCTTCCTTCATCTCTTCATGTGAGATAAACAAGAAGGAACAAAGGAATCCTCCACCCTGCTCCTCACAGACAGGGAAGGATTCATTTTGATCTTGTGTAATATAGAAGGGTCCACTCCATATGGCACTCTGGTTCAAAAATATTTCCATGTGGCCCAAGTAAAGGATTGAGAACTGAGATAGTCCAAGTTTGTTCATAGCTCTTTTAGAAGGGGAAATCAGACAAACTCATTTGATGTTTTCTTGTCTCTGCAAAATGGGGAAATATATATTATTTAAGATGAATAATTTGTTAATATCTGAATGGAGTTTAAGTTTTCTATGTAAAAGTGTAAAGTGTTGTAGGAAATGTAAGAAAAATAGAAAAGAAGCACTATTATGCCTCAGTCAAATCTTTCTTTCACACCTTCAATCAGCTTACTTTGCTCTAAAATGCCAGTGAAATGTATAGTACTCTTACAACTTTAAGCCTGAGTGAAATTTTTAACAGGGCTAAGTCACCCTTGCAAATTGACCTGCGTTCTTTGGAACAGAATGGCCACTGACAGATGGTGATGTATGGTATGGAGTAATGGGTGGTTGGTGCCCTTGGGGAAAGGAAAGTGTCTTAGAATAGTCAAAAAGTTATCTGGCTCATTGTTTCTCAACTGCAAAGAATGGAAGTGAAACATTAGTGACAGGAATAGCACAGTACATTCCTGCAAACATTTCTGCTTCTTAGCATTACTCCTGGTCAGTTTGCACAGGCCTGGCTAAATACTGAAAGTTCTTGAAGAAGAAAGGGAAATGAACAAAAACTTCACTTTCCTCATATGCTGACTGCTAAAGCTGAGTGTGTCTCCATGCCTTGCAGAAGGGTGACAAGTACAGCTCCTCATAGCAGCTCTTCATGGACAGGAGCAGTGTGTGTGCTTGGATATTCCCTGTCAACAGCTCTGTAAACCATCCTTGGGAGCATCACAGGGGGCTGTGAGCTGGCTTCCTGCTACTGGAGGAAACAAGCTGAAATAGCATACAGACAATGCTCTGATTTACAAACATTTCCTGTCCAGGCCAAGGACACATCTACCTCTACCTTTACCTCTACAAGGAGCTGATTTCTCTTCTGTCTACTCTCTTTTGCCTGTAAAAGTGACAGTCATTAGTAGCTCTCATTGCTCAGCTCCTGAAATTTGTTGCCATTGCTGTGATGCAGCAAATCCTGTGGACTTTTTCTACGTATTCATGTCCTGAGCAAAGACAGAATGCACTGACACGTTCAGCTCAAGTTGTTTCTGCACCTGTACCTGCTCACAGTGTTTTCTGTGAGTCTTCACTCACACCTGTTCCAAAGCTAACAGGAGTCACTGTGAAGTTATTCTTCAGTGAAGGGAAAGATTGACTCAGTTTTCTCAATCTTGTCTTGCACAGCAACGCAAGAAATAGAGCTCCAAACCTGTAAAATTACGGTATTAAAGGCACAACCCTACTACAAGTGGTAAGTCCAGTGAAGATGGGAGGTTCAAAACAGAAGGTTATTCCTGATGGCACAAACCTGTTTCTCCTTTATGTCTTATAGCTTACATTTTTATCTTCATTTTCTCGAATGTGAGCCCATCTGACACACTGATGCACAGTGAACATCTTTGCTTTTGAGTACATTTTTTCCAAACCAAGGCCCACTGCAGGATAGTTGCATTTTTGAGTGTTTTCCATCAAGAATGTTTCCCATTTTCACACTATTGGTTATATTGTGTGCATGGAGGTCATGATACAGGCCTGTAGTCTGGTATCTAGGAAGTCTTTTTAATCTTTGCTTTATTTCAGAAATGCAGAGAAATGAAATAATCTTCCATAAAAAAAGACTTTCAGAAAAATCCTCAAACCATTTAAATCTACCTGAATATGTAAATGCATTGATGATCTGATGCACACTGTCTGTATAGACAAGAAATTGTGCTACTGATGAATTAGATATACAGAGAATCTGAACATGCTCTGAGTAAAATGTCACTGATTTAATTCTGGTGAAATAAAGAGTACACAAGGAGGTAGATTGTGTTAAGGATAAAATGATGCTAGATGATGGCTACATAAATCAGTGAAATATCAAACTATGTGATCCTGTTTTGTTTTTTTTTTTGTTTTTGTTTTTTTGTGTGGTTTTTTTTTGTGGTTTGTTTTTTTTTGTTGTTTTTAGTTTTTTTATGTGTCCCTGACCATCTTCTGGGAGAATTGTTAGATTCAGGACATTGTGTAAGATAGACTTTTGGTCTGACCCAGTATCTTTGTTTATCTGTATTTAATAGCTTCAGCATAATTGTTTGCACTTCTTGTTTGAAGAAGACTTGCAGAATGTGAGTGGTCTCAGGCAAACAAAATGTGTCTATTGCTTAAGAGCACAGTTGCATTGTTATGTTAAATAATTTCAGAGTGGGTGAATTTTTTCCTTCCCAAACGTAAAAGGGAGGCACTTTTGAAGAACACTCTGGCAGAAATATATAAAAGGAGTGGCATGAACTGCATTATGGAGATGATTCTTTGTCAGCTATGGAGGGCAACCAGACAGCTGCCTGAACATAGCTGTCTGAATTTTAAATCGTAAAACTTTGGAGAGATGATTCTTTTTTTGTAGTGACCTTTGTCAGCTACTCTCTTTTAATGGCAAGGAAAGATCCAGCACTAGTCCAAGATCTAAGCTGTACCATGTTATAGATACAAGATGAAAAGTATGCCACTCAAATTATACTTATCCTGTGTGTATCTGGGAAGTATTTCTGGTTAGTTCTTGCATTATGTCAAGTATTGCTCTTGCCTCAATGTTGAAATTTGCTGAACTGAAGTAAAGTGTCCTTGGATATATCTCATCTGTAATGCTATCCAGTGAATGTCAGAAAGAGGGTGATTGTTGTTTATTACCCCCTGGGAAATTGCTAGGGCTAATTTATATGTGGAGCTTTGCTAGATGGGTAAGAATGCAATCCCATCAGTCTCGGTGTGGAGGAGGAGGATTAAAAGACAGCCTCATCTGCCATGAGTAAACTTCTCTCTGACATCTGGGCCATTAAAGAAAATGACAAGTTTTACTGCAGTGTCCATCTCTTGGAGGCACATTGGCAATTTCCTGCTTAAAACCCAAGTCACAGCAGAGCACTTAGGTGACAACTGAGACCTTGGTATCAACAACCAATATTGATAATATACAGCATGAACTCCACAGGAAAAGTGGAAAATGGCACAAAGACATGTCTTGTTGGAGTAGGTCAACAAATAATGCTTCCTCTTCTGCTGTGTTCCAGGGAGACAACCCTTTTTTGCTCAGTGCATGCTAAAGATAAGGAAGTACCAGCTTTGATTCTGTTTTTATTTATTCCTGACAAACATGATTTATGAATTAGAATACTTGCTTCATTACTGAAAGGATCTATTTCCTCAGTGCCCTGATACAATGATTTCCTTCTAAGACTTTCTGCCCATGCATTTCCTAGCCCCATTTGTACACTGTCTTGTCAGTTCAATAAATCATTACAGATAAGTAAATCCTTCTCTTAACCTTCTGGGTTGATAGCATTGCTGACATTTTCTGAACATATTAGTCCCAGCCTTTCTAAAAGTAAAGACATGTTGCTTTGTCATGCAGCACAAATACAAAAGCATACTTCTTCCCCCTTTGGGTCAAATTGGTAGGTTTTAACCCTTTGCATTGCTTGCACACAAAGTCTTTTAAGTGCTCCATCAAAGCTTTGAAACTACTTTTGAAGTGCATGTGTATATCATCATATTTGAGTATTTTATTACTGCATACAGGTGTTGAACAGTGCATTAAGCTTCTTAGAATTTTATAAAATATAGAAAAAAAGAAAAAGGGGTCTGCATTTTCAAAAGTCTTTGAACTCGTCTCTTTACTAGCAGAGTAATTTGGTACACAGTAACATGGCATCCAAATTGCTTTAGTTTTATCGTAGTTCTCTTGCCAAACAGCTGCAGGTCTGCAACATGATTAAATTAATGTGACTTAGATTAAGAAAATAAAGATTGGAGATTAATGGAGATACACATGGAATGAAAGTGGGAGTCAAACTGAACTACAGAAAAATTGCAGCACAGACGAAAACATTCTGTTTGGGGAAAACACCCAAGAAACATCACATTGCCTAAATAACCTTTTCAATATTTCTCAAAGAAAAAATTTATTTTGGGTGCCAAAGGATTTTTTTTTCTTCTGTAATGCTTGAGTTCTCAAATAGTGTTGTAATAGGATTCTGTTTTCCTAGCTCACTGAAAGGTACCCACAACTTTCCTCCTCTGTCCAGAGAAAATAAATCTTGTTTTAATTTCTTTCCTATGACCATTTAACAAATATGCAAGACAAATCTCTCTTGCCCACCTTTCACAGTGATGTCTCAGCCTCTCCCTTCAAAGTTTCATGTCTCCTTTGATGTCTGTGAGTAGCCAGCTAACCAAGCTGTGACATGAGTCTGTGACATGAATTTATTCATGGAGACAGGAACAAGTCGGGAATACAGACATTCCCTTAAGCATTAGTGCTTTATCAGAAAGCCAGCCATGAGTTTATCCCTGACAGTAAGTTGAAGTAAGGCCTTAGCTATGTTGATTACCTCTTCCTTTTTGTTAGGGTTCTTCTTTTGAAGCTTTCTAGACTCAGATAGGCCACACAGAGGTGAACTGCTGCAGCAGTTTTCCTTTACAGCAGTAACTCCTTTCTACTGGAAATCTGGGGGGACAGGATAGCTGCACAGCTCACCAGGGGCCAGATTCTGAGGTGCTTTGAGGGTGTGAGGACTCAGGCTGGGGTGATTTAATTAATTTCCCTGGCTTGCTCCAGTAACAAGGTACTACACATTGTGAGCACAGGTCACCCATAACAAGAGCAGTTGCTGTAATTAGCTGTCATCATTCTGAAATACAAGCACTAAAAAGAGGTCTCTAGGCAGATTTTTTTTCCCTCTTTTCTCCATTTTTTTGGCCTCACCCTTTCAGATGAATAGGTCTTCCCTGAAATACATCAAAAGATTGTCAAGCCATGTTCCACAAGGTAATGCAGCAGGTCTCTGATCATACTGGACTTTCCTAGCAGTCCAGTGCACTTTTTAAGGCTATGACACATCACCTTATCTTTCCTCTTTCAAGGTATCCTATCCATATTCAATGTTTCCTGGA
This sequence comes from Thryothorus ludovicianus, assembly GCA_013397245.1. NCBI lineage: Eukaryota > Metazoa > Chordata > Aves > Passeriformes > Certhiidae > Thryothorus > Thryothorus ludovicianus. The sequence continues at coordinate 1,423,728 of VZTB01005712.1, read as the reverse complement.
ACTTCATCTGTACCCAATTTCCTCTGCATGTTTTGGTCTAAATAGTTGTCATGTAGCTGCTGTTCACAGTACTTTTATTCTATTTTCTGTATTTCCTAGTGTTTAGTGTGCCAATGCTTGCACTTTAGGAGCAAAACTTACCCAGTAGTGTCCACAGAGGTTGTGGAAATGATGCTCGATATACTCCATCTCTATTAATCTAATTGGCTAGTGATGGGTGATGAATGTAAAATTTGTAATGTTCACATTTTAGAGGTAATTTATAATGAAGGATAAGTATGCTTCCAAAAAAAAAAAGAGAAAAGGTAGATGTCTGATGCCCCACTGCATAGACATCAACCTGTTCCAGAGCTTGTTGAACTTTGGGGCAAAGAGACTTAACATGTGAAAGCTGCTCCAACTGTAGTGTTGCCCTTGCCTGTGATCTGCCTACAGGGAGGAAACAAGCATTGGGTGTTTGAGGAATGTGAGAAGTGCTAGTCTCCAATGGGATGTTGTGGCTCCTGATTGTCAGACAACTAGCTAGAGCAAAGGTGTTTGACTCTATGACATATAATTTTGAGCAGTAAGTATGCATTTAACTTTCTGGTGGCAGTGGAGATGAACCTCCTTGAAAACACAGGTATTTACAAATGTCAATGAAATTGCAGCAGACAGAATTCTGAATGTGGAGTAAAAAGTGCTCTTTATAAGGAGCAACAATCCATTCTATCATTACCCATAGAAAATTATTGCTTGTTTTTTTCCTTTTGAAAAGGAAAGATAAAATGAATGGCAAAAGGATCTGATTTTGTAAGCTCTAATGCACAAAAATATCTGCATGTAAGCCCTGCTGAATTTTACTGGAAAAATATCAGAAGTTATATAAGGCAGAAGCAAATCTGGAGAAGCATTGAATCAATGACATCCAATGAAAATTACTGCATGTTAGTTCCATTGCCCAAGGACAGATAAGAAATACAGGTCTGTTCTACACTATCTGGAAATGTCAAAGAGACACAAGACAGCAGTTGTGCAGCCACAATCACAGAGATTGCTTGCCAGTAATGCAACAGAGGCATCTGGCAGGTGCCAGCAGAGTTAGAGAAAGGAATAAAGCTGCTCTGTGGAGGTAGGTACCCAGGTGTTAAGTAGTGAGACCTGGATTACCTTCCACAGCTAGAAGGAAGGGAGGTGAAAGAACGAGCTGGCAAAGCAAACTTCCAGGTGTACAGTGTGCCTGGCACCTGCTTGTTTTGTAATGTGGACAATTTAACTGCCTGCTAGACACTCTCCACATCCTTCCTCTGGATAACAAATCAGGTGAGATCTAGTTTGTACTGTCAAAGACTGAAGTGAGAAAATTTTGATACTGGTACCAAGAAAAAGAATGTTAAAAACAACTACCATTTAACAAAGAGTGATATTTTTGATGGTGGTAACCCAGATGTCTACGAAAAAGTAGAATACAACACTCTTTAAAAATATGAAATACTTAAAACTATGATACACTCAGAATTACTAGTAGCACTCCACACTAACATTATAATAATTGCCATGAAGCTGATCATATATGCACTTTAATAACTGTGTCTGCTACTGCAACTACAGGCACACTATGCTTATATTAGAGGTTTTTAATAGGTTTGAAGAATATTTGAGTCATTCAATGCAGACATGCTGTACTTGCTGCAGAGGAATTTCTAATGAACTGTTCCCTGATGAAACTTGAATGCTTCTAACAAACAGAACATGACATTCAAATTCTCTGACATGATTTTATAACTCTGTAAAATTTTTCTGTCATCTAGGCAATGGAGAGCACAGATCTGTTAGTGGTTTTATTCTTTATTCCACCCCTAAGTGAATCTTCTAGTACTCATTTAATCTCATTCCAACTTATTTTATTTTTACTATATGAATGGAACAGTCCAGGAAAGCCTGAGAGATGGATCTTGGGTCAGGGACACGCTCTGATAATTTTGGTACAATCAGCAGCATTGTGAACTGTGTATGCTTTCCCATTAATGCATCCCAATTTACTGTTTGACTGACTTAAACTCCTACACTCCACCCTCTGTTGAGGTTGTCTGTAGGACTCTTCTTTAGCATTGGTTTTATTCTTATTAGCTGGCAAAGTCTAAAGTTCAAGATTCCCTTTTGTTTTTAATGATAGCAAAGATCACTGGGCTGTAGAACCAGCAGAGTATGTGACAGTGTGCAACAATCCAGACCCAGATAAGATATTGGCTGTTGCTCTATCAACATATGAGAGTCTCTTTTACCCCTCTAACCTGACTAGTTTTACATAGCATTTCTCTTTCATTTATTCCTGCCAGACACACAAAGAATTTCTCTCAAATGTAAAACATACAAAACCCTTGGGAGACCAAATCAGAGATCTAATTTGGACACTGAACAAGGCCATTCAGAGGAACCATTAAGTGACTGTCTCCACAGCATTCCATGGAACAAAAATCCAGCAAAGATAATCAAAAAAGAATCTTAAAGAAGTTTCTGTATTTCCTTTATATGAGACCTAACTCAATGTTTTTCTACTTTTGTTGCCAAATTCTAGGTTAAGACAGAAGAAGAAAAAGTAATATGCGTATGGAGAAAACTCCAGTTTTTCCTCTGTTCCAGTGGGTACTCAAAACTGTTTAAGACAAAGTCGTTTCCACAAAACACTACAGGCTCCGGTAATGGAGCAAATACAGCTGCATTAGTGTGGTCCTTTACCTGGGTGAAATTGTTCCATCAAGATTAGCTTGGCATCATATAATTTCAGTTTTACTGAACCTGAGATGAAGGTAGAAGATTGTCTCCATGCTGCTTTATTGCATTGTACAGCCTTTGAGCTGTGCTCTGTCAAGCCGTAGCAGCTTCAGTCTCTAATTTCCCTTTCTGCCCTTGCTTGACTAAAGCTTGGCCCTGATTTAAACAAGGCAAGGTGCTGTCATTAATAAGCTGCCTATTGATGTTGATGACATGGGTAGTTTATTCTGCAGATGGTATTCAGAGTGACATTGACTTTTGGGTTGCTCTCAGCACCCCATCCATCAGATGAGTACTACATCAGCAATGTTCTAACACTTTTTAAATTTAGAGAGGTTGGGGTTTTTTAGACAACTTTATCTGCTTTGGTGGCTTGCAGAAAACATGTACTTTTGCCCTACCTACAAAACAACTACTCTATTTTTGTCTGCTTGGACATCTTTGGGGGAGGAAAGGGCAGGATAGGATTGCATCCTTAGGCAGAAGTACACAGACCAGGTGAGTGAGGCAGAAACCAGATTAGTGGACCCTGTAGATGTTTGTCTGTCCTGAGGTAAGAATTGCGAGGTAAAACTTTTGGGACATCTGAATCTATCTCTTGATGACTTGACTTAAAGGTGAAAATAATTTTCTAAAAACTGAGGAATGGAAATATTTGGAATCAGGTTGTACAGCTGTAGTTTGCTCAGCAAGGAGCAGAGCAAGAGAGCCTTTCCTATGATTTGAGAGGGAGTTGAACTGGATCCTCTGTCTTAGAACAAAGCCTCACAATTACTCAGTGGCAGTTTGGCACTAGAGATGCTCTTCTTTCCCTGCCTCTTTCATTCCTTGTGTGCTTCCCTTATTTCAGTCAGAAATGACCAGAAGATCAACATGAGGTCTCAGGCAAGTAAACCCTTGAAACTCTTTTTGCAAGGCAGTACCTGCTCCCCAGTCTCCTGTGCTGCTCCAGGAGCTGCATCCAGGCTGCTCCATCTGTTCAGCTGCCCTCTGACAGCCCATCTCTCTCCTCATGCTCATCCTCCCTGCTGTTCAGTGGTCTCACAGCTGTACTGTGTTGGTCCCGCTGTCACTGGCAGTCCCCAAAGGATGTTCCCTTTCCAGTTTGTTAGCTGCAGTGGGGAAAGGTCACTGGCATGGCAGAGAGGGAGACAAGTGATGTCATCTCTGACAGCTATTCCTGCCCCTCTTCTCCATGGGGTCTGACCAGTTGGGACAACAGGGAGAGTTGTGCATAGGGATCAGGCAGTCAATCCACCTGTCCCTTTTTCTGCCTTAAATATGGGTTAGCTGAGCTCTAGGAGGCAAATTACTTTTGATGCAGGCAGTGGGATTGCTGTGAACAAGGAGGTTTGTGAATTTCCTTGCATGTGCCAAAGTAGATAACCGAATTATTGAGCATCCAAGCTTCTCAGCTTTTTTCTGCCCCTTTATTCCATATTTTGTAGGTTCCCCAAATGGCCAAGCTTTTCCAGGTGTCTAGGCTGATGGGATGGCATCACAGTCTGGGTGTAAGGGCCTCCTATCACAAGGGTTTGTCCTCTTCAATTTAGTTCCTATGGAAATAAGCTTATGTGAGCACACTCTCAGAGGATGTGTCCGCCTACTTAAAAATTCTTTGCCAGCATCAGTCATATCTGACAGAGGTGTATGTGTCTCAAAATGTCCTACAAGGCTTATGAAAGTGTCTTTTGGAGGAGAGTGGCACATCCACAGAGGAGAGGCTTGTGTTACACTGGCATCAGAGAGTCGCTGTGGTAAAGAGACACTGGAAACACTGTTCACGGGCATTATTTCTAGAGTGGAATCATTGCCATTTAGGCAAGAGGGGAAATTTTCTAATGACATGCATACTTTCCTCTACATTTATTTATAATATTGTTTACAGTAGTTATTTTTGTTTTGGTGTTGCAAAGTGACAAAAAAGCACATATTTTCAGTGCTGTTCAAAACCAAACACTAAAAGCAAAGCACTCATGGGCTAAAATACTACAGGCCTTTCGCAACTCTCTGAAAAGTTGATCTTGGTTTAGTGGAGCATTCAAGCAGTGTTTGCTGTATTTTATCTAAATACAAGAGTTCTGCAAAGGAGCCCACAGACTAAGGTATGTGTATCAGTGGGACCAGCTTGAATTCAGATGCTTGTGAATCGTCCCCTTCCGGAATCTGGCATCAGACCATTCACAAATTTTATTTTTTCTATAACATAAAAGGTGATCTACTGCATTGTAAGTTAGTATCTCTTTGACCTTTCAGGTCACTGAAGACTTCTACCAGCACCTTTGGATTATATAGATGAACCAGAGAGCACAGGAACACATGATGACTGGTACTACAGCACAGTTGTGAATTAAAGACGAGATTAATGGGGTTCCCATAATCTCTACCAACAAGCAAGAATGTAAAACTGGCTTTCTCTGAGTGCTTTGTGTGTTATGATCTGTTATTAATTTTTCCATCTGCCTAAACTACCCTCATGGGACCTCTAGCTCCCTGGCCCTCCTCCCTGCTGTACTGCTCTGTAGCCAAGCACTGATTATCAGGCTGTGCCATGTGAGATCACGTCCACCATGACACTGCAAGTGTTTGGACCCAGCACCAGGGTAGGGAGGTGAGGACAGAGGAGGAGAGCAGGACAGAAGGTTGTGTGTGTTTCACTCCTGGCACGGGTGCAGATGTGCTGTGCCTCTAATGACACATTTACTCCCTTGCCTTGCTGAGAGACACTCAGCAGTGCCTCTGGGAAGAAAGATGTGCCTCCAGGGGTGTGTGATCCAGCTGAGGCCCTGGATCCATGGGGAAAATGTGAGCTATGGGGAAATGAACTGCAACTCCAGCAGTGCTCAGTGGCAGCTCAAAAGCAGCAGATTTTCCTTTTCATATGTCTGCAGATAGAGTGTGTGCCTTTCCTTTTGCTAATTGTAAACCAAACAGAGAAACAAACAAACATTTCTGATCCTCAGTTCAACAACTTCCCATTTTCCAGTGGAAGCATATATAATCCCTAGAATTTGTTACCAGCTGTACTTCTGTCTGCTATTTTCAATTTTCTTCCTATGATGTGGAGGTGCACCCTGCAGATTGTGCTTTCATCTACTCCTTAAAGTAGGTGACTATATCTCACTGTAAATTAGCCAGACTTTTTACAATTTGTCTTTTGGAAATGATCTGTAGTCTTTTTATATGTGGCCCTTAGATGCAAAGAACTCTTAAATCTCTGTCAAATAGGTAATAATGAAGAGAATACATTTTTATGCAGCATGGACCTTCTGACTGCAGCACACAGTTATCTCTTACCCTCCAATGCTCCTCCAGCACATTGAGCTGTCAATCATCAAATGATCTGAAGAGGAAAAAGGGAGACAAAGAAGCTGAGGAAAATTCTGGTACTTGAGTGAAAGTAGTTACATTTAGCCAAGACAGATCTAATAAAGATTGCTGCAAAATGTGCTTAATGGCAAACTAAATTAGCAGTATATGCTTAATTTGGGTCTACTAAAACTGATGTCTTCCAAAGATGCAACCCTGCATTGAAAGATACACACACAGCAGAATCTCCATTTTTAGCTCTCTGTAGAGGTGTACACCTACACCCTTATTTATCCCACAACCTCAGTGTCCCCGTGGGCATTGTGGATGCTGTGGTACCTGTGGAGAACAGCCAGTGCACATGTGCTGCACACATCTCCATGGGGTCTGGGCACCTGTGTTGCCTTCACCAGAAGATGTGGCAGATGGGAGAGGCTCCAAAGGGAATGTGTAGAAGTCAACAGCAATGAGAGTATTCATTGGTGTTGACCAGCTGGTGGCTGCTGAGAACTGCAGCTGCCAAAGTCAGCTGAGGGCTGCTACATGTGGGTGGGTACTGGGGCTTTGGCAAAAGCGTGAGGCTGACAGATGTTGACAGAGATGATGAAAGCAGGCATGGATTTGCCTGTTTCTGACAGAACACAAATTTGTAGAGGCATTGCAACTGGGCTGCATTTCTAAGCACCAGACTCAAGACAGCCTTATGTCCAAGTTGTCCAGAAGGATTTTTGCAGGACTGATTTTGGCCAGTGAGTGAGGCAAGGGAAGGGTGTTGAAACATTCCAGAACAGGTTGTTTGTTTTGGCTCAAGTTAAGGTGCCCTATTGTCAGTATGAAGGGTCACCTCATATCTTTAGTGTTGTATGGGAATTCACTGAAGAATCTATGTTTCTGTGAAGATGAGCTGATCACAGCACACTTCAGACCTCGTCTTGCAATGGATGCTCATTTTCTGAGTGTCCACAGGAGTCAAAGAACCTCTTCATGTCCCACAGAAGTCCTGTGTGGAATTACCTTCTTTCATCTAAACCAGCCTGATACTCTCTTGACAGGCTCCAGAAATTACTTAAGTCCATGTCTGGTCAGTGAAAAGGAAGATCAGTAGTTTCAATTTCCAGATCTCTCAGTAAGGTGCAACAGGGGGACTTATTTTTCTCTTCTCAAAGTGTCATATAAAATGTTTCTCACTCACGTGCAATATTTAATATATAACTCGCTGTTTGTACATATGCCAGTAACCATTTAGATTCCCAAAACTGAAATACGTCTTGTTTTTCTGACAATGTGTGCTGTTGTCAGTACCCTATTTTAGTATTGTAGGATTCTTCTGAAGGCTCAGGTCTGTGGAAAATCAGATTTATGAGTTTAAGAAATCACTGAAGCAAGTGATGTGAAAGTGCACACATTATTTCATGGGCATGAAAACATGGAAGGAAAATATTAGCTCACATTTTGAGCAGCCTTGTAGAGCAGTCTGCCTGTGGTTTCCTTCTCTTTGCTCATGAACCTGACTCATTTGTAAGTACAAAGTTAATTACTGTCTTTATATGGACAAGCCTCAGACCAATCTCTCTGTTCCAGACCCATCTGCATGTGTCCAAATGAAATTTCAGCCTGTCTGTCTGGCATTTCCTCTTGATGTGTCACCCCTGGCTCCAGTTCAAGAAAGCTAAAACTCAGCTGTTCATCCTTCGTTGCAACCCTTAGCTGCTATCAACAATCTCTTTTGGGGCAGCTCTGCTGTTTAGTAGGTTGCCCATGTTTTGTATTTTTCCAAATATTTTGAGTTTTCTGCTTGTTCTTTCCATCTTCACATTTAGAATATACTTCTTAAGCATCCAGAAGAGTGATCTTTAATCTTTTATTGAATCTCCCAGTAAAACTCTCTTTTGTTAGAAGAACAAAAAAACCCTCAAAAATCCAATCAAACAACAAACAAAAGTCAAGAACTTCATGAATAACTAAAATTACTTGTGCTTGCTTTCCTAAGCTGAGGCTCAAATTATACACAATTTTTTCTGAAATTTGCTGGTATTGCTATTTAAGTAAGAACCTGGCATTTGTAAAAGCAGTGTGATTTGGAATAGAGAACAATTAAATAATTTTCACTATAAATTCAACTATGGTTTAGATAGAGAGAGATTTAATTCTTCCTTCAAAGGCCTCCCATGGCAAGAATCTGATGGCAACAAAAGCACATCAGAGTGGAGAAAACACCAGTCTTCCATCTGAAATCAGTCCTCAGATCCCTACATTTAGTTGTGATTTGTCATCCTTCTCTGGCTGGGCAAAGGGGCTTTGCAGTTGTATTAGATCTGTGTCGCATGCCTCTGAATTTCTATGTTTTATCCTTCTATGGGGCTTTGTGGCTACAGCTACAATTTGCAAAGATCAGTGTTTTCTAATTTACTAATTTGCTTGTTGCTGTTTCCATGGTGCTCTCATTTGGCAGGCAGGGAGCACTCTTAACAAGTGCACTGAAGTCAAGCTGGAATTAATTTCTGCTTCTCTCTGTTTCCCTTCCTTACTCCTCCAGTGGAGAGGTGTGGAAAGGGCCAGCAGAAGTATTTCTTCCAGTTTGTTGGGAAGTAACTGTAGCTGGAGCAGGGGCATTCCTGCCCTCAGCAACACATCCTGGTCCCCCATCCTGCAGCAAGCATGTCCTGGGGCAAGAAGGAAGGTGAACCTTCCTGCACTGACCTAGCCCTGATGGATGAACTGTGCTGATGGAGAGGGAAGGCACAGCAGAGGTGGCAAGAAACATGTCAGTGGGGCATGGCAGGAAGGTATGATGTTGACCTGGAAAACAAAGCGGTGCCCCTGTGAGCACAGACTGAGGGCGGGAGGCAGGCACAAGCTCCTGCCACCAGGGTGTGTCTGTGCATCTTCCAGGACTGAGGCAGTCCCTGAGGCTATGGAAAGGCACCTAGACAACGTGTTTCATTCCTACTATTGACGTCAGGGCATTTACCCCTTGCAAAGGTTGTTTTACTAAAATATAAACTGGTAAATAGACTGCAACAGATCAAGATCCCTGTGCTTTCATTCTGACCAACATGTGTATGTCTCCTTAAGTACTATTTGCTCTGTTTCCTCATCGGCCTTACTTCTAAACCTGCAAATACAATTTATTTTTTTCAATCAAACTTATAGATTAACTTATAAATTATAAACCTAAATTCACTTCTGTGGTACACTGCCACAGTATCCTCACTCCCAAAACCTCAGATATGGGCAGGATCTGGCTGGAAAGCTATACAGTGGAAAAGAACAACTGATCCAGGGCAGTGATCATTCCCTTGCACTCAGTGCTGGTGAGGCCTCACTTTGAATCCTGCATCCAGTTCTGGGGCTTCACTAGCATAAAGATGGTGAAGTGCTGGAGAGAGTTCAGAGAGGGGCAACAGAGCTGGGGGAGAGTCTGGAGAAAAAGTCTGACGAGGAGAGGCTGAGAGTACTGTGGTTGTTTAGCCTGGAGAAAAGGAAACTCAGGGCAACCCTATTGCTCTCTGAAAATACTTGAAAGGAGGCTGTAATGAGGCAAGGGTCTGTCTCTTCTCCAGGTAACAAGCAACAGGACAGCAGGACAGACAGCTTGAGATAATGGCTCAAGTTGCATAAGGTTAAGATTGGATAGTAGGATAAATTTCTTTATTGAGAGGGTGCACAGACATTGGAATAAGCTACCCAGGGAAGTTGTAGAATTTCCATCCCTGAGCGTGTTTAATAAATGTCTAGCTGTGGCACTTAGGGACGTGGTTTCGTGGTGGACTTGGCAGTGGTGGGTTAATGGTTGGCCTCGATGGTCTTAGAGGTCTTTTTCAACCTCAATTATTCCACAATTCTGATCTCACAACTTCATGTTGCTGCTTGCTGTTGTAACTCAAAATTCACAGCTGGTTTATCAAGTTTCTGTCCAGGTGATGGTGTTCACATCCAAAGCAATTTGAACTGACTTTACATTGAGATTTTGTGACATGGTATTAGATGCTTTGCAAAATCACTATGTATCATAGTTGCTCTTTTGCCGTATTTCATTTTTTTTTTTTTTATTTTCCTTTGTATTGATTCTTCAGTCTTCTCTTTCCCTGGTGTCTTCTTTCACTTCCTTCAGTTTTTCTGAGTCTGTCTTGTGGTTATTGTAAGTGTGGGATTCTCTGCCCCTCCTTTCTGCCTCCCTCACTTGTTTTAAAAAAGTCAAATGGTAATGATTACATTATGCTTCAACATATTAACTTTGTTAATAAATATATTAAGAGAATTTATTAAATACAGAGAACACGTTGCTAAGTCAACTCCAGATCTTGTAGCACAATCCTTAATTATGTAAATAATCACTCCACAAATAGTCCCTTTGGGTTCAACAGTAGTACATGGACAAGGGAGGATTTCTTATTAAATATTCAATATTGGGTCCAATGCACAACATAATGAGACTATATTATGGTAATGATGCCTGCCAAGGTAAAAATAGGAGAGGCAGATGGTAGAGGAGAGAAAAATGCTGAATATTTATTCCATTAACAGTGTGAACCAGTTTGAGTCTTAAAATGAGGGCAGAGAGAGGCAGCATTGTAAATCCTTTTCTTGGGGCATCAGTTTCAGTTCTTTTCGTCATTAATGGTCATTAATTCCATTAGCAGCTGTATATCCATTTCTATTATGAATAATACCACATGAATGCTTACTGTATAGGTTGCTATTTTCAGTCTAGTTTCTATGATCAGATCTATATTCTAATTCCATGTACTTATTTCTATTGAAAAATGCAAATGAAGAGTGCAGGTAACCAAAGCCTCCCATTAGGAAGCCAGCAGTATAGCCCTTTCTCTTGTAAATTTTATTTTCTTGATAACAATCTCCATTCTGCAGCTTCCTTCTTGGACAGAATTCTTTTGGGAGGTGAAGAGTCAGAGAATAGCAACTCTCTTCAGAATTTTCAGTTTCAGATCTCATTGAAATGGGATTTGTGAAATTTATGTGATCCTCAGTTAATTTTCTGGGTTCATCAGTGTAACTCTGTGAGTAACATGGCCTGTGGTCTAGCAAATGTAAGTAGCTCTCTGTACAGGGAATGAATAGGAAACTTCGAAATCCAAACGCTAAGCAGAGTGCAGGATCAGTGTGAAAAGGAGCAGTGGGGATATATTATTTCACTGGACTGTATTACTTCAGACAGAGTCAAATAAACTGATGGTGAGAAACACAAGACTGAAAATGAGGTAACCTCACGGTGTCCAGAGTTCAGATGAAGAAGAGCAAGAATCTTGTCTTGTTTTCTTTCATGTCTTCATGACCACTCATATTCTTGATTCTTCTTTCTGTTATCCCTTTTAAAGTGAGTCTTCTCCCACCCTGTGGTTATTGAAGGACTACATTGTCTTGTGCTGCAAAATGGGGAAGATTTAACCTCTTCTGGTTTCTGCCCACCATTCCTGGTCAGTTCTTCCCTTTCAACAAGCCAAGTGGCTGCCCTGTGATAGAAGCCTCTGACAGAGCTACTTTCAAGTTTGCTTTTCCAATTGGACAGGCTTGGCTACCTCTGTAGAGTTTGCTCAAGGACCAGTGGGTGTAAGACCTGTTAAAGACTGAGGGTATTCAATACTGTGCAGTGGTTTAAATCTAGCAGTCACAATGTCTGAGAGGAGTCAGTGTGAAATTTTTATGAGGATTTTGTCTGAGCTGAAGAAAGCTAAATTGAAGGGGAGGACAGTTAATAGGTGTTAGGAACATTACAGCAATAATTAGGAATACTAGGAGCCCTGTACAAAATAAATTAATTGACCCTATACCAAAGACTGCCTTTTAGTCAATCTGTTTTTGATTCACTATGTTTAAAAATGTATTATATAGCAAAGGGTGTGAATCTGATAATTGTAAAAGTACCATAAATAACTTTCAGTTCTAGAAAGCTGCTGGGTTTCCTTAAGTGAAGTATTCCCACCTTATTTCAGGGAAATAAGGGTTTCCATTTATTTTTTATCTCTCACTCTGTAAGCTAGATTTTCTTCTGATTTGTGTAGATGCAGTTCTACTGCAGCCAGAAAGGCTGCATTTTATTCAGAAGTATAAAATTGTTGCATTAAATGCACTTGATAGTAAAAGAGAGCTTCTGTCATTCCCTGATTCCACTAGTTCATGCTCTCCTCTCTTCTCTATGGTGAAATAATTTCTTGGCTGCATATAGATTGTAAATATCTAATATATTCTGCACTAACTTAAATTTTCAGGGATGTAGTTTTTTTCCAAAAACATTTTAAGGAAAGCAGAGATGTAATTAGATATACAGTTTGATTGTGATTGAGTGACTTTAAGTGGTCACATTTTACATTACCAAATGTCTGTGCAAGGCCAATCAGCCCTTAATTAGTCCTTCTCTGACACCTTTCATGTCAAGATTAGTCTTAGAGCAAGTATTCTAAAAACTTATGTGCTTTCTCACTAGAAGAGGCTGATAATGTTGTGGTCCACAGCAAGGCAAGAAGTTTGGCTCCCTGAAAAGATGTGTGAAACTGGAAACTTGGAAACTTTAAGGTGAATTGGTGGTTTAGAATTTTTTTCAATGCCTTGGTCATTTGAGACATCATTTTATCTCTGTTGCTTTTTTTTTTTTATTTATTTCCTTTAGTCTCCCTCTCTTTCTCTTACATAAAAGCAAAGGAAAAGGATCAGCAAAGGGCTATGGCTCAGTTTCTTTGCAAGGCAGGTTGGATTAACAGGAGAAATGAAAGAGCTTTGTGCCTTGTTCATCCTGTTCATAAACAGCTGAAAATTAAATCACACGTATTCTTGGTTTTCAATAGCCAATGCTGAAATGACAGATTTCCATCAGGCATAGTTCATTTAATGATGCACAGGCCACAATACTTGGAGATCATGTTGCAAACAGACTTTGCCTTGAAACTGATGCATATCTCACACTCTGGCTCCTTTATGGTGAAGAGATGGAAAATCAGCATTTGAATTGAAGAATGTCTTGTATTTCAAGCAACCCTACCCTGAGAGTTTCTTTGTATTTCAACAGGCAGTATAGCTGATTATTATTACTGAAGGCTGCCAAGACAGTTAAGTGTGGATGTTCTCCTTCTTGTCAGAAGGAAAGAAGAGGACCACATTTAGCTCCCATTTATGTAGGCTTGTACTATGTCTCAGAGTGACAGGAATGTGGCTAAGATATTTGGATTAATAAAATAAGAGCGTGTCAGCACCAAGTCACTGCAGAGGGGAGGCTACAAGGCTGAAGGGTCTTATGAACAAATTTAAATAAATGTTAAGATTTAAGGAGAGACGAGTATAGTCTCAAGATCCATGACCTGAGCATGAACTGAGCACATATAGAAAATTCATGTTATAGTTAAGATCCCAAATTCACTGTTTACCTACTACATGCCAACGTGTTAAGTGTTTATTTGTTATTTGTATGCAAACATGTGATAGAGCATGCTGGTGGAAGCCCATATGATCCTGGTCTAATTGATGCTAGTCCAGGGTCTCCAAGTCCTATGAAGAAAACAGATTAAATACAATTCCAATACAAAAATTCCCTTTTTTTTTTTTTTTTGCTGTTGCCCCACAAAATAGTCTCTAATAGCATTAGGCTCGTTTATGCTATCTCTTATGGATAATGAAGTGTATTTATTGGTAGAAAAACAGTCCTAGTTGAACTTCCATTCCCTGAATTCAACATTCATTCTTCCTCCCTTTCAGGAGTGAAGAACAAAGTGCTGTACAGCAGCTTCTTGCTGATGTCAGAGTTCATAACAGTTATTTCTGCAGCCTAGTGAGGCAAGTTTTTTGTTCCATTTGCACAAATGAACATAAATCCTAGCTACTAAGAAAAGGCAGAATGATGTTTTAATTTTTTTTATTTCATATTCAGAAACACCTCTGCTAATAGAAACATCAGTGTAGGTACTGCAAACTGATCTAATGCGATACAAGGGAGATACAAGACAAGATAAGCACGGTAACTCACAATGATCTTGTTTCCAGTCGTGTTTCAAAGATTTCTGACACTGTGAACCTGAAAAGACACCTATCCTTTCAAAAGCTTTGGATAAAGGTCTGGTGATGGTGTCAGAAATGCATGGATGTTTTGGGGAACTGACACAATTCCAAGGACAGAGATTAAAACACGTTTTTAACTATGTGGGACCTGCTTCCCCATTCCCATATGTTTAGCAGATCAATATTAGCTGCTCTACAGTCAATAGAGCTCACTGGTGTAAAACTGCTGTGTGCATGTTCTTAATGATTCATAGTTTTGAATCCCAGCCAGTTCTATAATTCAGCCCTCACAAAGGCAAACAACCTCCTGCCAATTTGCCCTTTCTTCTCTCATCCTGTTATTTGTTAGGCGTCTGTAGCCCATTAGCTGGCTTACTATGGTATTAATAAGTGACATAATTATTCATAGCCAGACCTGCTGATAAGAAATCGAATGCTCTGGTAAACAACTGACTACTTTTTTTCCGTGACATCAACAACAAAGTCAAACAGGGTGCTGGGGAAAGGATAATTCCCAGGACCATTCTAAAAGATTGCATAGCTATGTAGAAGAGGAGAAAAGCTGCTTTCAAAGCACAGATCAGGAATGTTCTGTGTCATTTCCAGCAGACATATGCCACTCTGTCTTCTGCTTCCACCAGTAACATATAAACTCATATGGCTGATCAATCCATGCCAGGTCTGGCCACCAAGGGACCCTGTCTGATCCCACCATCCTTTTCTCCATAAAACCAGTGCCCCACGGTACTGCAGAGCACAAGTGGCTATTGGATTAATTTGTGGTACTTCCCTCCAATGCCAGACTTGAAAGTGCTTGTTGCCCCTCCCCGGCTAGGAGAGTGTGTTTGTTGGAACCTCTTTGCGTATTATAGGACTGGCTGAGCAGGTGTCTGTTAACACCCAGGGGTGCTTCTCACTGCTGCTGACTCATGTGCCAGTCATGTTGGCACAGGCACAACCCCACCAATTAGAATATGTGCAGTTTGCAATATCTGTGTGGTTTACATTAGATGTGCTTTACATTATTGTGATTCCTCTGGCTTTGTTAGGATTGATGTGGCACCCTATGCGACATCAAATTCTTCTCCTCCTCCCCTTCCTCTCCCAGTGACTGCTTGACTATTAAGTGTTTTTGAGGCTGAGATTAACTGTGGTTAGAGAGTTGAAAACTCTGGTTAATGCTGTAAAGACTTGGGCAGCTCTTCTTGACAAAATGCCATTTTTAATGCTTAAAATTTTTCATTTTTGTTTTTTGAATACTCTGAATAGGAGTAAGGATACTTACAAGGAAACAAGTCTCAATGATTGAATCCCATTTTATGTTTCAGGTTAATAATGATCTTCAGTGATAGTTCAGAGGTTAAGTTCTGACATGACCCTTATACTGTCTTTCACATTTCCTGCGTTACTCCTGGTCTTGCAGTGTTACTGCATTTTTGTAGCTTCTGTGCAGAATAAAGATAGTTTTCTATGTCATCTCTTTGTCAAACTCTATCATTCTTCTGGCATCTTGTCCAATCAGTCAGTTACCCTTGCTACTCAAAACATTTCACAAAAATCAGAATTTTTTCTTTGACTTCTTGGTGCCTTTTATGTTTTCTTTGGCTGAAAGAACTTGTCACCAGCCTTGGCCTTGCTCTCTGGAAACAATAACACCAGGTGAAAAAAATTACTCAGAAATGATCTTTTTGATGAGTCTTGCTGAAAGCAATTTTTGATGTGTCTAACAATTTTTTATGCCTTTTCCAACACTAGGTTTTTCAGCACCTAAATTGCAACTAGTTCTGTCGCTAGTATTCACTCAACTTCTCTGTGTTGACTGCACAGGTAATGCAATCTGCCTTACAGCAGGTCACATATTTATTTTTAAAATGTGTTCTAGGATCTTTTATTAAATCCCTGGGGCTTGATGCTGAAACTTCATTTGCTCTGGATAGGAAACCTGTAGAACTTACATTTCTTTCAGTGCGTTCCAGGATGTGACTGTCCTGATCTGGAGGTCTGTAGTATCTCTAAAGGTTTGTCTGGGGGACATCTTGCATCTGTGGGCTGTCAGAACACAGCATGTTTGAATGGGTCTGTTTATAGGTGATTCACCTCCTTGTGAGAATCTTTTGTCATGAATTTCCAAAAAGATTTGAGTTATATTTGCCTAGTATTGTAGTGGAACGTCAGCATCAACATTAGCAGTTCTTAATATAACTTCTGTTGAACAGAGGTACTCTGAAAACTCCTCTCTCCCAATCCTGGCCATCCTAGACCTTAACATGGTGTCTTCTTCAGCACAGAATTTTTATGTGTAGAACACAAAAAATGAAAATTAAAGAATAAGGAGAGATCTAGAATATTTTTTATGCATTGTAATTTGTTCCATGTCCATTTCACCAGTTTCTAGTTTTCTGTCTTGTAATAGCAAGTGCATCCTTTATTAGAGAATAAGGGAGAGTGTTTAGCAAAGGATTACTTTCATATTGTGGCACTAGAGTTCCTCCATAGACAGGGATTTGATGGTGTCCTTGGGCTAGCAACCTTTTTTCCTAGAATGTATCTTCTCACCCAAAAGCAGCCTGAAAACTCATTTTTCTCTACTGACAATTTATACAGCATCACCCTTACCCTAGCTATAACCTCTTCTTAGGTAGGTATGTATGGACTTCAGTGGGTACAGGATGTTTTTCTTTAAGGAATAATATGCAGACATTCACCTTAAACATTATAATTGCTAACAATGATGTTCCACTAAGGTATCTCTTCTTGTCTTGAAATTTTGAGCTTTTTCCCAAATACATGAATCTCCATCTCTGCCTTCTCTGCCTCTTCCATCACACCATCCATTGTTTTGAAAAATAAATTTATTAATCCATCTTGTTTAATCTGCTCTTTAATTCTTTTCAATGTTAAAAAAACAGGCAGTGAGAGGTCAGATTCCATTCTCTGTGAGAGCCTTTTGAGACTCCCAAGTCATCTAGAAGCAGGATTAGGACCTGTTTGGTCTGAGCCATGAGCTTTTGGTAGTTAAAACTTTTGCCTACACGTGACTCTGATGGCACCTCTGGAATTTGAGTCAATGGGGATGAAGGCCATCATATTAAAAGTAAAGACAGAGCACAAGTATTTCATTCATTCCTCTGGGATGCCCCTCTTCTTCAGGATAATAGAGATCATTGTCAGTGTTATTTTACTCCCAGTTGCTTCAAGGGTGATCAAAGCTGATGTGCTATGTGCACTTAGAGAGAGATGTAACCTGTTCTGTTGGCTTTCCTGTGATATCAATTTATCAAAAGATGTCTTTAAAGTGGGAGGGTGAGTGAATGAGGGCCAACACAAGATGACTTTCCTGGGTACATATATCCTGGCATTTCTGAGAAGAGTTTTAGCAGTTCATTTCTGAGTATGGAAAACAAGACAGAACAAAAGGGCAGGTGGCATGCCCAGTGAAAGGCTAAGGATAACAAACATGAGTTGCCTGGATTTAGGTTTCAATGCTGTGGCAATTTGGGCGTGAAAGCTTACCAGCTCTTACAATAACATCTGATTATTTTTTTCTAGAAGGATGCTCATGTTCTGGAAAAGCCATTATGAAGTTATTGTTTTATTTTAATTTAATTTAAAACCATCCACCCTTTTATAACATCTGCATCTTACTACTGAGTGATAGTCTTTTGGGAAAAAAAAAAAGAAGCCTGATGATTAATTTAATTTTGTATGTTTATCTACAGAGCCACTGCAGCAGCAAGAGATTTGAGAGGACTGTTCCTTCTCTTTGTTTGATTTCCAGTTGCCAAACATGCCATCTATTCTGCTTCCCAAAGGAAGCAGCAGAGGTGGTAAGTCATTCCCTGCTCAGCTCATGCATTGTGCCCTGCATGTGTATTCCATACAGTATGAAATACTGGAAGTAAAAAAGTCTTTTCCTTAAAAATGGGCAAAGTTTGTACAAATATTTATTAGTTGTAAGCAGTACTTGATGTAACATAATGTTGTAAGAGACCCCACCTGACAAATACAAAGTTCCGGGGAAGAACTTAGAAACAAATGCTCAAATCAGATTATTCAGTAAAAAAACCCAAACAAACAACATAAAAACAATATTGTGGTGGTACTTGTACCACAGAGGTCTTTGCATGTGGAGACAAAGCTGGACTGCAGCTTTCCTCCCAAGGGAAGGTGTGTGGCTGGTCTTGGACCCAATACCTCCAGAGCAAACAGGAGGTTTGCTAGGTGGGAATGTGTTGTAGTGCTGAGACTTGAATCACAGGGCAGTTGCTGTGGGGTTCATCCTTGCAGGATGCATGTGGGCAGAGCTGGCTACTGGTCTGGGACTGCTTGTCAGAGGACTAAAGATGAGTGGATGCTGGAAAAAAATACAAGTGTTTGATCCTCAAGTACCACAATACCTGCCCTTGAGACGGACTCATGCTGCATTTGTCTCTTCCCTCAGGATACTAGAAAGATAAAGTGTGTCCACAGTCCACTGCCAGGGGTTGGATGACAGGCTGAAACTTATCCTGATACATCTCATTTGTATGCTCCAGCCTTATCTGCCTATTGAATTATTTATTCCTTTGGCTTTTCCCCTTTAATTTCACTTTTCAGAAGCTCAATTTTCTCTAGCTATCATTCTGTGTCATGAGTCATGCCCCATATACTGAGCAGTAGTAGTGCATGCAAAGAAAATTGTACCAGCCAACATATTCGAAGAAAATATTGTTTTAAGAGAGTGGAATCTGCCATGTTGCTGCAGAGCTAGTTTCAAGTTCCCAATCTTAATGAAATTGCTACCTGAACAGTTTTCTCCTAGATTTATTTGCACTTCTTTGAGATTTATTTGCAATTCATGAAAATGTGATAAATGTGATTACAGAAGCCTTAAAAGACACAGATCACAGATCATTGCAGAACAATTCCTCTCTGAAGCCAACAGGACTGTAATTAGTATAATGTCCACTAAATGACAGCCCAGTGTGTGAACCTCAGCCACAGCTGCTTTGGGTGTTATCAGTCTTTCAAGTCTTAGAATGAGCCAAGTCATGCATAAATGGTGTTTATCTTTGCATTGCAAATATGTCTGAGAGCTTATTATGAATGTCTCCAATTTCCTCAAGATTGATGCTCTAGATCAACCTGGCTCTGCATGCTCAAGCCTAGGAGCTGAACAGGCAATTGATGCAAAAAATTATTATTGAATCAAATATTGAACTTTGAATAGAAGTCATCAAAGACTTATTAAAAATTGGCCTTTTATTCAACAGTAATTAAAAAGTCATGACTGGATTTTTCACACATATAACAGAGGAATCTTGTTGTCAGCTCCAAGAGGTGGGTAGATTACTTTTTATTAAGCCATCCATCTCAACTCAAAGGGGACTCTGAGTTGCCTTTTTTTTTTTTAATGAAGATGAAAGGGAGAGAAATTACTAATTTACCTGGAAACTACCACTCCAGCACCAAAGTCTTCTCCAAGAGGTAACTTCCAAGAGGCCCTGGTTGCATTCCAGGATTTACTAAGAGATGCACATTCAAGGTGCAGAGAAGACAAAAATTTAGTCTTCTGCCCTAGTTTAAAGCCTGTGAGCTATTCAGTAATAGCATGGAGAGAAATTCTGAAAGTATGACTGTCTCTGAAATAAAAATCTTAGTCTTATTTCCTCCTTTCTTCTAGATAGGAACTATTCATAGTAAGCTGATGATATTTATGAATTTATAACTAATTGTTCCTCCTGGAAACTTTTCCCTTCCTCGAGTTTCCTCTGAGACCAAAGGGATTTTATGACAGCTGTCCAATGGCAGATTTAGATTGTGACAGCAACATAGTGTGTTTTCCCTGTGTTGTACCAGACCTTGGCTGAAAAGCCAAATAGTCTTAACAGGGAAGAAGAGTAGACCCTGCAAATAAACACCACATAACACTCTAGCCCCTACATAATATTTAAATATCCAGATATATAAGAAGCAGCAGCCATTGCCATGTTAATTTACTTTCTAATTTTATTTCCCTATAGAAATGACAATTTGTAGTAGCTGAAGTTGGGATTTTTTGAGCTTTCAACTCAGAATATGCCATCAGGGAATTTTTTGTGTATTGCATGTGTATGGTATGCATCAAAGTTATGTCATAGAGAATGTATTGAGCTTAATGAAGTAGCCCATGTGAAAACTGATTGCAGTTAAAAAAACATCGCATATTGGTCAAGTCTTATATCCCAATAACTTTCATGAATGCAGGCTTTTTATTGCTGAACATGGAAAAAAGCATTTCATCCCCAATTGTTCTTAAGTAAGACTTTTCAGAGGAAAGGCCTCATAAGAATCTTTTCAGTATTTTTAGATTTTGGGCAGGTTTAATTGTGTTGTGTTGGCCCTTCAAGGCAGTCCATTGTCTCAGGCACCTCCCTCAGAAAGGAACAGAAGCAGGAGATGTTGCAGTCATTTTGTCTGCCCAGTAAAAAATCTCTCTGTGAGTCTGCAGCAAATCTGGGAGAGCTGAGTGGTCAGCAGGAGCTTCCCAGAGAGTCCTTTACTCAGAGGAAAGCTTGTGTGAAGAGAAGGATGGTGGAATTGCTGGCAGCTGTGCTAAAAGGACTAGATAAATAAAACCAGCAAAAGATAAAATGAGAGTTCATGCAACTCAGCAGCTGCATTCCAGGATATATACCTGCAGTGTCTCTGGAGTCTAACTGGGAGAGAAAACTTCATCACAGATGTGCATAATGCAATTTCTGCCTGAAATGTTCTTTTTTGGGAGGCTGAAAGGTGCTGCTGTCCGGCTCCCACTGCTTAATCTGTGTGGTACTGACACAGCTAACATAATAAGGTGGAAAGGCAGAGCCAGAGGCTTCCATCTGAATAATTTAAAACAATAAATAAATGGGGATTAGCACTATAAAGTTTTTTCTCCATTCTTTTGCTGTTTTTTCTTTTTGCCTTATAACTACGTTTCTACTTTCCATCTTTATCAGCTAAGATTCCTCACTCAATTTTTCTTAATAGCAGTCCAAATCTGTTGCCTGTCACCTGCTACTTACTTTTGAATGAAAAATCTGTCCCCATCTTACTCATTTCAATTAATTGTCATGCTTCAGTGATCTTCTCCAATCTTGTCTAACCCCTAGGCAGCTCCTATCTGCTGTCTTGATAGGTGAGTAATGACTTTCCACTCCTGGAACTAATCTGAGAGACAAAAGAGAAATAAGACAACCAAGAAAAGACTCTCTTTTTAAACCTTTTTTTCACCTCAATCATTTCAGGAAGGAAGACAAGAAGCGTAATAAATGTTTCACTCTTCTTCAAGGAACATCAGCTCTGTTGGTGCCCAGTGTTAATTACCTGAAAAATATTTAAATGAGGAAATACAACTTTAAAAGATAAAGTTTTTGTCTCTTGTCAAGTTGGAGTGGTGGCACAAAACAGATTTCTTATATGCCTGTTGACATTGTTAACACCACCTGCCTTTAAGCTCTTATGTTGCTCTCAAAATCAAGACAAACCTAGGAACAAGAGCAATGCTTTTTGTGGTTGTAGCTTTAGAGTTAATCTAATTCAGTCTACAGAGATTTATAGAGCACTAATTGCTGCCCAGTGTCTGTTTTGTAACACTTTGGACTTCAGAGGTATAAGATTTAAAGTGCTTTATACTTTAAATGTAACTTGAACTTGGGACAAGGAACTCACCTTGTCTCATATTTAATGGATTTTTATCATCCTTGTCCACTTGTTCTCAGGTCTCAGTAGCACGGATGAACACAGATCCAAACTTCACATAAAATACAACCATTGTTGCGATATTCCAAGCACTCAAATACATCCTACCCATTTAAGTGATGATCTGTCATGTTGGGTATTTTTTCAAGTGCTTGACTGTGATTGACTGTGATTTGACAATCACCTGTGCCTGTTACACATTTGAAGGCACCATTCTCTCCATGGTGGGAGCTGTCTCCATTCCTCAGTCCCACATAACCTGACCAGGTGAATGTCAACTGGGCCCTCCTTCCTATGATAACCTCAAACCCATGGTTAACTAGATTATTCTCAGCCTGCAGCTGAGTAGAGTCACCATTCCTCAACAGCTCCGTGCAAAGCTGATGATTCTGTTTTGAGAATAAGGGACTTGTGGTGACATAAGAGATTCAAGACAGATTCTCAGGAAGCAAGAACAGCATATTTACTTTATTTAAGAGTCTTTTGTGTCCCTTTTTACAGCTCCTGCTGGGACTACCACCATTTAAAGAAAGCTTGGAGTATGGCTATGATATCAGCTACAGTTATTTGATTTTACTCAAACCGGTTCATTTAATATTGGTCTATATCTGGTGTGCCAAAGGGTGGGTCACATAAGCTGGTTAGCAGGTGTCACTAACAAAACAATGAATCCTAAAAGTAACATCTGTCGTATCCTACTCAGGCTCTCAGATGATGATTACATCAAGTGCTGCATAGCTCATTAACACTGTCAGCTGTTCCTTGGCTCTCAAGATGGTGGGGATGGGGGGAAGGCAAGGCACTTACCCCACCTGTGTTTGGATTTCCACTAAGCAGGTGTTAAATCTTCATCTTTTCATGGAGAGACTGAGGCTACAACATTACATTAGATGCTGCTCTATCTGCTGAGTAGGACTTTTCTTGACTTTTTGGTCTGAGACCAAAACCACAATGATATTGCCTAAAAGAAGGTGAAATTTGACTTACAAAAGGGTGACATTTTTAAAAGCTGGCTATGAAAGCAGTATTACTCTGAAGGGCCAGGGATATCATCCTGATCATTAAGTTAAAACATGCAAAGACCATGACCTGAGGATGCCTACCTCCAGAACGGAGTTTTAGGGGCTGAGGGTGTGGCTTAGTCTGGAGGTGGAACCTGGAACCCCCTTAAAAGGCTGAGAGGAAAAGTGACCATTCCTATAACTTTTACCACCCAATGCTACACTGATCTGGCAGGCAGAGGTGTTCACTCACAGAGATAGCATTGAAGGCAAGAGACTCCTTTGATGCCTCTGGCCTGCTGCAGATTGTTTGATTAATTGTTAACATCAAATGTGGCTAGTGAGCTAACTCTGTGAGGGTGTAATTGGAGCAGTGAAGCAGAAAGATTTCTATAAGAGCACTTAAAACTCAAGAAATTAAGGTGCCTCCTTCTCAAGTAACAAACTTCATGTAACTGTCTGAGGGGTGAATGCAGTGCAGACAGAAGAAGAACTGTGTGTCTGGTCCATCACCTGATCTCTCAGCTCGTGTTTTATGATGATTGGGTTTGTGTGTTGAGGGGTGCATTATGCAGAGAAGCAGACTGTATTTTGACAAACTTTACTAATGTCACATGGGCCAATATAAAGGCCACAGGGATTTTTGAGAAACCAAGCTATTGCATCATGATCTGTATATACAGGTATATGAACAACTTTGGGCAGGTACTGCCTGACCTGAGACTGGGAAGCGGTGCTCTATACACAGCTAACACTGACCCTGCACTCCAGCCCTCCTGCAGGGCAGCTGAGACTTAGCCTAAGAAAAAAAACTTCATTGTATGCATGGAGTATTCTGTAGATACAGGATTGACCAGCCTGCCTCCTTGTCATGGTTTAGTGACAAGTGTCTGCTAAGGAAGGCAGGATCCTCCCTTGGAATGAAGGATATAAAGCTCCTCCCTCTGAATTATTATAATTTTGGATTTAAGAGGCTCTCATGCAAAGATATGGGAATGGGAATAGGAATAACAGTTCTTTATTAGGAGAACTAAAATAAAAAAAGCATGCACTATTACAAATAAAACCCAAACCCACTGACAGATTCAGAATACAACCTGACTCAGGGTGTTGGTAGCAGTCCAATTAAATGGTGGCTGCAGTCCTCCTGGAGTGGCAGATGTGGCTCTGTTGGAGCAGTGATCCTGTAGAAAGGTGCAGCCCTCTACTGAAGGTCCAGTGGAAAGAGATGGTCCTGGTATTCCTCTCGAAGTCCAGTGAAAAAAGGCTGCTTTAGTGTCCCAAATCTCAGGTTTTTATCCAGGTAGAAATGCTTGGCTTCTCCCCCTGGATGGAGCATTTCCCAATGGGATGATGTAATTTTATCAGTGGACTCAATGGCTCATTAGCAGAAAATCTTTCCCTGGAGGGAGGATGGGTTGTGGAAGAGAAAAAGAAACTGCTCTTGCTGGTTTCTTATCAGCTGGCTTATTAACAGAAGATTACACCACCCCCACCCCAGTTCCAACAGATGGTGATGGAATATAGACCTTTTTGTTACATTTTGCATTGCAACATTGCAACCCATGATACACCTTTTATTTGAACAAAACGCACGTAAGGGTGCAGATTACAGAAGTTGTCCCCGTTAACATATCAAGCAAGCTTGCATGTTTTTTTTCACTCCTGGTACTTGGGTGGAGGATCAGCATGGGTTCTTTGTGGTGTCTCCAGGGTTTTCTGAGAGCAGAGCCTTTCAAGTGATGTGGAGGATAACACTGCTCTTGGTGCTGCAGTCTTCAGGCAGAAATGTCTCTCTTCCACTCTGGGTATGTGGGAGCTTTTGCACTCCTAAGGAAAACTGTAAGAAATACCTTAGCATCCAACGAAGATTTATGTAAAGGAATTAAACAATTTTTCTGTTCTTTCTGTAAAGCACTTGTGAGTTAGTTTCAGGATGTCAGTAAAGCAGATTTGCCTGCCAGTTGTATTTATAAAATGTATTACAATAACCTCCAGAAGCCACAAGACTGTGCGCCTCTCTACAGAAAAACTACAGCAGGCAGTTTAAAAGTTGCAGGTATAAGACGAGGGGTAAGAGCAAGCTATTAATTTTGTCTTGGACTGTTTTTGTATATTTACAATTTTATTTAGATGGTAAAATGCTTCAAACCATATAAATACCAATAACACCAATAGGGGTCTGAACACACTCAATCCCACAAATCAAATAATTCAGCTCCCAGTACCTATCTAGGGTATACTTATGTTTAGGTGGCCTACCATGGAGTTTTAAAAAACTTGCATGACCCTATGCTGCCTTGTAGTAGGATGAATTGAAAACCACGTGGCTGTGCTGGCTATATTCAGCCCTGGGTGAGATACAGGTACAGCAATGGGGCTGGAATATGTTGCTGTACCTTGGACAATATACACAGAAAGTATCACCTGTGGCAGGAGGGGAAAAGCCAGGGAGGAGAGACCTTTACAAGACTGAGCTGAAAGACACAAAGTAACAGCTGATTAGGATGTGGAGTGAGTGAAAGAGAAAGCAGGAAAGATTTGTATTCACTTTGCATTTCTTGAGCCAAAATGTGGTGATACAGAGTAATAAATAATGTGGACAGGCTAACACCAGTTGTTCTTCCATGTTTTGTATGACTCATTCAACACCCAGGCTTAGAAACACAGGCTTGTTCCAAAGGCTCAAAATAAGATCGTTTTCCCCCTTCAATCCTTCATAACATGGAAGAAGACCCTGCCCATCCCCTGTGCTGGTGGGGTAGGCCATACCCCTTTGAAAGAGGCTTTTTTGAAGCGGTTCATAGATGTCCGTGTGGGAAGGTTGCTGAACCAAGGCCAATGCTAGACTTCCCTTTTTTGGGGACAGCAAACATTTAACAGATAAGATGCATTGTATGGGCCTGAGAGGTTTCTCCTGGCAGGACAGAGTGAGACTCAATGGGTGTAAAATGAGGATAGCTTGTGAAAAAGGTGCTGCAACCTGTCCAGACAGAGAAGAATCAGGAGCAGAAGAGACGAGTGACACCTCTCAGGGAGGCTCAAAAAACCACCATTTTTTGCAGTGCAGTTTGTAACAGCGTAGGGGCATGCAGGAAGGCCGGACTCCAAGGTTTTGAGGACTGCTGCTTTGTTTGGCTGCTGTTTTTCTATTATTA
Source organism: Thryothorus ludovicianus (assembly GCA_013397245.1). Lineage (NCBI taxonomy): Eukaryota > Metazoa > Chordata > Aves > Passeriformes > Certhiidae > Thryothorus > Thryothorus ludovicianus. The sequence goes on along the minus strand of VZTB01005712.1, from coordinate 1,397,798 downwards.
TTACTATTTTCTGCTAGACACAAGGGCAACACAGCTGGCACGACCCTTAAAATGAAGAATGGCTGGAAAGACTGGCTGAAAGGAAGAGTCGCTGGCTCTGCTGGCAAGGGATGAGCACTCTGGAAAGAACCCAGAGGTTGGCTTTGCAATTGTGACCATGTTCCCAAAGTGTTGCCCTTGGAAGAGAGCAAGAGGTGGGATCTGCTGCCATGGCCACTCAGACTGGGCCTACCAGGGAGAGAGGGCTACATGGAACAAACAATACACATTGAAGGGCTTACTTCAGTACCACTGCTGCACTGCTTCTCTTAAACATTGAATTTTACCCACAGGTGTGCCTAATTTTTTCCTGTTTGTGATGCAAAGCTGAAATAGCTCTCACAGTCTCTCAGTTTCGAGTTGTCAGCCTCTGACCCTGTTAGCTTACAAACTGCTGGTAGCATAGTAATTATTCAGACATTGCTTTACTTCATTCTAATGAAGGTAGATTTAAGTATGCTTCTCATGGTGTGCATGTGTGACTGATCAGCACTTTTTAAAGCCTCCTGGCTTCCTCTCCTTCAGGTGTCCCAGGAGAAGTTACTCTTCATTTTCAATATCATTACTGCAAGGCACTGGGTCAAAGCAATATGATTTACATGATGTTCTAACAATGTTTTCAGGCTGCCAATTTGTACATGGATTGCAGTACTCTCTTTGCCTGATGAACAATGTGCAATTCAGAGCAGCGAGCATCTAGACTCTGCTTGATGCATTGCATTATTTCCAGTTCAACTGCTGCAACTCTGGCTTTATATATTATACACATTTTCTAATACAGACAAAACCTCTAGACTTTGTCCATCTAGCTGCCTGTCTCAGTATTTACTGGACACCATCCACTACCGTAACTCAGTGCTGAGCACAGTAAGATAAGGAAAAATTCAGTCATGGCAGATTTTTTTAAGGGCATGTACTCTTGCAATTGGATTGATATTAATGTATGTAAGATAAACATAAATATTTATGCATTTGTTGCTTGTATGTACATGAATAAATTAAAAAATTAATTTAAGTTAATTTGGTTGAAAAATGACGTTAATGTAGTTAAGTGCTGTGCAGAGTTTCTTGGGCCACTAAGGAGATGGATGTACATGCTAACCTGCAGCAGTCCTATGAAAGTTTTTCTGTTTTTCTCTTTTGTACCAACCCTGCCAAGTGTTCATTCTCCGGGCACATAGCAGTTTTCTATATAAAAGATGATTTTAAAAATAACTTTCTTGTACCTCTTAGATCCAAATGCTCATTTTAGCCATGGAAAACAGCATTGTGATGACATGTATTCCCACTGGGGAAAATATTTATTCTCCTTGCATTGAAAAATGTAGTGTGCAAATCTGGATTTATTATTTATTATGAAATGCCTCAAATATGAAATTAAACACTTGTGTTGGTCTGATCCTATTTATATTAGAGCAAAGTACAGAAGGAATATGCATGGGAATATCATTCACACTCCTTCCTCCTTATATTTTATGTGTTCTATTTAGGCAGTGACCCTTACCCACCAACCAGTAAAGGAAATTCTATAAAAAGAAAAAGGGGAAAAATGTACCTCTTTTCTAGTTTCTAATAATAATTATGAGCAGTATCTTCAGAGGAATGCTTAAAGTACAAGATATGTGGTAGTCAGGCGTTATCTGATACAGATATAAATAGTAAAAAAAATTAAATCATAGGTTTTGGGAGAACATTAACACTGATGAGCCTTTTGCAAGATAATGAACTTTAGTCATGTTGGGGGTTGAGTTGCTTTCTTATAGAATTTTTTCCCAAATAGTTGCCAGAAAGCTGATTGCTGGGTGCTTGTGGGCACTTAAAGATACTTGGAAGAGAAAAAGGAGGTAACTGTCAAGGAGAGGGTGGCACTGACTACACCTCTCTCTTGGGGGCTCAGAGAGAACAGGAGAGTTCAGTCTTGGACTGCAGGGAGATCTCACCAGACCTCACCTGGAGCTGAGCTCGGGGTGACTTTCGTGGGTTCCTTGGGAATTCAGACCCTGGTCTCTCCCTGCCCTGCCGGGAGCTGCTGCCCCATCGCTCTGCACCCACGGCTGCTTTGGTTTTGCTCTGGGTTTCTCCACGCCATTTCTCCTGCCTGCCAGGACATTTTCTACAGCTCCAGCTACTGCCACCGAGCTTTGGATCCATCTCATCCCTCGGGGCTCCTGCTCATCCCTCCCCCCAGAAAGGTGCCAGCATTGGAGGAAACTGTGACTGTTTCTTAGCTCTGTTTGTTGTTAATACTATAGTTATTGTTATTTGGTTTGTCTTGCTAGACTCACTAGTAAAGAACTGTTATTCCTATACCAAATTCTTTGCCTGGGAGACCCTTTAATTCCAAAAGTTTGCATTCTCCATTGCAAGAAAGACTCCTGCTTTTTCCTAGCAGGTGCACCTGTTTTCAAATTAAGACAAGTCCCTATGGCATTCAAGGTTGTTTTTAAATTTGGATTTAAATGTGATAAGGTTGATATGGCATACTAAATTCATTTAGCATCCTATATGGAAAGAAAGATATCTTTCAAATGCTCAATAAATCTGACTTGTCTGCACATATTTAAAATAAGTTAGTTGGATTTATTTTACAAAGACATCCTTCTAGTTCTATTTTAGAAAACCTACATGATCTCCAGTGGCTTTTTTTAGAAGGTTGCAGCTCTTCCAAATCTCCCTGACTCTGTGCACGTTCCTCTGATGGCACTGAGTGCTATATTTAGTCAATTGAATCTTGACAAATAATTAGGAAGAAAGGGCAGTAAGCAATTCTAAGGTACCAATGTTTGTAGGCAAAGGTGTGGTAGTTCCCCTAGGGCAATGAACCCACAGCTGAACGGTGTTGTGCTGCAGCACTCATCTCCAGATAGAGTCACTGAGTCAAAATGGTCAAATGTAGGAAGAGGTCATAGTAAACTGTGATACCGTGTTATTTATTGACGGGAGAAGATTATGATTTGGGCACCTCATAATCAATTCATGCTGTTCTGCTCTTCCTAGCACATAGGAAAATATTCTACAGGCAGTTTTATGCTGTGATGAGATGTTGAATAGCTAAAACTACTTTCTGATATTCCAGAAACAAGTGTTCAGAATGGCCCCACCACAAAACTTCCCTCTGAGTCTACATGTTACATACATGGCAGGAATATGTTAGAAATGGTTTTCTAAATATGGTAAATGCAAATGCTGTAAATTTTAAATGGAAATGCACAGTAATATCTGTTGCTAATGGGTTTAGTGACTTTTCTTCAAGGTGGGTAACTAAAAATTCCAGTCTAATGCAAAAAAGCCAAGACACGTACACTTCTATTCTCATTTCAATCATCACATAGTCTTTATTAAGCAGAATATTATATTAAATCTAAGCAGCATTTTTCTCTTAAAATTCAATTTTTCTGAACATATGTCAGATAAATTCCATTCCATCTTCTGTCTGATTTTTAACTGCTTGCTAACACAGTACCTATTGCAAACTGCATATGGTAGTAAAAAAAGTGATGAGATACTTGTCTGGATTCAGAGTAAGGCATCCAAAATAAACTTGAGTAAAATGACCTTAATTTAGCAAAATACTTCAGCTTTAAGCATGGAAATAGCCAATGAATCACATGCTTAAAGTAAGACTCATGTATGACGTGCTTCTTGCTAAATTAGGCATAAATTACATCTACATATTGAATGGCAGCAAAAGCCCAGTAAAAAGACAAAACCAACCAACCAAAACCACAAAGAAAAGATAAACATGAAAGCTTTGGTTCAGAAGCAATAGTTTCTCAGATGTAATGCAGTCCACATAAGGCCTGTTTTGTTTTTACTCAGTCACTTTTTTATTTATTGCTCAGTATCAAAAGGAATAAAACTGACATTGATTAAAGGCCATTGTGATTTATAGGTAATACTCATATAATTCTTTTAATAGTAAGATGCACATTGTAGGGATAAATCAAAGTCATAGAAGACTGAAAAAAGGGGAATCACAGTATGATTCAATCATGTAAACAATAGCATATATATAGATTAATACAGTTTTCTTTTTGTCCATTTGACAGGCCTGATCAAAAGTAGCAAATATTTTAGTTGTAACAAACACTNTATATATAATAATCTCATAAAGCAGACTGGATTAATATGTCTCCACTGCTTTTCCTCTTGATCCTTAAGGATTATCAGAATCCTCTCCCACTGAGTTTATTGGTTACTTAAGAAAATGAGCTGAGCAAATGATGTTTGAAGTGAAAAAGAAACCCTGCTAATATTCCCACAGAAGATACTTTTGATCAGCCAGGAGTTTGTTAATAATCAGTATGGACCGGTTGCACTACAAAGGGCCATGTTTCAGCAGCTGGCTGCCGTACAACTTCCTCTGCAATTAAATGATGCATAAGAGCTGCAAAATATGTCTCTGAGAGGCTGAAGACCAATCTGCTCTGAGAACTTCTGGTCAAGTGTAAAGTTCACCTGGGTTTTATAAGGCTTTGAGAAAGATCAGCTATTCAAACAGGGCAACTCAGCTACTGAGACCTGGAGTATGCAACACAGATTCAACCTGACTCAACAGATAGGAACAAGACCAGTAACTTTTTTTTTTAGAAAGAGCATCAACTTTACAAAAGCCTATACTAGCCTGGCATGCAGTATCAGGTTTAGGACACCAGTTTGTGGGTAGTCACAGAAAAGAGAGGCATTCAGTTTCAAGCTCATCATTGAAGGCATGAATTCAGCAGAGAGCTTTAGGTTAGGGCTTAATCTCTATGTTATAATACATGCTAAGAAGTTTAAGTGCATTTGGTGCAATTATATCCAATTAAATACTTGGAAATAAGGTTCCCTGTCTTCAAACATCATAGGGCCCCTGCTCTAAAACAGAATTGGCACTGACTGACTTGTGTAATTTAGTCAAGACCCACAGGTCCCACAGACTGCTCCCCAGTACTGAAAGGTTCCTGTGCCCAGAACATGTTTGAAGATGGAGGCTTATATGGACAAAAGAGGAATGTCTGCACAGTCTCACTTGCATGGAAAAGACTCAAGGGATGATCACAGTGGTTTATGCCAAGGAAAAATTTATATGGGTATATTTACTGCTGAATCTGCCGAACTTCTACTTAGCAAATGGAGAAGAGAGCTGTGGTGTGTGAACACACCACCAAGACACTCAGTGCCTTTCTGTCATGACTTCTGCATTTTGATAATTGCAGACTTCATTCCTGTGTGCAGCCTGTCCTTTCCTAACATTTTCAGCCTTCCAGTGGGTTATATAACTGTTTTATTTTTTATAAATAAGATTAATATATAAAATGTTTTAAGTGCAATAAACACAGAAAAATATAAAATGTTTCAAGCCTGTGGCTGTCTCCCAGGATTCCACCCATTTTCTGTATCATCAGATAAGGGTGAAGGAAACACAGAGCGATGCTTCCAAGCAGGCTTGTGAATCCAAGGACCAGAAATTTTTGTGACTTATGAGAACAGCCAACACATACCCAGCACAGGCCGAGAGCTTTTGTTCATACACAGAGAAAACAAAGGACACATAAATTCACTACTCCTTCCTATGGGAAGATTGCACAGAAAGAGAAAGTTGCCAGCTTCCAGGGCACAGTGCATTTCTCAAACTGACATTCATATGGTGTCTCCAAACTGATTTGTTATGAGACTAAACACCAGGACTAAAAGCTTAAACTTGATTGGTATTGGGGACAAAACTGTAGAACCACAGCCACACTTTTCTACAAGTATTGGACTGTAGTACGAGGACAGTTTGAACAGTATTTTCCCCCCTCCCCTGAAATACACACTTCAAACAAGAAAGTAGTCCAACAGTTTTCTAAGACACAAGAACAGAACACTAGTTTAGTCCTTCAGAACAAGTTGTCTGTCTCCATCAGGGTTGTAGCAGCCATCTTACACCAGGAATCACACCAGGCTTTGTTTTTCTCCCTCCCTTACCTTATTTCCTGTTAGAATCCAAGGGCCTCTCACTCCTGGTTGTTTCTTACTACATTTTCTTTCAAACAGTCAACTTTTCATATTTTTAGTGTTGCTGTGGCAGTCTAAATGTCTTTTTCTTCATGTTGTTGCAGTTTTCTCACTATTTCCCTGAACATCTGCAAGACAGCCCATCTGGGTTGACACAGTGTGAGATGAGGCAGACAGGCATTGCCAACAAAGGGCTCCCACAGCAGTGAGTGGGCTGCTGGAATCAGATGTTTTCCAAGATGTCTATGGGGACAAAGCCTTTCTTCTTCCCGCTGTATACCTTGATAAAGCCATCGTGTTCCTTTTCAGAAGTCACACAAATCTGAATACAAAAGAGGTATGAAAACGTTAAACTCTTTGCCACGATCAAAGAGACAAATTATGCCAGGGTATTGATCGGGCAGGTTAGACATCCTGCTAGTTACTTCTGTAAGTAGAACAATCCCTGTTGGACTCTCATGCTTTGACAAGAATCTCAAACTCACATATTTGGAGGGTTACCTTTTCCCTATCACCCTGAAGTGCCACATAAGCATGAGAGATATCAAAATTGTTAAGAACTTTGTGATGGATAAAAGATTTTGAAACTTGAATTTTTACTTCAGCCTATTTTAATGATCATGCTGTAGTTGTTTGTATAAGAGAGAAATGGGTATTTCAGAACATGAGCTATTTGTCTCCCTCAACACTCGGTGGTGAAAATTAATCGTGGGTCACTTGTAACCGCTGACCTGAATGCAGACAATTTCTCTTTTGCATGTTAAAGGAGCCTCAGTACTTCTGAGACAAGCAGTGGACTACATTATTTACTCAGCCCTCACACCTGCAGATGCTTGTTTTGGATACCAAAATGTGGGACCCAAATCCAGCTCTGTGAGAGTGTTTCCATAACACCTACTCCACAGGGAAACAGTTGTGAAGTCATGTGCTTTTTGTAATAGCACAAATATTACATTGTGGTAAAGGTTTTCATTTCCTCCTGACCTTTGTGATCTCAGGCATTTCCACTTCAAGGCCCTTGAAATATTTGAGCCATTTGAAAGCCTAGTGGTATAGGCACTTTGTACTGGGCACAGCACCACACCAAATAAAGATTTGTTTTCAAATGTCTATACCAAAGAACTATATACTTCCTACTAGTCAAACAAGGTTAAAATATAGCTGGAAAACTGACGCTTCTATTGAGACCACTCCACACACTGATTTCTCATGATGTAAGTGCCAGTCCTCTATCTGGACTAACACTCATCTCTGTCTGATAAGTATTTACAATGTTTATGTACAATAATTCAGAGGATATGAAATGAACAAAAATAACTGTAAAGTGTTCCCAGATAAATCAATTTCAGCATGACTGTTATGGGTGACACCTAAATACAACATCTACATTCTAGACTGGCTTGTCCTATTGTTGCATACATAAAATTTATTAGCAACACTGATGCTGCCAGAAGGAAAGAAAAGGTTATAAGAAGGAGGTGCTTCATATTTACCACCCCCCTAGTATTTGGAAATAGGGAGGTGGATCTCTGCACCTGCAAACAAATTTCCAAGTATTTAATTTAACTTTGGAAAGTTAATGGACTCATTAATTTTCTTACTTATCCTGCCTACTCAACACTAACTGAATTGGATCCCTGGGGCACAATGACTGAGCATACCAAGAGGGCTAACATGCAATTAGAAAGAATAATGTATTATTTGGGCTAAATCTCATGGAAAGCAAGGGAGAGGTCTAGAATTGATGCTGTCTAATTTAGGTTCTGTTGCAAAACAGCCAAGTTCATTTATGTCATGAATCCCCAGCATAGAATCTTCTTCCTCTGCAGTCACATCACCATTCAAAACAGAGACGTGCAAAGCACATGGACAGAGAAAGCCATTTCTAACTACTGCTACACGTCGGTCTCTGCCTCTGAGAAAGAAATGATGGAAGAAAAAGCCTGCAAAAAGCACAAGACAAAGGATAGCCGAATATGAAAGACTATCCAAGTGTAGGAAGAAGCATTAGTGGAAAAGTTCCCCTTCCCAGTTGATCCTTAATGCCATGAGCCTTTGCAGCTTCTCCATAACTAGAGCTAGCTGGTTAAAAGAAGCGATTCACTGAATCATTCTGTTTTTCTCTTAACTGAAGATGTCTGCAAGACATCTAGCTTTTTGATAGGATCCCCAAAATAATCACGTCTCCATCAGGTCTACATTGCTCACTAACCCTGGTGCATTTTTTGCTTAACCTCTTAGGTGCTGTGCAGAACATATTGCAAGAACAAAGTGGTTTTCCCTGTTGTATTGTCAGCAGAATTATTTGTGGACATATTGAGTTTTCTGAACACTGTTTTTCTTTGGTTTTGGAATGAAAAATATGGCAGATTTCTTCTTTTTTCAGTGGTGTGGGGTACTATTTTTTTTTTTCTGTTTCTCATGTGAGTGCTCCTTGATGTCAGTAAGAGTGCTCTTCTAGAGCAATAACTTTAGATCTTCACTGGGCATGAGGAATACAATGCTTTTATGTGAGAACTCTCACTCTATATACCAATACATAGATCTGCATTCTCCTGAATTCCAGATGAAATTCTCTCCTACTAATACACTAAGCCTCGCATGTGTCAGATCCCAGAAGGCAGAGTTTTTTCCCACTACTTTCCAAGGAAGGGTAGAGCTCAGGGGCAGAGTAAGCTCAGCCACAATATGCCACACTGTCATAATCCTGTGCAACTCAGGAGGTTTCCCGAGTTTGTGACAGTTGCTGGAACTTTACAAAGCCCTGGAGCTGCTACAAATTCTGCAGTTTTCAGAGAAGACTGAATAAAACACCATCTATGGCCAGTTTTGCTCTCATCTCATTTTATGTATGCTGTCAAGGATTTCACCCACAAGTTGTAGCCTGGAGATTTGGATCTTGATTTTCTAACATGAGTGTAAATTCAGAGTAATCCCAGATGAGGACATGGCAGCATCCAGAGTTTTGCATTTCACCCAATGAATCAGCTGTTGTTGAGGATTAGCCCTGATGAGACATGCCAAAGATCTGATGGTTGTGAAGGCATGAGGTGCAGTAGGTACAGACACATGGTCATGATTTTTTGGATAAAGTTAGAAACTGCTTAAAATGACAGCTAATTAAGCTGGCATGTTTTGGGCGGCAGGCTACTGGCCTGAGCAGAAAAGTGAGCCAGAGAAACTACTCTTCACTGAATTTGGTAGGAACACAAAGGGGGATGGTTGGGGTTTTTCCCTTGCATCCTGGCTCAAGAGATTAGTAGTGGAGTAAGCCACAGGGTAGAGAAACCACATTTCAGGCTATTTCTCAACTCAACAAGTTATCTTCAGAATTATCTGAAAGTGAGATCTATTATAAAGTAACTTCTCCATTCTTTCATCTCATTTTCTTTAAAAATAGGCAAAACATTAAAACAGCACAAACAAACATTCATATTGTGACTGTTGTCTGAACTTGTCAATAGCTGCCCTGAGAATATTTTATCTGTCAGTCAACCCTGAGCAGGCAGGGAAGATGAGCAATTAGGAAATTGTCCTTTGACCTGTATGGTCATTCCTGCTCTTCTAAATCCTGTGCTTTGAATTTGGGCTTAAATGGCCAGTTCTCTTTGGGCATAATTTTGAACTTGCTGTAAGTTTTTGCAGCTGTCTTCTCTTCTTTCTTTCACACAATTGACCCATCTGACAGGCACAGATTGGCTCTGAAGTAGGACTTTGGTTATGAGGGCAGTATAGTTTCAAGAGCTGTCTTGGAGCCTGCAGACAGTGGCAGGTCAAGAGGTCTGCAAGTTCAAGTCTTCTGTTTGCAAGAATGACAGCACAGGGACACTGTGAGCTTCTACATCTGTTGCTGCCAGTGCACCGAGGTCCTTTCCTATGTGAACCTTGTGGGTGGAAATGCTAAGCAGGTCAGTTTCCATACTCATACAGTCATAGTGCAAATGATGATGAAGGGTTTTATATCAGTTGTTTCACTAACTTTTGGACTGAGAACACTGTCTTGTTTTACCTATATCAGTTACTTAGAACTTTAAAGAAGACCTGGACTAGACTGGTGCATAATTATCTGTGCCATTGTTTTGGATTCTTGCAAATCTTTTGTGCCATTCAGCATCCCTGAATGAATAGGGACACCCATCCTTTCTCAGCAAGACTGATGGCAATGGAAATCAGAGAGAGCTGGAGAACGACCCTGTTCCATTTCAGCCTAGCTGTGAAGTGCAGCACGTAGAGCTGGGGAGCACATGAAGAACTAAAACATTGTTTTCAGTGATGAGTTTGTCTTTTAAGTGATTTAATTTGAATGCATAAGTCACTGTAATGAAACTGATTTTCAAAGACAGCTGAGTCATGCACTTAGACACAAAGTAACTCCTAGGAAATGAGGTGAAAAGTTAGGCAGCAACAAAGCATCCAGGCTAATCAGAATACCTGAGAGAGGTGGCTTTCCTGGGTCTGTAGACAGGTCTTCCTATCTTTCCTTATTAAGCCTAGCCTTGTGGATATGTGACATTTGCAAAATACCCTTCACAAAATGGGTCTGTTGCACTGACTTTTATGTAAACTCACAGTGCATGAGGTAAAGAGCTTCTGATTCCCAGTTTATTACAAATGTCACAGTTTGGGGTAATTTCTATTTCCCAAGATTACTTTCACAATTTAAAATCAATTGCATTATTTAATTACAAAAAGCCCAACTCTAAACTAACTTGTGTTAGTGTGACTGTAATGTCAGAGGCATCCAGGCAAAGGTATGAGTAGGATCTTTTTCAAAGTAAAAGCAGACATTTGAAGAGCAGATTATATTGACTTCTTTAAGAATAGTAGTGATCAAATACATTAAAGACATTTAAGAGATTATTTTCCAAATATTGATAATATATTAGATATTGTGATTTTTTTTTCTTTTGTGAACAGAGGTCAAATCACAGCCTGTTGTCATGCAAATAAGTATTTGGATAATGTTTGATAATGAATTTGGGTAGTCTAGGGCAGAAGTTACAGGCTGGAGAAAATTTTGTATATACACAAGTGATGATACAACCAATCAGAGTTGGAAATTATGCAGCTTCATATTGTTTGTGATAACACTTTAAAAGTGCGGAAAGCCACCAAAATTGGTCAGATTTGATTTCCTTATTGATAATCTTGCTTTACTGATGTTAGGGGCTAAGCCTGCCTACCTCCTACAGGTCCCTTATTGAGCCCTGTGTTGTCCAGTCATCTTCTGAACTTGTTTTAAGACTCAAAAATCTGCCAGTGAACCCTAAACTCCAAGATGTTGGCATCTCTGAAGCAGTACACTTTTCCTCCTCCAGCCTGGGTTTCATACTGCATAGTGAAATTTTCAATTTTTTTTGTTCAAGATAGGTGAACAAACTGTTGTTATTCTTCAGCCCTCTCCCTGAATATTGGCTTTGCCAGAAAGGATTACATGAAGCTGAAACTCCAGATGTTATTTCCAAGGCATGGAACTGCTAAATGATTCTAGAAATAGTATCACTTGCTGTGCCTCAAACTTTGAAAATACGTCTACTTGTTTAAAATGTTGTTTCTTAAGGTAGTCATGTGGCTTTATTGATGTGAATTTATTGCCTTTTGCCTTACAAGAGTAGACTGTCTACTCAGAAAAATTCATATAGGGGACAGAGACTTGAAGGATAAACCATGGAAGGTATCAAACAATATAAAAAAAATCATATTATTTTCACCGGATAAGTTTTTCTGTTAGTATATCATCCTTGCTTTCACTGTCAGAATGGTTCCATACTCTTGTTAGACCACATGAAAAGTGACTTAGTGGAGTAACTTCACCATACTACAGTCAAAGGAATCTATTAGACCAGTTAATGAATTTTTCTAGCTAAAGTGAGACTTGAGAGGTATAAGCAGTGATGAATAATCTCCCCTGTTTGTTAATCTGGAAGAAGTCAGTGCTTTGCACATAGTACATGTATTGCATGTCACAGCACACTGACCAGTGTGCCCAGAGACAGGTAACATGACTGATGACATCCTATAGAAATTCCCAATAGAACAAAAGACAAAAAACCTGTCAAAGTTTTCCCACAAGTCCCATTCTGATGACTTTGCTTTTTTTTCATGCCTTCCCCTATTGCACCTCTCTCTCTCTGCTCCATATGAAAAGCAATGGAGAAATAAAAGACAGAAAATAAGAGAAATGGCTGAACAAAGAAGAAAGGAAACTTGACTTTGGAAATATAAAATAAGTTTTTAAAGTAAAAAATTATCAATAAAAATTAAAATATTATTTTTCACAATAAGAGTTTTTCCACAGTGAAGGCAGAGTCATTTTTGTTTAAAAAAATGCAAAAAATCATGCCCTCTATGGAGGGACAACAGAAAGTAGGTAAGTCTCCATGGTCTTACTGTAGCTGTCCCATCTGGAAATTACCCAAAATGGCCTGCAAGCTGCTTAAATGTCCCTGTTTTGCATAGTTTGTGTGAGAGTGGAGCAGGATCTGTTTGCTAGGCTCCTTTTCTTTCATGTCTCTGCAATCATGTGTTTGTGCAGTCTGATCTCTGCCCCCTGTTTCACAACAAATATTTATTTATTTCTTCCTCTGAAGACTCTCCCACATGGAGCGAGCACCCAACAGCATTCATATTCAGCCTGTGCACTTGTGTGGACTTGAGAGGGAGCTGACTGGCATGCAGTATCAGGAGGGGTGTTGCGGTGCATCTAAAGGGGGTAATGGGAGATGGGATAGTTTCATCTCTTTCTTTACCTCCTACCTTGCCAGAGACGATGAGGCATGATGAGGCATTCCTGACTCTGAGCTCCCTTTGTGATGCTATTGTGAAATAGGGACAATAGGAAGGTGCTCGTGTTTAGATGAAACTGCTAGAGCTGCCCAACTCAAAAACAGTGGTTTTGTGAGGCCTGAGGCAAGCAACTGGGCTCTCACTGCCTGCAACAGCAGCCACGCTGACTGAGATGATCTCGTACACCCACTAATGCAATGTGACACAGATCTTGACCATTCCCTCATGCTGGCATGCCATGTTCCAACACTACCATTTACTACCTTTGCCCTTGTGTGTTGCTTATTTTAGAACATAAAGCCTACAAAAAGCTATTGTCCTGCTCTGGTAATATTTTTTTGTCTGTGTGCACAGACAGAAAAAAATTGAAAGAGATGTTGGATAAAAAGAATGTAAGAACTTTCTTTCCAGAAATTGCAGAGCTGCCCAATGTACTGTGTGTACAGGGGTAGTTAAAATATATTCTAGTCACTGTATTTCTATGCCTTCCTTAAAAAGCTCTGTGCACCCAAGGATTGTTAGCACTTACATGTTTTGCTATGCCACAAAGCAGCAGCAGCCAAGCTGTAAGTTAAAATTTTATCCACCTGTGAAGTTTAAGTGTTGAAGTTCTGTATGGAAAAATCTACCACCCTGAAGTCCACGCTGGTTCTGAGTTCTTCTCTTCTTTATTAAAATCAATGGCTGTTCAGGCTGTAAGGCAAACCATTTCTGGTGATGTGACACCACAGTTGCCACAGGAAAAAAAAGACCTAATGAGGCGGAAGAATATTAGGCTTCGCAAGGTACAGTGAGAAAAAAAAAAAAATCAACCTTTCTATTGCATCCAGGTTTCAGAGAACTCAAGCTGTGTATCACCCTTAGTAGGTCATCATCCTATTTAGATGAGCTTATGCTAATCTTGTGCCACAAACTTGTCCCTTAATGCAGGTTCTGAGTCATGGCTTGTGCCTAGAGAACCCACCTGAAGGACAGAAAGTAGGAGATGCTGAAAATACACCAGGTGGAATGGACCCTGCAAGTCCTCACCATATGTAGCATACTTAAGCTCACAAGAGTACCTACAGCTTAAAATATATTACAGCCTGTAGAGAGGGTGTTTAAATGGTGACACACACACACAAAAACAAATTAAATATACCTTGCAACTGGTGAACAAGTGTTACATTTAGGATTTACAGTTTTGTGTGATTGCTGTCTGAACTCTTTTCCTGTTGAAGCAAAGACAATTAGATCTTTAGGTAAGTTAAGGTCTGGGGAGGGAGGCACTATCTTTTATTAGATTAGCTCTAATAGTGAGAAAAAACCAGATCATTTTTCAGTCACACAAGGCCTACTGCTATGACTCTGTGTTCAAACCTCTGAAGTCAGTAAGAGAGTGAGAAATATTAAAGTATCACTTTGAACATTTGTGAGACTGCAAATTCAGGCTATGTTAGGCATTGAGTATATGTCTGCACAAGGCAAACACTGCTCTTTTCTGGATACTAGACACTGTTAGTCTACAAATAATAAATCTTATATAATTGCAGTGAAATAATCTACTTGTCCTCATCTTGCACAATTTTCCCTCTAGTCGTTGGTAAGACTGCTGGATGCTCTAGACCACTGAGGGTCCAGCACAGAGGATCTTACCTGGTTCTCTTTCAGAGTTATCTGTCCCTGTTCCTTGCAGCCAATGAATGTCCTGATACACCTGTAAATTTTCTCATTTTGTTGCACTCTCTGAACAAAGTTAGCAGGAAAATATCCAGTTCTATCATCAATTCTGCCCTATGAAGGAAACATATTGATAGTAGAAGATTATTAACAGCAGCAAGTTTAATACAAGATATTTTTCCTGTTGGAAAGAAAACAGTTATAAACTGACTAGCACATACCTTCCACCAGTCTTCATTAGAGTCTTCCAGAAGTGTGATCATATCCCCTGGCCTGTAATTAAAAGAAGAATAGTATGTAAGATGACTCTTAATTGTCATATTGAATCAGCTTCCACAATTCCCTTCTAATAGGAAGGAGGTCCTTCCGTAGTTATTTTGTCTGAGCATTCACTGAAGGTAGACTCAGTAAGGTGGCAAGGTTTCCTTCAGTCACACATGTTAATGTAGAAAGAGACTCTCTCTGTCTTGGGGCTAGATCTTTATTTTGAGACAACATCTGCGAACTGGAAGTTTCACTTTCTGTTTATTTAGGAGCTGTTTAAAATAAAGTCCCCCTTTGTTAAAGGCATTATTGCCTTACTTTAAGGCATTTCACACTGTTGGGACACACTGCTTCATCATCAGTGTTTTCAAGCTGTGATTGGAGAAGGAAGGCAGCAGGAAAATAGTGACAAAGGCAATTAGTCAGCAGGGATATAATTCTGCCCAAGAATGTGTTTTTGATTTGAAAGGAATGTATTTACCTTTATAATGTGTGGTGCTGAGTTGTAATTGCTAAGTATTAGCATCCAGCTGACTAGTTCCAAAGCAGAACTAGGAAAATAATTTGGCTGGAAACACTAATAGCAAAATTTGCTAAGCTGATTTTGTGCAGGCAGTTGAACAGTTATTTGACCTTTTCTCCCCCATTGGTGACACTTCATCAACATTTCTATGTAATTATAATAGTAGTATGTTGTAGAAAGTAAGTGGGAGACCATTTCCAAATGGATTAACTCCAGAAAGCTCTGTTTGCTAGATAAGAGACATTTCTTGATCTTAATAAAATTAATTGTTGACCCCTAATTATTCAGATTTCCCTGTCAGGCTCACTTTATTGTTGAGGTATCAGCACAAGAGCCTGCAAACACATCTGGAGCATCTGTTATGATAGATAACAGGTCCAGTTTAACAGGCTTTTTCAGAACATGCATAGAAAATATGAGTCTATCCAGGATGCAGCTGGAGTTGTGATCAATGGTGGGCTTCTTTGGTCTGCTTTCCTAGTGGTTATCATGTCTGCTGACAACTGGAGAAGCAGGCATTTAGTCTTCCAACACTTCTAACACTTAAGGATTTTCCTTAAGCCCTCCTCAAGAGCCTATTTCAATGTATTTGAAATAATTAAATGTTGCTGAGGTGAGGAAGTTAGAGAAAATGGACAAGTTGATACCACAGTGGTAAAAGATTTTTTTCAATGGGAAAGAATATCTGAGTCCTTTACTACATTTAATATTTAATATGAAACACTCAAAGAGGTTTAAGGGAACCCACAACTTCAAAGTGAATAGACTGGTGCCAACACCTTTGGAGCCCTTACACAGAAAGGAAAAACACTTTCAACAAGAAGGATTTAGAGAGCCTTATCCAACCAGTATTCTTCAGCCTGGTGGCTAGAAAAATAACCCAGAAAATAGAAATTTTTTGGTAACTAGAGAAAGATGGCAACTGAACCTAAAGTCTCTCCCTGTCACTTGTCTGGGAAGAGGGAATTTTAGCTTGAAGGCCTGCTGATTTTGTTGTTTGTTTTTTTTTTTTTTCCTAGAAGAGAGCTAATATAGATGTCTTTAATCTCTGAAAAGGATTCAAACTACTTTCATCTGGACCTGTTATTCTTGCAGCCTAGATTTAGGCTGCTAATCCCTGATAGAGGGTAACCTACTTGGTTCTTACTACTGGTTGAAATCAGTCAGGTCTCATCTTTTTCCTCTGTATATCACAACCCAGGATAAGTTGTCTACTCTGCCTCAGTGATCCAGATTTCAGGAAGTGGTAAGATAGGCACTTGTGTAGGTCCCTTTCAATTATTCTATTCTATTCTATTCTATTCTATTCTATTCTATTCTATTCTATTCTATTCTATTCTATTCTATTCTATTCTATTCTATTCTATTCTATTCTATTCTATTCTATTCTATTCTATTCTATTCTATTCTATTCTATTCTATTCTATTCTATTCTATTCTATTCTATTCTATTCTATTCTATTCTATTCTATTCTATTCTATTCTATTCTATTCTATTCTATTCTATTCTATTCTATTCTATTCTATTCTATTCTATTCTATTCTATTCTATTCTATTCTATTCTATTCTATTCTATTCTATTCTATTCTATTCTATTCTATTCTATTCTATTCTATTCTATTCTATTCTATTCTATTCTATTCTATTCTATTCTATTCTATTCTATTCTATTCTATTCTATTCTATTCTATTCTATTCTATTCTATTCTATTCTATTCTATTCTATTCTATTCTATTCTATTCTATTCTATTCTATTCTATTCTATTCTATTCTATTCTATTCTATTCTATTCTATTCTATTCTATTCTATTCTATTCTATTCTATTCTATTCTATTCTATTCTATTCTATTCTATTCTATTCTATTCTATTCTATTCTATTCCATTCCATTCCATTCCATTCTATTCTATTCTCTGCAGTGTCTGAAACATGGGATTGCTTGTTTCCAGGATTCTCTCTTGTAATATAAGTTTATCTTGTAGGAAAAGTATTAATATACCATGTCCTACTTTACTTATGCCAGAGCACTGGAAAATCCAACTGACGTCTCCTGTTAGGGAAGAAGTCCAAGCTGTGGTAAGTTTTAATTTCAGCTGAAATCAGGGCTACACATCTTCACTGCAGCAATCTATCACTCACTGTATCCTCTCAGAGACGAGCTGGGAAGTGCAGAAATCTGCCCTGACTCTTCCTCTCAGCTCAGTTCCTTCCCCTGCTATTTGCCTTTGTTATGGTGGAGCTGATCAATGCCTGACTGGTTCCCAGCTCAGGTTCCAAGGACAGTGCTTGTTAGTCTTGACAATATTGCTCTGCTGAACCCACCTCCAGAACTTCAACTATGCTAAATGGGAATTCATGCCACTGAGCTGGATGTTGCCTGGCTCTGCAGTAACAAAACATTACCAGCTATTGAGCATCCCTTATGGAACAGTGTTAACACAAATGTGACTGAATTTCTGACCAAGGGACAAAAAGCACTGCTGTGGTTGAGTACCACTGGTCTAAAACCTTGCTGGTATCCCTGGAAAGAGCCTGGTGTCCCCTGAAAGAGCACATTTCAGACCACAGGCTGCTTTTTACCCTAAAATGTGGAACAGGAAGATTTTGAAGGTTGATGTGTTTTCTGAATTTCTGTGTCTGGCTGAGGATGGTAGTCCAGTGCAGGCTTGTCTGAGAGATGTTCTGTCATGGAAGGAATGCACAAGATGGAATACACTCCTAAAGAACAGGATACAAAGTGGAATATTTCAAGCAGAATAGCTGGCAAGCTGCAATAAAGGTTGCCATATACTGTGGTTATTTCCTGAAGAGCTGACATTTCTAAAATAATGATCAGGAAATGCCAGTAAAGCAGAATGATAGGAAAACTTGTGATTTCTGTGTTACACCCTACCCTTTAGCTCCAGAGCAGTAAGAAGGCATGACTGGGAACAGGAAAAAGGCTTTCAGTGTTAGAGATGCTGAGGAGAGATGTATTTCTCTGTCAATTCTCTAAATTTCATGTCACATGCATGATTATTTCAATATAGGGTTGCCTAGACGATAGGTGATATGTTTCACAGTAAGAACTCTAGCAAGACATGCAAAATGTGAGTAGCATGAACAAAATAATTTCAGTGAGAGAAAAGCTGTCCTTTTCCTTCAGTGGGCTTGGATTAGACCTCAAAATGCAAGCAGCTGATGCAGAACTGAGGAAGTAAGTGTTAAAAATAGCAAGTAACAAGGTTATTTTGCAAAGTTCTCATGTGAAAACACTGCCATCCAGCACTTGGACACCATTCCCTTGTTTCAGACACAATAGAATAAGAGGGAGGATCAAACAGGACTAGTAAAATTATTCGCATTAGCATGAGAGCTGGTGGAGAATTCCTAGTGAAAACTTCTGATTAAAAAACAAAGTAACTGAGAACATTTTATAGCTGAAAGCCATCTTGCTCCTCAAGTGATATAAGTGCTTTTGAAACTTTTAATCTATTGTCCTGCCAAAGGAATTGGTCATTTGTTCTTTTTAACTGTGAGTACACTTCTGTATCTAGATGGTTACCTCTACAAAAACGCACATTAAAAATGTCAGGAGAAACTCTCTCTTCCCTGAGTCATATATATAACCATGTGACCATCAGTGCAAATGTGTCAAATCAACTAACAAATATTTTGGAGTTTACCTCATCTCCAAGTCTTCATTTTCTTGTGGTACAAATTTGTACAAGGCAACATAGGTGTTCATTTGTAACATGCTTTTATAAAATGGTCCCTTTAAGAAAAAAGAGAAAGAAAAAAATTAAATATCTGCTCTGTAAAGGAATTTGGTTTGCTTTGTTAGAGATAGAGGAATCAGAACCTGATTTTACAGTAAATTAGCCAGAATCATCTCTCTGTCCTCACAGCCTGGAGGACTATAGCCCAGGTACATCATAGGCCATTAAGGCAGTAACTACCTTAATTTAGAAAGAAGATTATTTGAATTCCAAGATCAAATTTTAGGCTTCCAAAGAACATAAGAAGAAATTTGCACTGGCTGGTCTTTGGGACAAGATCTTGAAAAAGAGTATGACTTTTTTTCTCTCTAGTATGTATGGTAGCTCTTATGAGCCCAGTAGTGTATTATTTGCATTATATAAGTTGTCTAGTCTACAGTCCTCATTATAGATGGAGCTAGAATTGTACAGTGCACAGGTCCAAATTCAGAGCAGGAAAATCACTTTCTTAAAGTGATTTTAATGTGTGAAAGTTTTTTTTCCCTGGGTTTTCAGCAGAGAAGACTGGCTAGTCTCTCTTCTCGCTTTTTCCACAGTTAATCTGAAGGGAAAAAAAAAAAGCAACTAAATACTAAATAATTTTCAAAATCAAATACACAATATTTACATTATGGCAATTCTATTGTAATTACATGGCCTGCACACTGGATCTTTTGTATTCCTAAATCAATTTGCAATAATCAGAAAAACATAAAACGATGACAAAGGATAAATCCAGTAATGTATATTACTTCCAGCTGTGGCCAGCAGCCCAGAAAAGGTGTAAGAACATGACAATCAGATATCAGTGACCCATCAGATCTAGTCAAGGTCCTCAGACAGCCATAAAAACATGACTTCCCATTACCATTGCATCATCACAAAATTTATGCTCATACCGGGGAATGCATACTTATTGGTTCTTCTCCAAAGTGTTCTGTGCCATTTTCAGAGTATGTAAACACTGAAATAAAGAAAACACATTTTAGGAGTAGTTTAAGACTCTTCACTTTAACAGGATCACTTGGATTTTGTTGATCTGTTCCTTTTCTCCCTTATTTTCCTTGATTCCTTGTGGTCTCTGAACCCTTCTGCATTCCCAACAAAACCACGGATGCTGTTGGCACATGACACAATCTCTGTCTTCCAGGATTTAGAAGTGTAACAAATGAACCATTTTGATCAGATGAATGTACACAAGTACAGCACTATGAACAGAAGCTAGGTAGTGTGAGTGCATTAATATTTAAAGTGCAGCAGGTTTTTTCCACTTTGAATACTGTATTTTCATGCTTAGGATAAGCAGTATTTCCATTTTAAAGCATCTGCAAAAGCTGATGATCATATATGAGCAATATTGGGAAAGTTTATTTGCAGAACCCCTTCCTTCTCCTCTTTGACCTCTAAGTGTTTGATAGCCTTCTTTGGTCCCTTTCTCCATTAGTCCATGCCTGGGGTGCACTGGTTACATTACTTCTGTCTCTGAATTTACAGAAGGTACCTGAATTGCTTTCAAGTCAGGATGAGTAAGACATAGGCCTGTAGATGTAAAAATTTGCTTTTCAATTACTGAATCAGAAACTCATAGAATAAGACAACAATCATGGCACCTAACATACCTGATAAGTAATCAGTTACCCTCTATTGTAATTGATTCATGAGCTGATTGATACTTGTCTTCAATTATCTCCCTAGAAAAAACACAGTGGCTTTATCATTTTGACTGAATTCCCCCTTCACATTTTAAGAATTGCACAGTGCTTTTTCCGTCTGGATGAAGTCTGAATATGATTTTTTTAATAGCTGGAGTCTTTGAGCAGCTAGAACCATCAGTGTCATTTCCTACCATTTACATCTGTAAGTGTTTTGAGTAGAAGCTAGACTTTGTCGTGTCTAACAATTTGGAAATCTCCAAAGTGGTAGTATCAGGCAACTTGGAGGCATTTTCTTTTTGTTTCTCTGTCATATAGTTATATAGTTACATGAATTCAGGGGAAAAAATGATCCAGGGAACACCAAACCACTGAATTTTTCTTCTCTGTTCTTTCACTTGCTCATCCTTTCTTTCATTAAGACATATTCCTTGGACTAGTCTATATGGTAGCTGACAACCTAAGACAGTCTGTGGAGAAGCTTTATGAGGGAAATAGTAAGGTTCTTTGACAGTAGAGGGTTGTATTTGGATACTGAAAAACATGACAGTGTTCTTGTAAAACATAAAACACAAGCGAAATGGCAGCCACAACATGCATGAGAAAGATTTTGTACAAAGTGACAGGCATTCATGAGCACACACATCTTCTCTGACAAAATGTAAGACAATGTTGTAGTCATAAAGTTCAACCTGTGAAGGTGAAGGGAGCATGTGAGCTGATACCTGCCACACTTCGCATGAAAATGCCACCAGTGGTGTCTGGCTGTCCTGACTGCAGTGGACCTGGGGCCTCAATATGCTCCTCACCAAGTCCTGCTGCAAAGGGGCTCTGACCCTGCTGGCTATCACAGGTATCAGAAAGAAAACCTTAGAAATAATCCTAATTTCCTGTATCATCATTATAGGTGTGTATATACGTTTGTCATCTGTATGAAGGGGTTTAAAGTGCTGCTATTACAGTTTGGCGTTGTTTAAGTCCTAGTCAAATTAGTATACTTTGTTTTTTATGTTGAGAGGAACAGGAGTTAGGAGGCAAATTGAAGATGTTCTAGTGAATACTGGGTTGGTTAACCAGGAGCCTTTTGGACTTGCAAAAAGTTGTTCACCAGATGGAGTAAAAATTTTTCAGCATCATGTCTAGAGTAATTCCTGTTTGGTGACAGAAAATGAAGCAAGTTACTAATGTATAGCCTCATGAACTGTGGAGCTGACCCAGCACTTGGGGAGGGAGCTCAACTGTGTGCCTGTGTTGGCTGAGAGGTGCTCACTAAAACTGGATTTTCTGGGAGGATATCCCATATTTGATTCAAGGGAAAAGTGCTCAAATCACTGTTGATAACAGGCTCATAGATTTCACCTAAAGTACATTTTGGATTTTGGGATTTCTGTTACAGACAGCAGTTCATAGCAGTGAAAGCGTAACAGCCTAAGAGACTGAAGGGCTGGAAATCAGATATGCCATCTCACAATTGTAAAATGGGAAGCTTTGCTTCATAGGATTTATGCTAGGATTTATGAAAGAACCTCCCCTTGAAGTTGTTGTCATAGGAGTTCTACAGGGCAAACTGCATGGTCGTACATATGCTGGGTCCTTTTATCCTTCTGGAGGCTGACTTTTCTGCTGTTTCCCCTTTACCAAAGAGCACCAAACATATGTTTTCCTAAATACTTATTTGCAGAACAAAATTTTAACAGGGAAAAACCAAATAACACAAACTCAACCATAATGGGCCTGAGTAATCCAGGCATTAGTGTGGAACTTCCTGATAAAGAGGCAGTGGACAACTGAGGAAAAAGGAGCCATGAGTCAGTTCGTAACAACATTTTGAATGTACTTAATTTTTTAATCTATGTTTAGTTGTAGTCTCTGGGTGGTAACAGGAGACACTTGAATCTGAAAGCCATAGAGCTATGTTGTTCATATCTCCACATAACAGAAATCCATCCATTTTCATATTTGTTTGCTCTAGCAGCAGCAGCCATAAACACCAAAAAAAAAAAAAGGGAAAAACCCAGGGATTTTTACACTCTGAAAAGGATTTTACCATTTTCATTGCTTGTGCGAACAGTGCAGGCAGTTTATTAAAAATCTACCAAGAGGAAATTTTTGGAGTGACTGATGCATAATTTATATCCTGAGCCTCTAAAGGATGGATTGTAAAAAAGCCAGTGCTGATCAAAGGAATCATTAATGTGCTGCAGAAGTTATTTGGAGGTTTGACACATGTTGAGTTTTTAAACTAATCTCTTTAAGTAAGTTCCTTGAATGTTTTTCTGTGCATTCAGTGAATACAGATCTCAGAGAAAAAAAGGTTTCTTTGGATTTCAGAAATAAAACTACTGACTTGCAAAGAAATAAAAAATTATCTGAATGTTGAAACAGGGTCGATTTAATCTCAGGTGGGTAGGATTAAACAATGTGGTGCAGACTGAATTCTCTATCTTTAATCAGGTCAGGTCAACTTGCACTTGCAAGACAGAAAACTTAACAAAATTTTCAGGGGAAATCAGATAATGTGGATGAGATGATCATAAAATGAGAGGAAGGAAATGACTGAACACAGTGAGGAGAGGTGATAGGACCAAGATAGCAGGAAAGGAATGAGAAGGTGGCATAATATAGAAACATAGAGCTGAATCTGGCCTTTCACCTACATGAATTGGTAGCAGTATATGAGTACGAGCACTGGAGGTACCACAAAGAAAAAAGTTATGCTCAGCATGGTTTGTTTTTGTTCTGTACATCTTGTGAGACTCAGCAAAACAGATGTCAGGTGCTGCTAGAGAAGTTGCCCTGAAGATTTGGGCCTGGAGTTGTGCTGAGCAATAATTCTTTTTCTTTATGACTTCCACCACCATGACTAAATTCAAGAACAGGGTCACAAACACCAAATCTTGGTGGCTGATATTTCATTACTAAACTCTTGATGCTATGGTGGTTTTTAAATCTCTTCAAGCCAATGCAGTAAAAAACATTAATTTTGTACTGCAAATCAAACAAAGGAATCGAGCCATTAATATTACTGGGAACATACTTTAGTTGTACTGAGAAGTTGCAATTACAATCAAAATTCTCTGCATTGTATTTTACAGACACAAAGATCTTTTATGATTCATTTTCTGTCCCAAGGAGGTTATGATATACAAAATCATGGGGAAAAATCAAACATATGGAAAAGAAATTATTTTTTTTGTTTCACTTTGCCAATATGGAAGTGAAGCATGTTAAGTCTACAGTTATGACCATGAAGTAAAGACAGGAAATGGGGAATGGACCTGAACCTTGTCCAGTTGCAGTTTTGGACACACCGCACGAAGGAAAGTGGTGGCTTCAATTTCATCTGGATGGCAAAAAGCATTCCCTAAATTCTTGCACCAACTCCCCTCCTGCTTTGAAAATCAGAACACTGGTAAAACCTGGACATGCCATAAGCTCCCATCTCAAGCAGGCTGTACATTGGCCTTTACACGTGAAGGTGCTGCCTTGGTCTGGGGGCACTCACCGCTGTTGCTGCGTTTTCTGCTTATGTCAAGGGTGCCTGCAGAGCTATTGCCTTCCTCGGGAACTTCCACCAAGTCAGCCGTCTGTGGGAATAGAAACAGCAGATGAGACAGGATAAGACAGAAAAAGGGACCCACGAAGTGAAATAAAACCACAACAAGGATCTATGGAAAATGTAGTACTTGAGTGGTTTCAGAGCAGAGCAGAGTCAGCCGAATGGGATGGAAGGAAACATTGGATCTGGTGATGCACAACACATACCTACTGCACAGGGAGCAGTGAAAGCCCAGAAAAAAAAATTCCAGACCAAGTTTGGAGTCTGGAGCACAAAAGATTTCTGCAGTAGAACATGAAGCGAAAATTAAGGAACAAAAGATTATGTTAAGCAATGTGCTTCTCTGTACAAAACAGAAAGAGCATGAGGGAATTTCCAGATTCTGTAGGTATACTAAATACCTATTATCCAGGGAGACTGAACATTAGTTGAAACTACTGAGTTTTAATATATCAGCCCTGAAAACATTATTCAGTAAAATAACTGTAATGTAAGGGTCATTTTTATTCTGTTAAAATGCTATAAAAGAAAAAGCTAGAGTGCAATGGAGTGGATGAAATATTTGCCCTCACTTTCTTTTTAAACAGTCTTCTTTCCAGTATGGTTAGTGAAATTGAAACCTAAGTGTTGCCTTTTGAATTACTATGATTTCTTCTTTGTACCATATTAATGTCAGTCATGATTAGGGACCCAGTGTTCCAGGGTATAGGAAAACATAGGATGACATAATCTCAAGCCTCAGAATTATACTCTGCATCCGGCACCACACTCCTTGGCTGACTAGTCAGCTTCTCCTTGTATAGCCCAACAGGAATGAAGAGCTGCTCCAAACAACTCTGTGGGAGTCTGACCTTAACAAAACTTCAGTTGCCAAACTCTCTACATCTTTGATAATCAGATAAAACCCAAAGATTAAACTTGAGTCAGGTGCTTTCTCTAATCTAAAAAATGTAAATACATATATTGTTCCTAAGCTTTATCTGTTTCTAGCTCACAAATTTTACATCACAAGAAGCATTTAATGTTTACAATAGTACTGTACACACAGCTTGTTCTATTACTTTGCAGTTCTGTGCCTGTATCACAGGAGTATTCCTGTTTTTGTTTAGCAAGCAGAATCTGAATTGCTTTGTAGATTTTACATTTTGGTTATTTTCCCCTTTTACTAGTGTTGACAGCAAAACTTTTTTAGAAGTACTTTCAAAATTTTATTTCTCTTATCTAGTAATTTCCTAGCTATTTCTCCATGAAGGAAACCAATGGACAATGGAATTGAAAGTAGATTGTGCCACAGGCGTCTCATGGATATCTTGTTTCCCTTGTTATTTTAAGAATACATGCTTTGCTTCTCTGTTGCTCCTTGTTTTTAGATTCAGCATTTTGCAGCAGATCATGTTTGTCTTACATCTTCCCCAAACAGGTCGCCACCCAATGATGAGAAGGCACTGCAATAACAACATTTACATAGATCCAGTGTAGAAAATATCTATGGATTCTGATTGCTGGTTGGAGAAGAGAAAGACATGCTTTGTTGAAAGACTAAATCCCAGCTATTTTTCAGCTGATTGCTACAACGTGTTCCTCAGTTTTCACAGACTAGCTTCATTTTTGCTGATTAGCAATTAATGTTATTCCGTTAAGTTCTTATGCATATGTAATGTGTAATGGCTGTCTCTTCAGTATATACCTTACCCAAAACCTTCTGAGGCAACCTCCTTTAATGATTTTTCACTGAATGACTGCATGACAAATGGTCTAATAGAAATTATAGAGGTGCAAAGCTGCTTTTGAGAGGAGCTGATTCACCAAAATCTAACATGAACTAGATTCACATTTACATCACCTCAAGTAGCTTTTTGTATAAATTTGGGTTGCAGAAGCACAGTTTTGAAGCAAGCAGTAGGTAGTAAATCTGGAGCAAATGGCCACTTTCTCTTATGGGAAATGTGAAATCCGGGCGGAAAAATCAGTGAGTACATCCACACAGCTCAGTCATGTTAAAAATGCTTCGGCTAGTTTAGAGAAAGGTGGTTGTCTCTGCTGTCTGCAGAGACATGAACTGCATGCAGTATGGGAGCCTCATGGCTGTAGGAGCAAGGTACAGCTCCTAGGCCAGTCACCTTTGCTTTTCACCACCTTCAGCAGGAGCAGCTCTGCTGTGCTGACCCCGAGTGAGGCCTTGGACAGCTTGGACACCACCTGCAAGGTGAAGTAGTACTCTGGTGTCCCTAGTTTGGTGACACGCCAGAACCTTGAAGCATATTCCATCTCCCAGGGCTGTGACTCAGCACAGCCTCACAGCTGCATTACTGCTTGTCGCTGTGGGGCATGCAAGGACACACATGGGCACTTTCTCTTGAGAAGGCTAAAAACTATTTATTAAAACATCCAACTCTATATTTATAGTATTTCTACATAGGCTAGGGATTGGAGAAGAAGGTTGACACCTCTCCCATCCCATTGGTCAAGACAACTGCCCATCAGTTGTTTTCCACACTAAGAGAAAGTATATAAACAACTTCATCTTATCAAAACAGACTTCTGATAACAACACTCGTGTGTGTGAAAAAGAACTAAGAACTGTAAAAAACATCAAGTTAGAAAGTGCTTCAGAAAACTTAAAAAAACAAAGCCACAGCTGCTTCTGTTTGGAGAAGAGCAGAGCAGCCCAGAAGTGAGGATCTGGGGAAAGGTCCCTCTGAGTTACTTACTACATGTGTTTCTAAGGGCTCTGTGCCACATCCCTGTTGCTGTCACTGGTCAGTACCTACTCCCAGGTCACACATCAGTTTTAAAGGTATGCTGCTCCATCATTTTATTCAGGGTTGTGTCTACCCTGTTTTTTATCCTTGTCTCAATTCACAAGCTTGTGCTAGCAAAATTTATGGTTTCTCAGGTCTGTTTATTCAGTTCTCTAATGTGTTCTATTTCCTGTATGCTGACACATGTTGCATTCTCTCTCAGCCTCAATACCCTGGAGAAATTCCCGTAATGAACTTGTGTTCCTAACTCTATACCCACACCCCATCTGGTTATGATCAGCTCCCTAGAGTAAGCTGACGCAGCATTAGTGACTTCTATGCTTGAGTTTTCATTTATAATTCAACATAAACTTTATTGATTTAGAAAGCAATAATTACATTTGTAGAAATTTTATTTCAAAGGAAATTAAATAATTGAAAGAAAGAAATGTAATAATGCAACAGAAGGTAGAGTCACTTTGGGTTTTAAATAAAAAAGGGAGTTAGCAAATCCCTTCTAAGGCACAATAGGGGTCAATAGAGGACATGTCCCTTAATAAATCCCTTGAAGACTTCACTTAGTTCTTGCTTAAATTACTTTGTCTTCTTTCCCACAAACTGATACCTGTTTAGAGTCCACTTATACCACCTGAGATTACAGGTCAGCCATATGAGTGAGCATGCCAGGGAAATATTGTATCAAACATATCTAGATATTAGTATGACTTGATATTAAGCATATAAATATTTGTTTTGAGACCTGGAGACCAACTCTCATCATGTCTTTGTTCCCAGTGATTTGTCTTATAAGGTGTGCACAGAAGAGATTGTCAGGTAACGTGGGTCTGATTTTTAGAGATGACAATCAGCTTTAGACTCCAGGGGACTCAGGTCTCTTTTATTTTTTTGTTATTGTTTTTTCTGGGGAGGGGTGGAGTATGGAGGATTTCTTGGAAATGGAAGAGAACCTCAAACACAGGTTTTTGAGAGAACCTGTTTATGAGAAGCTGAGAGGGTGGGAAATGTTCTTTCAACACCGTGTAGGAGCTCCTGATCTCATTAATCTCAATACTAGGATATATAACCATTTCCGTAAGGAAGAAATTGGCAATTTTTACTGTTGAACAAGGTGTGGATATAGCAAACTCAGGACCAAGGGAGCTATCACTTCCCTTGCTCTCCATCTCATAGTCCTTAAGAAAGTGATTTTTATGATTGGAGAGAGTGAATGACAAACATAAGCATTAAGGCTAAACATTAGCATTAAGGCTAAAACCTTGTCTGGGTACAACAACCTGAGCACATATGTCTATATTTGGGATTTGGAGAGAGAAGCTCCAATCTGTAATGCCTCCTTTCTGCACTGGACAGGAGTGGAGGTCCTAGTCCTTTGTTTGTTGCAGTAACAGTGTCTTAATTTTGTCTGGGCTTCCACTGGGGTCATATACTTTTTAATCTAGGTTCTGAGGACTACAACTCATTGTTACCACTTGTATGAAGGGCAAATGGTCACCATCAAAACAGGCACTATGTATCTACTCCAGCCTGACAGTTCAATATCTCTGTTCTACTTCTATATGAATATGCAAAATAAAAAGATTAATATTTCCTTTTCCAATCCGATATAAACAGTTTATTAATTTAATTAGTACTTTTTCCTTTTTCTAAAGAGTCATCTAAAAGATACATTAAACTTGAATTTGTAAAAATAACAAGTTTTCTGGGCTCAATATGGAAGCTAAGAGAAAGATTTTAGGGTTTTATTAGGGTTTGAAATACAAGTTTTGTGAACTCTGACACAAGCTCATGTGAATGAATATCTATTGCTCCTCCAGAAAGAACATGGAAGAAAGATGTGGGATACTTACAGAGTTTCTGTTGGGAGAGTCAGACCCACTTCCAGAACTTCCCTTTTTGGTCTTCTGGGCTAAAGAAGTCCCAAAGCGGAGAGTTTCATACACAGGGTCAACCTTATTTCCACAGGCTGCAACAGAAGGAGCAAAACATGCACTAATCAATATCTTGAGGATATTTCTGATCACATTTCTGTTTAACTTGGAGCAACACCTGCCTCTACAAAGAGGCTGAGCTGTAAGCTTAGAAATAATTTGAGAGACTGTCCTGATAAAAAGTGAGTGTTGAACTTAATGGAGTTGCTATCAATTTTCTGCTGCCTCTCTACTCCCATAAAGATCATCCTCCTCTGGTACTGGCTCTTCCATTCTTGGCCACTGTCTTGTGTCTCTTCACCTGCCATTCTCCTTCCCTGATCATCACTGATGCTTTCAATGTGGAGGTCAAGAAGACAAAGTATCAGGAGGTTTTAATTCATGTTTGTCTCTACCAGAGACTTCTTGTATTGCTCTCAGCAGTATCATTCCCCCATAGCTAGCCACAAAAATAGTTTTCCATGGAAGAGAAGTGGATGTCTTTACTAGGAACAAGCACATTCGGTTCAAACTCTCTTCTACATACTGTATTCTTAGACCTCAACTTCCCTTGTGACACAAAGTTGTGGGCATGAACAATATAGTACATTTATAACACCACATAGAAGGAGGGAAACTTTAGCCAAAGTACTGAGAAAATACAACAGATTTTGGATTTTGATTAGAGCAAAGCACACATTAATTTTTATCCAGAGTTTATTCAAAATATTTCTATTACTTCTGATAAAAATGATGGGTGTTTTATAGAAACTTAGATGAAATACTTGTAATTTTTTTTAACTGCTGACAGTAACAATGCAAATGTCATCAGACAAATAGTTTTGAACTGACGGCCTAGTTTTAGCTTTGATTTTTTGTACTTCCAGGTCTGCCTGGTTAGAGTACTGGTAGAGAAAAATACTTTCCAGATTAAACTTTATTTCTCTATTTCAAAAAGTTTATTTTCAGAAATTTGGTATTACAGTGAGGAAAAAGTGGTCTTTTCAGTGCTCAGACAATGTTTAGACATGATCAATAAGGAAAAATATGAGGAAATTAAGAAATATGAATGAAAAAGGCCAGGAATCTAGTAGCATCCCTCAAAAGCTGAACCTGTGATTTGAATACCCCCTGCTGTTTTGATCTCTCTGTTTTTCATCTGGTTCTTCCCAGCTCAGACCCTCATCTCAATATTTTGGTGTTCTAAGTTCCTACCTTGATCTCAGGTAGTTGTTATTACAAACAGGTTAATTGCTAAGAGGAATGCATACAGGGTTTTGAGTGAAATACACAGTGAACACACCGTCTCCTCCTCCAGCTTTGAATCTTTGAAGTGGTCCTTTCCTGATATGGCAGAAGGGCATTCAGTCACCAAAAGGGATCTGGATGGCTGCTGAGGGTAAATACTATGGCTGGAAGTCTGCCACTGCTATTGCAGAGCATTGCCAAAGAAAGACTGAATGGAAAGGCAGTCAAAACCTACCAATAGGCATCACTTCTTTGATGCAGCCAAACTGCTCGTGAATGAGTAGTGGTGAGCTGTAGTACCGTCGAAATCCCTTTGGCTGGTGGGAGAAAAAGCAAAAACAAGTGAAGTGCATTGCTTGCCTTGATTGATGAAGTAGAAACAGCCTCAGCACTTTGGTTAATGGTGGAACATTGCAGTGAGGCTAGAAGTTTGCCTCCTGTTGTTCAGTCACTGTGAGGTTTAAAGATCAGATGTTTACTTGATTTTTCTCCTAGAAAAAAAAACAACTTCCTATATTTATGTGGAAGAAGGGGTTCATTTTCAGCTCTCCCTTTTTTTTTTGTCTTACACAAAAGCAACACTAATTAAATGCAGCAGACGTGCTGAATCATTAGAGGTTCTGGGAAGTTTCCCTCTCCCTATCTTCTTATATAATGCAAATTTGCACTGTGTTGTATTTGTTAAACATGTGACTATCCTTTCCCACCCTAACTCCAAATCCTCATGTTCCCATATGTGCATACGTGAAACACAAGTAATTTAGAACCTTTCTATAGGTCTTTCTAAGGTTTGCTGCTGCAAAAACTTAGAAAGACTGCAGCTTCCACTGTTGGGTTTTTTTGTTGTTTTGTTTTAATTTTTTTAATCAATCTATATCATTAAAGAATATGATAATATGGCAAATAATGGTACCTATACAACTCTAAAACACATATCTCAATTCAGACATATGCTTAGTACTCAAAATTAATGCCTTCAAGGCACTGGAATTTCACAAATGGTCTCTCCGATTTCTAATATCTGCAGGCTGTGAGAACTTCTAGTCATAGTGAGAAGTGAGGAAGATTTGCAGAGATGTACACATTTTCCGTATTCTCTATCAGTGTACATCAAAACCTGATAGACAACTAGTTCTTCAGGTAATGAGCTGCAGAAAAGACTGAAAAAGACTGAGGAGACTGATAAAGGAGTCTTAGAGAAATAAATTCCAGATTCTTCAGCCTTTGTTTACCCTCAAGCTAGATTCAGACAGAGCATCAGCATGAGCTCACAAAACTCATGTAACTTTGATGACAACTTCCTGATGCAAATTTGGTCTCTATTTCTTTGTTTTTGTAAACTATTAACCACAAGAGCTGAGGCTGGAGTCAAGAAATGCATGAATCAATTAACATGGGATAATATTTCCTTGTCCAGGGCTTGCCATTCAGCTCTTCACAGACCAACTTCCTGTACTAGAACTGTGATTATGGTTTAGATGCATAAAGACTTGCCTCAGGGATACAAACAACAATAGCTTTCAGTGAACACTCTCAGACAGAAAAGGTATTTCTGGTGAAAAACATGGTTTGTAGCACTTTTGGAGTCAGTGCTGGCATTTTCTCAGCACTTAACACAGTAAAACTGTTTGGTCTTAGCTCACAGTCACCCCAAGTGCCTTCAAGTTGCAGCACATCTGAGAACATCTGAAACATGAATCTATGCATTCACTTTTTATATTCCAGTTTGTATTTTTCCTAGTTTTTTTCCAAAAGTAACCAAAAGGAACCATAGTCCCATAACAGTCAACAAGGTGGGCTAGAATTGTCTGACGCAGGTTACTGCCATTATCAGCCATGAGATTTTGCTCGTCAGAAGGCAATCCAGGCACTAAAGTGCTGTGTCCATACAGAGGCTAGCTCTCCCCAGCCTCTCCTGCTGAGAGATTGATCAAACTCTGTAGTGTCTTACTGTGAAATATCCTTTGGTTTTCTTTTTAAGATGAATGTTTTTTTATTCAAGCCCCAACAGTGGAGAAAGCTATAAAACATAATTTGAAGGATTTGTCATTTGTGAAACCCTACTGAAATACTATGATTCAATTATAGCATTCTTTGATAGGTTTACTCTACAGCAAGCACAGTTGAAGTCAAAGTAATTAATTGTTAGCTATCTGAATTTGTATTCTGTAACTGTATTTTCACATCCACAAAGCAGACCTGGTCTGTGCTTTGGTTTTGTTTGCATTCTTGTGCAGTAGCAATTGCCCAAATTGACAATAGGGCACCAATTGGTTTCACTTTTCCCACCTCAGTAAAGTGACCTGGTGTGGGTTCTGTTAATGCAGCAGCTGAATGCACACCTGGGGTTTAGGCACGCAAAGGAAGTGGCTCCAGCACAAGCTGCCTTGGGCTGCTCACTTACCAGCTTGCCCATGCAGCGCTGCTGTCCGATACTGTCTGCACACTTGTGGTGGATGCTCATCTTACAAGCCTTACAGCGCAGTCCGTGCTTAGCGTTTGTCCCTGTGGAATGCACGGCAAAGACTGAATTAGACAAAATCAACAGTTTCCTTCCATTTAAACAAGTGACCTGAAAGACCTGATGGGGTCAGTTGCAGTAGAGCAAATATTGACAGCATTCTTTGCTTTACCTACTTTTAAACATGCACATTCATATACCCATTTTCTTTACAGCCTCTCCATTTTAGGCATTTGTCCCCAAGTCTCTTTCTCAGGCTGTTGCTGCTATTAGATATATATTGGCTTATGCTCTATTATATGATAATCTGACCAACAGTGCCTCTGCCTCATGAACACCAAGCAAAAACCCTTTGATATTTTGAAAGGTCTTGGCATGGCTGTGCATGGCTGAGAGAGCCACTGAAGGAGAACCCAGGCTCGGGAGCAGCTCTGGGGAGCTGGGCTGTCAGTGGAGGCCCAGGTTTTGAGAGTGAGATGTAGCTCCAGGCATGTGTGAGAGGGTTAACCCAACTCCCTTGTCATTGCCCACCCACAGGCATACACATCTCTGTTTGTGTGGTTTCTTTTTCTTTTTCCTGCGTGGTTGCACTGGATTAGTGTGCTGTTAGGATTTTTTCAATTGTAGTTTCTTTTCCATTACATGTGCTCAAAACAATACTGACAATTGCTCCCAGGGACTGCTGCTCTCACCATCCTGGGCCAGTGCTAAGAGGGTGCACTTGCATGTCCCTGAGTGGGGCAGTGAGGGTGTCATGAGTTTGACAGTGCTTTTCTCCCTTGTCAGTGGAAAAGTTATGTGTTACGGGTAGGGGAGCTACAGCAGAAATTTTGCTTTAAAGAAGAAAGATTCTCCCACTAGGCCAAATGTAGTTCCGCATTAGCTTTAGTGAGGCCTTACTCTTAAATGACAGACCCAAGTCTGCTTGCTTCCAGGCAGGAACAGTCACTTTTATTCATACAACCATAACACTTCCAAAACTATTTAGAGGCAGTGATGCTGCAGCAACTCATTTATCCCTACAGGACTGTGTAATTGGAACGAGTAAACAATGTATGTGTTCATTATATCTATTGTGAGAGCAGGTATGAAACAAGGTAATGAAAAACCCTAAAAATATTTTAACCAGCCCTCATTATTCAGATATGATAAATAACAGTCAGAAGGATCCTGCATCTGAAAGTACTCATTTATCTCACTGGTTATTTGAATAGTCTACGCCAGTTTCATTCAGTGAAATGCTACCTCAGAAAGAAGCACTTCAGGGAAGGTTTCATCAAGTTGATGCCAAAACCCAAGCCTTGTGTTACATTTTCAGAAGAAGAGGTGTCTGAAGTGGCCACTTTCATGCCAGATAAGGCAGGCTGAAGCAGCCCTGGGTTGCTGCGGTGAGCCATGCTCAGATGTTTCACCTGTGTGCTTCCTTTAGGCCAGGGAACCAAGATCCTTCCCACCTTCCTGTAAAGACTGCTGGAGAGATAGGGGCTGAGTGGGGTTGAGTGTGGGGTGTGCCCCAGGGACTTCAAGGGAGTGGGGTCAGTTCCTGCTCCCCACTTGTTGCCCCTTTCAGCCACCTTTCAGTGTGTGCAGACACACTGAATAGAACACAGTGTGTTCTATCCTCTTTTCTGGGGTATTTTTTCCTAGCAAACACAGGATTTCTTAGAAGAACACATGCCTGTTTATTTGGTTTCTCTTTCCTGCATGGTTGCACTTGGATTAGTGTGCTGTGAGGATTTTTTCAGTTATAGTTTCTTTTCAATTACACATGCACAAACCAATATTGACTTCTGCAGCTTTGTGCTTTTATTACTGATGATGAAATGCTGAATCACCCTTCCTGATCAACAATTGGCACTGAGAGAGTAGTTCCCTCACAGTTTTTCATTGTATTTATAGGGCAGAATAAAAAAAGGAAAATGTCATCAGAGTTGGCCTATGCAACACGTTAGTGCTTACACTGGGTCTAATTCTCCTCTCATACTGGTCTGTACCAAGTTACTCTTGTACCAAGATACTACTGAGATTTAGCTATGAAAAGATAGACAGTCTCACAGTCCTTCCTGCTTGCTGTGTTATGCTCTTCCAGCCAGTTTAGAGTTAATTTTACAAGGTAGCTATTGGTCCTTCAATGTTATCATAGAAGATACACATTTGTTGAAGCAATTGTGCACCCAAATGATGTGCAAAACAAATGGGAAGTATTTGTGTTGCTTTCAAAAATCAAACCCCAACTTTTTCAGAACAGAAATCTGTGGTCATGAAAATTAATAAGGCAATTACAAAGGAACAACACTGTATTTCCATTGCTGAGCGCCATATTTTTGTATCTGAGTAGCTAAGCAGTGGCTTCAAAGAGAAGTATTTCAGTCAGATATTTGAGTTTACAAGAAGTCTTTGTAAATCAAAATGAAATCCCTGTACCTACCAAAAGCTCCAATCTTCAAACCATTTTCAGTTCTAACTACTTGGTTTACAGCAGAGCTAGCTTGGAAAAAATTTCCCTGTGTCTCCCTGCCTCCTACTGAGGAATAACTATGGAGCTTGGTGAAGAAATATTTATGCTGTATTTACGCTTAACCACCATATCTCAAGCTCTGAAAATGGCATTTCTAGAAGACACATCTTTTTTTCCCACAGAATAATACTTTCTTCAGTTTCTCTTCCCCATTACACTAAATCACTCAGAAA
The DNA here is from genome assembly GCA_013397245.1 of Thryothorus ludovicianus. Classification (NCBI taxonomy): domain Eukaryota; kingdom Metazoa; phylum Chordata; class Aves; order Passeriformes; family Certhiidae; genus Thryothorus; species Thryothorus ludovicianus. Next base: position 1,362,529 of record VZTB01005712.1, on the reverse strand, counting down.
ACCACGGCTAAGCTGTTTCAAAACTAGTGCATGCCAGGAATCAGGTGACTACATACTGGCAATGTACCTGACCCAAAAGTTCCTGAGATTCAGAAATGAGGCACAATCACAACTCAGATCACAGAGAAGAGATGGCATTCAGTACAGTTGTAAATGGAACCAGGGTTTGATTCATTGCATCAGCTTTTGGTCTCCCCTTTAGGCAAACTTATTGACCTTGCAGAAGTCTGAATGGGGCAGGTTTTAGAACAAGGTAGTTTGAAATAGTGAAAAAGCAGGCAGAACACAGATCTTGCAAGGAAGTTATTTAAAGCTGAGTGAGTACAGTGTGAGTTCTACAGTCAGGCACTGGTATAAGAGTTATTTCATTATGCCTAAAGTAGTGGCACAGGATATAGCAATATGTTGAAATAGTATTTTCCAATAAATTCCCCTGGAAATCATAAGTTAGGAATTTGGTCTGAACATACATTAAATAATAGAAAATAAGTGGTGTTAATGACTCATAAAAGTAAAAAAAAATTGACAGTGACAAACAGAGTAACAATGATAGCAATAGCTACAACAACACAATAGGGCAGACTATCTGATGACAATTTTCCTTTGTTGCCATAGGGTACCAGGTCCTGTTTGAAGTTGAGAGCCTCCCTGTGGCGTGTTTATTCCCACTGGGTTAATCTTTCTGTGGAATTGAAGCATGAGGCAGGGAAAGGGTAAGGAGAGAGCTCACATTTGAGCTGGTTACAGCACTGTCTGGAAGGTGCAGTGTTCCAATTAGTGTCTGAAGTCTTGGACACTAACACAGTCTCCTCAGGGACGCCTGCTGAACACACATTGATGACCTGCAAGCCTGACCATCACTGTCTAGGTTGATTCCTGTCCTCCTGAATAGCTGATGGCTTGATTGCAGCCTACTGTTTATTCCTACCAGCAGATATTCCCCTATATCAACCTTAAAACAAAGCTGGAAGCTACTGATACTCACACATATGTCACAGATACTCACTGCTATGTCTTAGCCCACCTGGAATAATTTCAGTCAGAGATGGATCAGAAATACAAGAACTAAAGGCTTAACAATTAAACTCCACTTGGAGTAACTTAGCTACTTTTTTCTCTGGTTTTCATTTAAAGGGGGAGTAGACTAACAACTTTTGATAGCTTTGCTATTACCTTCAAAATGTAATCATCCCTCCTACCTTTTTCTCTAAAAATCTTTATTAAGGTTACTTAAGCTGATTGTTAAATACTGACCAGGACAGAACAAAATTCTGCTCAGTCACTTTTTAGCTGCTGTTTGGGGATGTGGTTTTCACTATTTTTGTTCAAGGCACACTATTTTATTCACCAAACAGGGCAGACAGTGTTTGATGAATGGGCAGTTCTAGTCAACATTTATTTTTTACTTTCCTTGGTCAGTGTGTGTCTTTAAGCATCATCTCTTGTGTACTATGTTAACCTTATTCCAAATACAATGTAATTAATGGCCTCATGAGATTTCTTATGGGCTCACTGTCTTTGTCTCTTGCCAAAACTTGTATGAGATGCTCTCATTTAGGGCTAAATGAGACTTTAGACTAAGGGGTAAAACTGTCAGAGGTTGCACTAATATTGTTTTGGCACACATGCTGGTGTTTAAGTTATAAAAATTGCAAACTCTAAAACTGAGAGTTTAGAATGGAAAGTACTAGATATGTTTAATTGAATTATAATGCCCATGAACACTTAACCTGTCCTCTTCAGTGAATGAAGCAGTGTTAATATAGTCATGAAATTCATGTAGGGAAAAAAAGACACGGATATTTGAACAAATGTCTTCTATTTCCTATTCATTAATGTGTTAACTATCTCTAAGTCTGTACAGGCTCATATTCCTTTTTCAAACAAACAAAAAAGGCAAAATTGGCAAAAGAAACAGTATTTAACTGGAAAAAAAATGAGGAAATTTCAGGTCAGAATACTGAGGAGTTCTTAAATAAACTTACAAATGAGGTTCTGCCCAGTCATTTTCCTCAGATATCAGCTAATGTATCCAGGCACCTAGATCTGGAAGGATGCATTGTTTTGAGAAACAGGTCATGCTTAATAACACCTTGCTAGAAATACTCTGTGACTGGGTCAGCTCCCATTTGAATATCTAAACCAGTGGCTAGGTTTTCCAGAATAGTCATGGAAAATTGAATCTTAAACTGTTCTGATAATATGACCTTACATACCACTAAAAGGACACATTGCATCAGTTTTGTAAATTTAAATCTTTTTTAGAGGAAGCCTAAATGGAAACAGAACACTTCAATATAGGTGAATGGAAATGTTTGGAGCCAGAGAAAGACAGAGGGAACAGGTCAGAATTTGATTCCAACCCTTTTTGTCTGTGTTTCCTACAAAAGCAGTTTAGTAACTATTGTGCACTTCAGGAAAGTCAAATTTTTCCTAAAGAATGCAAATGAGAATCTGCTTGTTACACACACACAAAGGGAACTGGTGTCATCCTCTTGGCCAGCACAGCTATGGCCACAGGACTGTTGGCTGATGTTTTTTTTCCAAGTCTCAACATAAGATTAATAACTGGAGAGGGAGAGCAAGCCCTACAGCCTGGAGAAATTTCAAAGAAAACTGCAAATGTTGGAAACAACATGATGGTGTACTGACTGTATAAACATAACTATATTAGGCACTTATGCCAAAGTGGGAAAAAAAAACAAAAAGGAGAGGATAAAAATGTTCAGAACTATAAGAGAGAGAGAGAGAGGAAGGGAAAGACATACAGAAAGACTGTCACCTCCAGCTAATCTAGCTATAAACCAACCAATTTTTTTTATTATTCCAGCTGAGAGGAACACACCAGTCAGAAATTGTTTTGATTTTAAACTTTCAAAAATAAATACATATAAAATTACATAATTTCCTTAGAACTTTAACTTCTGCTGTGGGAGGCTGATAAAAATAATGAGTGTCTTTCCCCTTTCTCCCTAAATGCATTTACAGTTGTCACCAGAAAGCTTTATTCATGCCAAAATTTTTATGGGAAATGGAGAATTTTAAGCAAGCTGGGCTAGTATTGCAGCAGTGAAGGGTTTAGGATGTCACCTTAAAAAGAGGAGATCTCCAAAATAGGACTGGTGCCTCTACAGTTATCTCTAAGACTTTGTGCAGTCTACTCTCATGCTCCCTTCTTAGTTTTTAATTAATTGGTTTTGCGTAAAAGCTCTGATGTTGAAAGAGATGACTATTTTTATAAATTCCTCTGTAGCTGCTTCCTGCTCCTGTGGCTGGCTGCTGCTGAGCAAATGCTACTACTTCTCCTGCCCTATCTCTAGCTCTATCAATCAAGAGCTGTGAGGAGATCAGAAAATGGCATTTTCTACATGGGACATCCAGATCTTTAAAGTTAAAAACCTTGAGTCTAATTCATCCAAACCACTAGATTTGTAAGAATGAGCTGGGAAGTCCTTGTCTCACCCTGCCTCAGCCTCCAGTCTCCCTGAGTGCCTCCTGCCACCCTAGGAACTATATTCTGTCCTAATGCCTGGCACCCTTCTGATTATTTTTCTTTAATTATTGCTGCCCCATCACTTTCCCCTGTTGACATTTTGGAGACTACACAGGGACAGAGCCTCAGCTGTTCATCAGGTCAACCTTAGACCAAAGCCTGAACACGGATTTCCCCAGCCACCCCAGAGGGCTGAACACTGGAAGTCATTGCTGCCTGATACCTGACGGAGAATTCAAATTGATGGACACAGAATTTCTCTTTAATAATGAGATTTTTTTCTTTATTAAATTGTGGGTTGGATTTTTTTACAGTTAAATCTGCCAGTTCAAAATGTACAGAGCTCTGTGTGTGTTAAATTTATAATTTCTTGGGATGAGGTACTCTGTAAGGGATGTCTAACAAGACATTGGGGCAAGAGGAGGAACCTCTGAACTTGGGAGCAAGCTGCCAGGTGTCCTGATAACTTGACTGCCAGAAGTGTCCTGTTCCCCTGAGTACACCTCGTGTCACTCTAAACCAAATGGGGTGTGGAGAGAAGCTGGAGCTTGTATATTTATATTTTTCAGAGTATGACTTGATATCAATGGTACCTATCCTGTCAAATGAATACATTTTAGATTATATGTCACTGAGGGGTATGGATCCATTTGAGTGCCTACCCCAGTTTCTCCATAACAATATCCAATGTTTAAATAGCAAGAAAAGTTGCCTTGCATGTAGGCAGGCTACAAAACAGTGCATAAAATTAGAACTGACTTCCTAGTGACATAGTTTTCTTTAGAAATGACATGCTGAGAAAAAAATGAGGCAGTAATAGGCAGGTTTTTCTGCAAGACTGTTATAGAGATGAAAAATATCCCTGCTAAAATAAAGTCTTTTAAAAATTTGGTCATAAGAATTTTTTTTCAAAATGCACTTTTCACATATTCAGCAGCTTTGCTATAAATATCTGTTCCTGAAAGGAAATATCCACCTCCACACGTCTTAAAATATTATCTCAGGTTTTTGATCATCTAAATGTTAATTAAGATACTGGAATGCCATGGTAAATAAACTAACAACTATTATTGAAGGAAAAAGTCTCTGTCCCCTAAACACTAAACATGCTAAATCATTCTTTGCTCTGAACAAATTGGCACTGATATATCAATAAATACTTTTCTAGATAGTTTTCAAGATTGATGAGCCTGTGCGTATAGGTCTTTGAACTGGACTGCTTTGCTGAGAAGGAGAATTTTTCTGAGAAGATAGGCATAGACTTGCCTGTGGGAGGTGATGGTGCCAGAGCTGAACAGGACAAGGGAACATGGAGAAATTAAGCCTGATGTGTTATCTCAAATGAGAACAAGCAGAGATGAATTGCTGATCTTAGTCTCAGTAGTATTAGTAAACATAACATCTTAAGTAACTCCTCTTGAGGTAAAGATGGTAAAAGTCAGATTTCAAACAAGACCTCCATTTTGAGAGTCTTAAATTATTTGCACCTGTGTTCTTATATGTTTTGAAACAAAAATTCATCAGTTGCAGCCTCTTTTTCCTGTATTTTGAAATGCTTTGAAAAAGCAGTTGAATTTTGTAGGTCTGCTCAGATGAGTCAAAACCTTTATCTTCCAAGGGTCTTGTACCACTACAAAGGAGATGGAAAACAGAAACCAGAAATCTGAACAAAAAGTATGATGTGAAATGAAGACCAGGACTGTGAGCTTGCTGACAATATGGGGAAAGAATTACAGAGCAAAACAACAGTCTGTCCTCAGCAAAGGGATTTAATGTCCTCTTTTCTCTGCTAATGGATTTTTAACATAGCCTGTTGCTTATGTGGCTCTATCGTCATCAATGGGCTTGAAATGAGAGACTGCTTTTTGCCAGAAGATCAGGAAAATAAATTAAAACTATAAAATGTTTAGTTAAAAAAAAAAATTGTCCCATGACATACACATAGCTGGTTATTCACTGGCCTTCTGCTGTTTCAGACTTACTGAGGGTTTGGGCTTTTACTCCCTGCAGTAAAACCAGTCCCACACCTGTGCAAGCTCCCAGTGCTCTTGCAGGTCTGTGTTAGCACAAACTGAGTGGTGGCATCTGCTGCAATGGGCCTTGCATGCAAAATGCTGAAGTGTGACTTACCAGGACCACAATTCCTCTTCCTCCCTCCTTTTTCCATTTTATAGTAGCTAGTGAGGGAGATGGGAAGTGGAGCAACAGAAGATAACTACACATGGCTAAAATCTAGTGCTTGGTCAGGATTTGGCCACACACACAGATTTCTGTTCCAAAGCCATTTCTTCCCTTTGATCACACATAGCTATGGAGGCGTAATTGAAGCTACATCAGAAGCTACAGTTGTAATTGACAACATGATTTACATGGACTAGAGGGAATTCAGGGCATCACCATAAGTAACTGGGTAGTTACACCATTTTGGTGGGGTCAGTTTTAAGGAAAGTTATTTCTACAGTTAGTCACAATGTGCTTCTACCTTTCTGAATTTTACAATCACGTTTTATAGCAAAATGTGTTTCAATGTTTTTTCCATATAGAAAATATACAATCACAGAATCAATCAGTTTGGGAAAGACTTCTGAGGTCATCGATACAACTTATGACCTAACACCACCTTGTCAACCAGACCATGGCACTGAATGCTACATCCAATCTTTCCTTAAACACTTCCAGGAACAGTGACTCCACCACTTCCCTGGGAAGCCCCTTCCAATATCTGTTCCTGTTTTCTTTGAATTCTTCCTGGTTTCCAACCAATGGAAAAACATTCAAGTGAAAGCTTTCACACCAAGTGCAGATAGGGGAGGGAGTGTTGGTAATTTATTTCCAGAAGTAGTTACTGATTTCAGTGAAATCACACAGGTTGGGCAGTAAAAACACTTCATTTACAGCTGTCGTCTGTTCAAGGAGGCAATCTCAGCCTTCATTTTTATAACCTGAGAGAATTCATTACTTGACACACAGCAGTACTGGCCTACAGCACACCTACAGGTACACTCCCATGTGACACCAATTAATAATTAACTGAATAAGAAAAACCTCTGCCAAGTGATTGTACAGAAATTTAGGTAGCTCAGCAAAGAAAAAAGGAACATTACCTGCCCAAGGGTCAATCCAGACAGTGAAAAAATGGTGACATTAAGATGAAATTTCACTCTATTTCTAAATATTAAATCATTAATCAAAATCACCAAAAATCTGCTTTTTAAGATTTTGTCTGTCAACATGAATAATTCACTGCATCACTTATAAACTGTCCATATTTAGACAGTTTTTTGCATTACTTGAATTCACCCTGGATTCCAGTAGGAACAAACCAAGCCAACACAAGCCGTAGATTTTCTCACATACACATGTGGTTTGCACCAGCATGGCTACGTGATTTGTTGTCCAAAAGCCTTAATTAACATCAACCATAATTGTGCTATCACGATCAGGGACAGGGAAACGCACAGGGGCAGCAAAAGTCTTGGCAGGTATTATCTGTCAGCTGTACAGTTGTGCAGGGTACAAAGCTCTAACATATAAGAAAAGTCCAGCAAAAAACAGATTAGTGTGTCAAAAGGTACTGGCACAGAGCTGAATGTCAATCCAGGTATTAGGATTTAGGAGCTGTTATGGGCAAAGGACAGCTGAAATTGTGAACAGGAACAGGCAGCAGATAACTGCTGTATAAGTGCATGGGTGACTGTATGAAACTGAACCCCTGAACTCTCAGACAAGAGGCTGCTAAGTGCAAGCTGCAACCGCTATTAGCTACTGGAAATGTTGATAACACTCTGACTAAACAAAAGCAATGTATCCCAGATTCTCTATTTAATAAAGAGACAGGAGACCAGAGCACTAGTTAAAAGGCTGACCATATTCAGTTCTTATTCACATACATTATTTAGACTGGTGGAACTGTGAGCTTGGTTTCCAGAAAGAAAATTTAGTGCAAAGAGATGAGTCCCTGAAAGGAAAAAGTGGTCTCAGAAAGAAGAAGGGGGCCAAAGGTGAAGATGCTGGTCTGGGGAGGGATCTGGGAGATGCAGGAAGGTCTTGAAGGTGAGGAAGCCATGAACATCAATGTTGTACATCACTGATGGACGTTCAGTGATCGACATCAATGCCAAGGAATGCCCAGGGACTGTGCCTGAGATGACCAACTTCAAGAAGCATCACAGCAGATATAAAAAATGGCTTTCAGCCCAATGTCACTAGTAGTGACCCCCTCCATGCAGGTAAGGGGAGACTAAAGGAATGAAAGGCTGGTGGGGAAGGAGGAAGTTGGAGTGAGAAAAAATAAATAGGGCAAAATCTGTAATGTCATTTTTTTCTTCAATAAAACCTGGTACTCTGATGCTCTCCACATTAAAATTTTTTACAGTATAATAAACACTTCAAGACAGAAAACCTTGCTGCTGTAAACAGATGTTATAACCTGAAAGAATTCATTACTTGACACATAGCAGTACTGTACTAAAGCACACTTACAGGTACACTTCCATGTGGAACCAATTACTAATTAAATGAATAAGAAAAAGTTCTGTCAAATGATGGACACAGACAACTTCCTGCATGTTATAAAGAAAATTACAACGAAATCACAATTTTCAATTACATGTCATTTTTAACAGCATATCTTCAGAATTAAAAGTCAGGACCCATGTGTTTGCAGCATTATCTGGTGTACAAGAGAAAGTTATGTTAAAGAGGAAAACAGCTCCAGATTGTGTCTACCTGGAACACTAAAATTTCAGTAGTTCAGGGAAGAGCATTGGTTAAGTTGTGGTAACTTGCATTCCTATTACCAAAGCAGAAAAACGTGATGATCTATGTGAGCTACAAGGATCACTGCCCTCTGAGGTATCTTTCTATATTAAGGGCAGCAACAAGCAAATGTGGGTAGGAATTTTACTCTACCTGATGGTAGTGTGCTATTTCTTGCAAAAGCATTTCTGTTAAGAGCCTCATTTTAAGATTTCTGCAACTCAGAGTAATGTAAAGCTTCTAATAATTTTGCTTCTAGATAATGCTTTTGTCAGCTCTTCAGCATTGTAATTATCCACGTAACAGTCATACTCTGCTATAAAAGGACTCTAAAGAGAAAAATAATATTTGTACAAGAAGGTCAGCTTTAAAGAAAATACACTTAATTTATCTGTAAACATCCAATCGCCCATCTGAGCTCAGGAACAGTACATAGCAGGACATAAAAACCTCACTTGCATTCTGCTTCATCCCTCAGCCTTTAAAAAACCTTGAGCTTCCCATTCTTCACTAGAGCTGATACCAGGAGCAATAGTATCAAGAGCCTACTCACTACTGAGTAGGGTGTTTGGTGGTTTTTGATGTACTTTTTGGTAAAAAATCACCATGGCTAACATAATATTAAGATATTAATTATAGGTGTTCTAGAAATGCTTATTGTTTTCCATCTAATTAAGTAGCAAATATTGGTCAAAGTTTTTAGAAGTCTCTTTTGACTGAGGATCAACTGCAGTTTCATATTAATAGTAATTTCCACTAAATTAAAGTGAGCTTGAAAATTATTTAGTTACAAATGTGAAACATGTCTGATGCTGTTCAAGGACAAATTAGAATTTAAAATACATTTCCACCCTCTTTTCTCAGCTAAGCAGTTCCTGATTATCCAATTTACTGATAACATTCTTGCCTCATCTCAGAGGAGGAAGCCCTCCCAGAGGATAAACAAACTAAATATTTTCTTTTCAATATTTGCTTTAAAGTACGTTTAACTCTTTGTTAACAAAGAAAAATAATAATTTAATATAGGGATAATGTGTGGCCCCCTGCAACTTCTACAAATGTGGGGCTGTATGAATTGGATACTTTTTGTCATGTTTATCAAAAAAAGGAGCAGACCTGTACTGCACATACCATATGTGTTTCTACATCTTTACTTCTGTTTATTCCCACTTTATTTATTTTAGCAGAAAAAAATATCCATTGTTGGCAAATTTTGGAGAGTCCAGATGATATTACCTATACCTAACTTGTCTATAACTAGCATATTGTACAGTTTGGGTAAATTTGTACTTTATATTTCCAGAAGGCTTTAGTTTGGCCCTTCTTACAGGGCTCCTCTCAGAAGTGGAACGGTGTATACTTATGGAGATTTGTTAACTCAAGAAAGAGATTGTAGAATAAGCCAGGTTCAATTTCAATCTAATAGGGTAAAATGATTATTTTACACCAATTTTTAGCAGATGTGTGTTAAAAAAATACAATGATTTTGTTGCCCTAAACCTTAGTTCAGCAGAGAGAGACAACTTAAGCAATTCTCACTCACACTGACTCTCAAAAGTGCTAGAAGATTGAGGTGCCCAGATGCATTCATTTTCATCAATTGAAACGAAGTGTCCTAAATCCAGGAGTAAATTTAGTGGAGGGAAGGAGGAGGTAGAGGCAGGGAGTGTAGATCATTTAGTAATATATGGGAAGACACTTTGTGCCAATTATTGAAAAGGTTACAAAATGTCCCTTTCTCAATGAATCACAGAGTGACTGGTTTTGGAAATGACGTCTGGAAATCATCTAGTCCTAATCCCTTGCTGAATCAGGTTCTACTAGAGCAGGTTGCACAGGATAATGGGATAATGGCCAGATGGGCCTTGAATATCTCTGTAACATGAAAATCCCCATCCTCTCTGGACAACCTGTTCCACTGCATTGAAACTCTCACAGTAAAAAAGTTGTTCCTCATTTTCAGATGGATTTTCCTGTTTCAGTTTTTGTCTGTTGTCCCTTGTCCTCTCCCAGGGCATCACTAAGCCTGGCTTCATCCTCTTGCAAACCCTCCCTTCAGGTACTTATGGACTTTGATGAGATTCCCCCCTCAGTTGTCTTTACTCCAAGCTGAACAAGCACAGCTCCCTTAGCCTGTCCTCTAAGTGAGGTGTTCCAGGCTCCAAAACATCTTTGTAGCCCTCCACCTGGACCTACTCCAGGAGCTCCACGTATCTCTTGCTCAGGGAGCCCAGAACTGGACACAGCACTCCAGATGAGGCCTCCCTCACCTTGCTGGCAATGCTAATCCCAGGATACCATTTGCCTTCTTGGTCACAAGGACACAGCTGGCTCATGGAGAGCATATTGTCCACTGGGACCTGCAGAGATGCTTTCCAGCAGGTCAGCAGGTCAGCCTGTGCTGGTGGCTGGGATTATTTGTCCCCAAGTACAGGGAGGAATAATCTAATAATCTTCCTCTGCATTTGCCTCTGTTGAATTTCTGGAGCTTCCCCTCCATACAACTCTCCAGGCTCTCCAGGTCTCACTGGATGTCAGCACAGGACCTAAGGGTATTGGCCACTCCTGGTTTTGTAAAGTCAGTGAACTTGCTGAAGATGCATTCAGGTTGTTGATAAACGTGTCGCACAAGACCTGGTACCAACCCCTGGGACACATCACTAGCAATAAGACTCCAACTGGATTCTCTGTCTCTACCATTCAGTCAGTTCTCAATCTGTATTAATGTCCACTCATCTAACACTTCCCGAGTTTTCCTACAAAGATATTATGTGAGACAGTGTCAAAAGCCTTGCTGAAGTCAAACTAGTCAACATCCACCACTCTCCCCTCAACCACCTAGCCAGTCATGCCATCATAGAAGCCTATCAGATTGATCAGGCGTGATTTCATTTTTCCTCACTTCTTTCCATAGGGAAACTCTTAATGATAAAACTCGCAAATTTATTCAGTAATAGTAATAGTAATAGTAATAGTAATAGTAATAGTAATAGTAATAGTAATAGTAATAGTAATAGTAATAGTAATAGTAATAGTAATAGTAATAGTAAATAGTAATAGTAATTAATAGTATCTTTGGAGAATAGATGTGAGAAGGCTCGGCTTGACTACACAAGCCCTGCTCCCAGGGGCATATCCTCCTTTCTGGAAGCTCTTTACCCTTCTCAATATGCGGCAACTCCTGTTCTGATGAAGTGGCAATCCCTTAAGATCATCTGTGATGGCAGATGCTAGAAAGACTAGGAAGAGTGGAGGACACAACTGAATGAATAATATTTTTTTTTCCTTTATCCTCCAAGATAAATAAAATTTTTTTTTTGGTTTTGTTTTCTCCAAGATCTTTGTCCAAAGAGTCTTCCAAACTACCATAGACTGGGAAAGTCAGTTACAGTCATGTTTCCAGGAGTATTTCTACTTTGTCTTTCTGACAGAAAGTGGTGCTCAATCTGTGACTATTTATTGCATCTTTGTCTACCTGGACAATGCTGGGTATAGGGAAGTTTGCACCAAAACAGAGTGCCTACTTCATGAAATGAGGCAGCAAGCTTCAAAAAAGTCAAGCATATTTTTTAGGAGAGATCTAATCAGACTGGAGGCAGAAAGCACTGTGTCATAGTTCCTGTGAAATTTTTCTATATTTAATAAACATCCACATAAATTACAGTTATATAAACACTTCCTCTAACCATGGAGTTTTTCCAGTACTTATTAGTCGCAGTTACTGATAGTCTAAGAGAAGTTCAAATGCAGGATCTAAAAAAAGGGGAAGTATAGCTTCAGTCTAGACCTCTTTCTTTCCTTTATTCCTCCATTTGAAAAGCTTGGCCAATTTATCGTCTTTGAGCCTAACATTCTGGAGGATTTCACAATACAGCTTTGGGGATAAAAGTGGTTGAAAGTTCTAGCGGCCACAACTGCATAGTGAAATAAAGAAATACAGGCTGCTTTAAAAGATGAAGTGAGAAAGAATTATTCATGGTACTTTTTTGGTTGTCTGAGCCTCCAGAATGACTGGCTAAACCAGAACATATGGTGGTAGGAGTGAGTCGATTCTGATAGGGTAACAAAATTTCACTCCTTAAGAGTAATTGATTAATAGAAAGAAAGCTGTGCTACAGTTATATTTTGATTTCATCTCTTTAACTTGTTTATTTGTTTTTCACAGGTTTCTCTAACTGCAATCTGGTTAGTTCCACGAGAAGATAGTACTCAGTTTTTACCTCCAGAACTGCAAAGGTCCAGAGAATCTGCATTCAAACCAGAAACCTGGTTGCCCAGAGAACACCTATAAATGCATATATCTCAGCTACCTAAACCAGATAGGCTTAGGAGAAGATACTTAACCCAGAAGGATCTGGTTTTGACTATTAATGGACATTGCAGACCACAATTTTTTCTGGTCTTCCTGCAAGTTTATTCCAGGCAAACATGCTCTAACAGGTACGCAAAAAGATGGGTGTTTGATTAAAATTCTGTGTCATAGTTAAGGTTAGGAATGGAGGGAAACAGTTAAGTACACTTTGGAAACGTAAAGAAAGATAAAATATAGACAAGCAGGTATTTCTTTAAAACACAGCTTTGAAAGATTGACTTTAAAGCAGTATATTTTTAAAAGCAAAGTGCCTTACTTTCTTGTTGCATTACTTATATTTGACTTTGATGGGAATACATTAATTGCATGTAGTATGCTTGGAATATGTGGAAAATAACATTTTTTCCATGTGAATCATCACAGGAAATGATCTACAAATGAGTAAAACGTTGAGAATTCTACAGATGGAGATTTTTCTTAAAAAACACACAATGTTTTTCAACTATAGAGTACTGACATCATGTTTTCTTCTACAGTGAAGTGTCACAGAAATGATTGATGACACACTAGAGACTGAAGAAGAGCAAGAACTTGCTTCTGATCAGCATAGTTTAAGACTGTATTCTGATGCAACACTCATTTAACAGTATCTATCTTTGCTGGAGCCAGGAAGTTTTGCCTTCCTTAACTTGCCATTGCCAAAGCTTACCACATTCTTGCTAAACACAGAAAATGGTAGATAAGACGATGCAAACTCCGAGGTACCTGACTTGGTTTTCTTTTCATTGTGATGTAAAATCAAAACCCCATAAAACCGGTGTCTCCTAAATGATGATCTAGTAATACATTCCACAAGACACTTTGATTTTCAAAATCTTCCCTTGCTGGGGTTAGATATTAGAATAGTAATAAATACTACTACTAAAACCAGCAAATTAATGGCTTTCTAAGAGACACACTGTTAGAGGATGTACAAGGGTGGATATGTTTAGGAAAATATGTAGCCCTCCATGGAGCTGAAACCGTGGTCCTAAACTGATGCTAAGCGCTCACAGCGGCAAAACAGTGAGTGGGAGAAAGGAGTACAGAGTCTGCTCCAACACACTATTGATTTGCTCTCAAATTACGTGAATTATTGCTGCTGAATACATTATTAGAAATGATGATTTTATTGGAGAATTAGATGCTGTAAGAAGGTCCCATTGATGTAAAATGGCTTCTGCATGCACTCTTCAAAGCTCCCTCAAATGTGAAATTTCCTCCATTATTTCATTTGACAGAAAATTACTGCTTCTGTATAAAATTTTTCTTCTGTTTACTGAGGTGGAACTCGAGTCCCAGTCTAGCACAATAAGTAGGAGTACTCTGACTCCTGCCTTTAAATTGAGGTATGAAGCACACTATTAATACTATNACACCCAAAGGCAATATTTGGCTCATAGTGCCCAGGGTTCAAAGAGAGATTATGCATGCATTTTTTACTAGTGAGATAATGTTTCAAGATCTTTAATTTTGCTGTGAAAAAGAGCAGCAGAGGGAACCTGCTGCCTCTGCTCCATGTGTCCTGTTCACTCTGAAGCTACAGACAGATTCCACCACAAGTGAGACTGAAGCAGTCACTGCACATTCATGCTGTGTGCTGCTCATTGCACTGCCGTGTACCAAACATGGTACCAAACAGCTGCTTAGTTCATAGATTAGAATGCCATTTAAGGTGAACCTGGAATCATTCTTGGTGTCAAAATTGAAACCATCTAAAGTTAAGACACAATTTTCCTGGAATCTTTCCCCCAGTCTTCAAAACTTGTATCTGTCTTTGCCTTTATTCTCATCAATGAGGAATTTAGTCATAGACTCATTACTCTTAAGTGTCACTGCCTGTGAAAAAGGCAAGTAGAGAGAACAACTAGGCTCCATGTTTGAAGCATAAATTCAGAGTCCCTGAACAGAAACAAGGCTTTTTCAGTTTGTCTTTGGGAGCAGGCTTGACAGGATTTCCTGAAAGCTGTCTGTTTTACTTCTCTATTCCTATAACCCAAAGGTGCATAACTTACTTGAATTAATTGAATGGCAAACAGTAACATCGAGTTCTACCACGTTACTTAAAATACAATACAGTAAACCCAGGCATGACTGCAGTAAGAATCAGAGAGAAGATAGCAGGAATAGAGAAGATGTTTGTCTATGAAAATCAGGGCATCTATACTCTAAGGCATCTTAAGGTAAGACTCAACATCCTTTCTGCATTGCCTCAAAGCAAAGATGAGCTGGGGAAGGTCAGAGAAATTCACCTGACTCAGACTACTACTAGACAAAATAGGTCACATTAGTTTCCCCAGCAATTATAAAAGGCTTCTTTAGCTAATGAAATGGCTAAGATACAGAACAGAAAAACAAAGCCCTCAGCAGAGAGAACAGAAAAAGTTCAGAAAGCATGAGGGGTAAAGAAAAACTTCAGAAAGCATGGGGGGGTTAAAGCTGTTTTGAAGCTTAGAGCTGTGCTTCAGGACTTTCCTATTCCAGCAGGACGCAAATTGCTCAGCAAAGGAGAAGGCCAGGAGTGTTTATGAACTGGATTTACTCTCTGCAAAGTTTGCTGCCAGCAATAATCTGTCATGAGCAGTAGTATTTTGAAACACTACTGCTGAGTCATGCAGATTTGTGATGATATTTGTCTCCATACAATTTCACAAGAAACTTCCAGAAATTCAAGGAACTTATATTTAGAGTATATATTTGTGAAAATAGGCTTTGATAGAACATCCATCCACATTACTGAAGGAGACAAATTTTGTGCCTTTTCCCATATATAAAGTTATTTCAAATAACTGCTCTTCCAGACTTCCTGTCAATTTCTGGACTGTGAACTTCCCGATACTGATACTTCAGTGCTGCTCTCTTTCATTTATTTTACCACTTCAAGTAGAAAAAATCCTTAAAAGACTGGAAAATGATACAAAAAATTGTGATTAAAATTCCTAATTTTCCTTGGATTTAGTACAGCTGTAGTGAAGTGAGAATATAAGTTAATTTATGGAAGTGAGATTGTCTTGCATCAATTTTAACATTCTGTAGACAGCTGCCTTTTCTAAGGACCGCAAATTCATCACACAAGTGGGTAACACTGAGCACCCTCATTTGAAAAACGTTGATCAGTCCTAACAGCATCTTTCAAGAATTTACCATACTGTTACTGAAAAGGGAGTGACTTCCATGCCAAGGGACACAAGTTTCTGACAGTAAACTATACAAATTAGAGACAATATTTTGTACTCAAAAACATGTACTACTTCTACTTGAAGCTAAATAAGTGTTTAACTCCTTGTCCTGCCTAAAAGCTTGGAAATTGTGTCACTCACTTTCATGCTGGTAAAATGCCTCTGAATTTACTCCTGCTCTCCTGTGCTTGGACAAGTAGATGGTAAGTAAGCAGGAAGAACAAAATCACGGGCACAACAATAGCCATGAGAATGTGAACTTCCAGAATCAGATTTCTGAATAGCAACTCCTGGAGCTTCCCACTGTGGTGGCCATGCAGGTTCTACATCTCCAGACACTTGCATTTCTCTCTTGACCTCTCCTTGCACAGCCCCATGGAAGATCTGCATGAAAGCTGGTTTTTTAGGTCTTCAGAATGCACTGAAAATTACCTTACAAGCAGGGCTCAGCAGGGAGGTTTTGTCCTGCACACTAGAGACAATAATAAAATTATCTCCTGTCTGTCAGTCAGTCAGTCAGTCAGCCCCTGGCTGGAACTTACGAACTCATGGATAGCTTCAGAGAGCAGATAGGCTTATCTTTCAAAGGTATAAAGTTAGTGTGAGGTTTTGTGATAGGAGACATCAGGTAGAAGAATCCCAAGAAAGTCTGCAGTGTAAATTTGGCTATTATATTTGTTTTTTGACCTGGTCTCCCAAAATATTCATCCTAGACAGCCAAAACCCACACCCACACAAGCAGATATGTGCCTACCACCCAGCAGATGCTACTTCTTGACCCTTAAGTGACATGTGGGAGAGCTGGGTAGGGTCACCACAGTGAAAGGGAATTGAGGGCTATGTAGGATGTTGAGGGCAGACATGAGGAGAAAGAGTCAAAATTACTGCTGTGGGAAAGAGTGAGGATAGTGGACACATTTGCAATATGGATTTATGCTGCTTCTAATTTAGCATACAACTTGTGCTTGGTGCTCTGTATAACCTGAATGGCAGAAGAGTTTGATTTCAGCTGAATCCTTCACCTGTAATTTGTGATAACAGCATGTGTCTACAAGGCAAGACATCTGTCAACATATGTAGAACTTGTGTTAGCCTGTGGCAGATACATAAAGATAGGCAGATAGGCACAAATCCAGAACTCTTCTGCATGAATATTCTCAAGGAAACATCTGGGCTCACAGAAGTTAGAGAAAGGTCATCCTGCACATTCTAGCAGGGACATAAAATGAGATTTTAAATAAAATGTTTCTTACCAACAATCATATGGTTGCAGACATCACAGAAGGTTGGTTTTTTGAAGATGTGCTCCTGGAAGATGTGAGTCTTGTTGTTTTCTGGCAGCTGTTGGGCTCTGGTGGGTGAAGATGCCTGGCTCTCTGAGTTGGGAAGCTGCCCAGTGCTTGTGCTCACCTCAGGCATCAAGTCTACTTGCAGTTTCACATCACTATTAGTCCTCTGGAAGAAATTGTCTGCACTTTTACTCCGCAAGCTTTTTGTCTTGAAGGAGAGGGATCGTTTCAGTTTCTGCAGCTGCAACAAATAAACCAGTTACAATTACTATTTTTTCTGCTCTAAAACCAATGCAAAGCTCCTGTTCTTAGGGCGTGTTGTTGCCAAATGAATTTAGAAACTACTATAAGACCTTGGACCACCTGAACAATAAAACTGACTTTAAAATTTAACCAGCAATTTCTGAGCAAAGTAAACAGATTCCAATCAGTAAACAACCTACCCTACATGTGTTTTCTGATGTACAATAAACTTGATAGTGAATGCTTCTTTTGGTCTTTATTAGTAGGTACAACAACAAAGAAGAATTGCTGAAAGTTGTAGGAGAATGCACTCTTTATATTCAATCATGAGGGAACTTAGAGCATTATTCATCCTCTAAGAGTACTTAATCAGTTTGTAAAGCCATTACAGGAATAGATGTTAAATGGTGGTACATGACAAGTGAATTCAGTAAATATATTTGAGATATCTAAATTTCTTGAATTTGGCAGAAACAAAGATTACATGCATTTTGTATTATATATATTTTAGATTATATGCATTTGACTAAGAAGTTCTACTTTTATTTATTTTTTTAAGAACAGAAGCCTTAGCAGTAAGAGTGTAATTATTGGCCAATTTATAGTTAATGCATTAATTAATACTAGTGAACACACATTCATATATGTTCTTGTATGTTGTATTGTGTGTTGATTGCCAGACCATCAAGCACCACAATAAAGCATTAGTAAATTAGAGTTGTTAACTCGAACTCTTTCTCTGTAAATGCTTATGGGCCATATCAGCCACCCTCTCATTTTTCATCCTCTTCCCCAATTTTGTATAAGGCTGAAAAACGTATTGGATGAGGCACTGAAATGATTTGGAAATTAGCCACACGAATTTGTGGGTTTGTCAGCTCCAACATCCCACAAGGAGAGGCCAGGTTAAAGGAAAGCAGCTCTGAGTCTGCTTTGTGTTTGCCCTTTGTGAAGTACAATAATTCTGTATCACCTTTCACTCAGCATAATTCAAACCACTGCAAAATAAATTCAATCACCACTGCTATTCTCTGGGTGACTATGATGTAACAACTGAAATTTTCCATGCCTCTCAGGCTGTCTGTGGTAACCAAAAGGAATGGTTTATATTAGAAACTGTTTATGTTAGAAGCAATGATTATTTGGAATCATAATTCACACTAATATAAAGGGAGGGAGTGTACATGCTTTCCCCAAAAAAGCATAGAACTGGTGCATCACACTGACTTAGTGGCTTCAGTGTACTTGCTCTCCCTAGATTCTGTTCCTGATCTGACTATTTTCTTTATGATGTGGCTGACAGCACACTGTTGGAGAGGAGAGTCAAGACACTCTGGGAGGAAGCCTCTCTTCCTCCTTCAGAAACAATCAGCTTGCTCCTGGAGAAGGAGACACCAGCTCTCTACCCAATGTTCCACAATAAAATCCCAGAGTCAAATAGATGGACAAGGAGCTGCTGTTGGCTCCACTTAACAGTGTTTGGGTTTGCTGCATGGAAGCAAACTGCGTTCTACTTCCTGAGCTGTTCCGCCACAGTGGCTTTGGGAGTAGGGAGGAATCAGACCAAACCCACATGCACTTCTCTCACCCACAACTCACTCTGGGTTCAGGGGACGAGCCCTGGATCCAAAGGAAGGAAATACCTACTTGCAAGAAACTCTCAGTCTCTAGGAGAATGTGAACATAAGAGCAATAAAGTAATTAAATAAATGTCAACTATAAAGTAAGTGCAGTTTTAAAGAAAGTGCAGCTGCTCTTTCAGCTGAAGCCTAAGCCATGGACTGATTAAGTCTAAAAGTCATTGTAAACTGCACCATCAGAATGTGAGATCTTCCCTCTTCCTCTTGCATGTTAAGTTACCGGCTCTTGAAATCACTGAGGTTGTTCAGTTCTGAGATTACTTCATCTCCCCAGTGACAGCCAGGAACTCAGCAATAATTCACCTCCTTGCCCCTGAAACGTTTCTCACTGAAGTCAGACCTAATTAGTGTAGCAAAACACAGAGAATTACGGCACCACAAGGTGACTGAAATGGCATCTATTATTGATTTGCCATCCATTTCTACAGTGCCACATGAAGCTAATTAAATTTCAAAATGCTGTTCCTGCCAGGGAAGGAAACCTAAGATGTGCAATACAGTATTTTATATGAAACAACAGTCCTGCTAGTCTGGACAATGTATGCAGTACATTTAAAGAAGCTTTGCATTTATTACCTTTATCCCATTCTCCTGTTCACAGCCATTTACCAGTCAAGGGATCTACCAGCAGGTTTTCCTCCCCAAAGCAGAAAAGTCAAGTTCTCCACAGAAGAATAGTTCAACATTTAGGCTATATCTGCCCAGACTTAGGGATAAACACAACAGAGCATGAAACTGTGTGTATTCTGTGCATTCCCTCCCAGAATGGTCAGAGGACACATACCCAAGAAGGAGTTCAGCAAGTTACCTTCACATATTTGACAGCATCTCTGCACAAGCTGATAGTCCTAGAAAAAATTCACTGAGAACTGTCCTGTGTTCATGTGGGTAAATAATTCCCAGATAGGATGGGTATCCTTGTCATTAGCCAAATACAGATTTCATGCCCATTTGCATTCAGACTGAAAGACACCTACATATTTGGCTTGTGTTGCATACTTAAAACACCACTAGAAGTCTGGGACTATTACATCCCAAATAGGTTATATGCATAGATAAGTGACTCAGAGAAAATGAAGAATATCAGCAAAATTTAGCATTTTGTACAGATAATTACACATTTTTACTGTTAAAAATATCTCTCAGAAGAGCAGGTTTTATGCCCTTCATGCATAAGAGAGAGTATACAGGGCCATAGAAGATTGGCATCAGGTTTTAAAGCCAGGTCCAACTTTCCTTTCTCATATTAGGCTCATGAGAGAATTTGGAATAGGGCAGTGGTATGTGATTGTTTACTTAGGAAAAGTTGGCTCAAGCTAGGGCAAGGGCTGGTTGTTATACATATCATATAAACTATAAAACCATAAAAGCTTAAGTAATTATTAGACTACAGTTGAGTAAACATCACTTCCCTTACTTAAATATCACCATCTCCTCATTTTGAAATTTGCTGTGGACTATCCCCATTCTTTTAGTGCAAGATTTCAAATGTAATTAAATACATTTCTAATTTTGGTCTGCTGTAAACTGAGTTAGTGTACTTGTAATGCCACAGCTGCTATAACATACACTTGAAGTGGGGATCAAATCTTTCAATAGAGAGGAGTGTATACAAATTTTATTATTTATACATTATTTCTGCAGAGTGAATGATTCCAAAGTTAAACCTTATGAAGAAACACTACTAAGTATTGGGAAAAAAACCCCTGCATCTAGTGTTTTTCTACACTCAATACTTAACTCTTCAGTGAAAATCATGTTTTGAGACTGAAACAACCCCTCAACCAAGCGCAAAAAGGCTTTAAGAAACATATTTGAAATAAATCTCCTAAGACATTCACATTTTCTCCATTGTGAGCAAGGCTGCAATTTAGCTTTCATTTAAATAAAAATAACATTCCCAATAGCACAGGAGGTTTTTTACACTTCTGGTAGTGTCATAAGGCTTTACAATATTGGCACTTCAGAAACATGAGTCCTTGATATTAAAGCCAGGATGTTCCTGTGGTTTGAAATTAGAGTAAGGGAAAAAAATCTTTGTTTCTAGTTAAAAGCTTTTTATCAGCCACAGAGATTCTCAGTGACTGCACATATTAACCCTACAGGCAGGGCAGAGATAAATGCAATAGCTCAAGCTCAGAGCCTGATTAACCATTTTTTTCAGTATCTTTCAGCACAATCTCAATTTTCCTCCAAGTCACTGAATGTTCAAGCTTCAAGGGATCAGGAAGCTCTGTCATCAGCAGTCCTCCATTCCTTATTCCCCTATACTACAGCTCTTTAGCTGCTATAAGCAGAAAACAGAAAGCAGCAGCAGAAGAGCTATTCAGATTCATTGCTAGTGTCAGCTACATGCCACTGCTGTAAATGGGAATTGCGCCTGCCCTCACCAGAACTTTGTTTGATGTAATTATTGGAAGCACCCTATACTTTTCTACAGTTTTCATTTAAGAAGTTCCCGTGAAAATCAGAAAGCTTTGAGCTGTTTTATAATCCCTAGCTTTGCAATTACAAAGATGTGCACCCAACCTGCAGAGTACTTTATTCAGGCTTCTAAGTGCTCCCTGACATCTAGGAGTGATTTTTTCCTTGATTCTCCAGCTTGTCTGCATTAGCAGTAAGCTTGATAGAAGCAGATGGGAAGAATGAAGCAGAGGCTGTTGAGCATGCAGGTTATTTCCCAACACTCTGTCTTGTTGCCTTCTTGGTCACTGCTAACCATCCTTGCCAGCAGCAGAGGCTCCTGTGCAGTGTGGGGCAATGGGGATTGTTTTGTACATTTCCACTCTTAACTATTTTCCAGGAGAAATTAATAAATGAGTTCCACTTATCAACCCTAATTCACTGTCTGATAATATAACAAAGCCCTGATTTTCAGACATCGGTTGTTTGCTATATTGTTACTGGACTAGCAATAAACAAAAAAAAATATTGCTTGTTGTTCTCTATCCTTTTCTTTACACTGGTGTTAACAGCATCATTAAATCCAATAAAAGTAATTCAGGATATTAACAGAGTTGGAATGAACCATCAAGACAGTTTGAATCCTGCAAGCCTCTTAACATGTAACTATTTTGTTTTGCATGCAGACTAAAAATGCTCTGTCAACAGATTTCACTCTGCTGTGAGATAAATATCCACCTTCTGTAAGGAACCATTTCTTCTTTCTTTCTGCTTCTTAGAGTATATTCCCAAATTATTTGACTCTCATATTGTTATAAAAGAAGGACTTCAACTCATGTGGCTCAGATGATGTTGTGTGGACTTGCTAAAGAGAATGTTAGGTACAGGGGTTATTACCGAAAGGGATTCAGACCAAAAACGTTTCAAATAAGGGAGAGAACAAAGCCTTGATGAATGGCATCTCCTCTACTGAGTACAGTCCATTTTCTGGGTCAAGGAACATTCAATTTGTATGAGCAACTCTCAGAACATACTTCAGTTGTTTACTTGCATTGTTGAAGGACTAGATGTTACCAGGGTGTAAGCTACCCTGGCGGCATTTCTGGGCTTCAGCTAGCTGTGCTGATCCAGAGCCAACAGGGAACCAGCTCAAATAGGCATGCTTACTTCTTGTGAGCATGAAGGTTAATGATTTTCTTCTTCAAACTGAGAGATACAAAAGCAAGTGAATTTTGAGGACAGACAAGAGTGGGTTTTTGCTGATTTTGAGTTGAAAATGCTCTGCTTGGCATTTTAATGAGCAAAAATAAGATTATAACATGCCTAAAGGCATATTCAATTTCATAAACAATATGTGTGTTTGCCTGCTGATGAGAGAAGTACCATGTCTTATAACATTAACAAGATAAAAGGATATTTCTAATTCTCGAGGGGTTGTATTGTTTATTGGCAAAGCATCCATGACAGAACTTGCAAGCAAAGCTGATTTCTTTTCTACCATCTTCCTTCTAAATAATAAGTAGTCAAAATACTCTGCTAGTACAATTACCTAAGCTGACTTCAATTGTAGATGATTTATATAGTCTGAGAAACTGGCCCTATCATGCAGGTTCATTTGCTCTAGCCAGCTTTCTTGAAGCTGTATCCTTTTAATCCACTACAGACAAAGAGGGAGTGTTCATTATTGCAGAATCTGCTATGTACTGTATTTGTAAAAAGCAAATAATTCAAACTTTCTGCTTGAATATTGTACTGAAATAGTCAAAGAGGAGACATTTTCCATAATATCTATCAATAATATTATTAGTGATTCATTGGGTATCCAGCTATTCTGTTTGTCTCTCACAGCTCTGATCATTGTCCTCAGATTCTCTTCCCTGTATTATATTATTTTTTAAATCCACTCACAGATTCTCAGCCATTTTTAGAATTTATTCCTTTCTAGGCAGGGTTCCTTCTGTGATTTTGTTTCACACACAGAGTCCTAAACTACAATGAAATGCTCTGATTGACATGACAGGGTGTAGCAGCAAAAATCCTTGAAAGAGCCTCAGGGTTTGAAGGCATGAAATCTGAAGGGATGCCCAGATGTCATTGCCCCCACAAGTGTTTCTGTGAGTCCCATGTCCTCAGCCCTCTCCTGATGTACTGCATTCCTGCCAACTGTGCATTTGCATCTCTATTTAGAAGGCCTCTGAATTAACAGGAGGTCAGCTTGCACCAAACTGGCAGTTTATAACCAAACAAGCAGTTTGCTTAGCAGAACTGTTCATTCTCTATGACTCTGGATTGGTTTAAACTATTATTTAACTTTTGGTCTAAAAATTCACCTGGCTCTCAACAATTGCTCCTGCACTTGGTTTGAATTTATCCTGCATTTTAATATGCATTGTCTTCTAACTCTGCAAGGAACCAGAATTGGCAAATATGTGAGGTAAATGCCAAATAAAGTACATGAAGTTTTAAGGCTTAAAAATATGAAAAGTCTTCTATGTGATCCAAATTCCTTCATATATCTTCAAAATTCAGCATCAGATATGACAGAATAAAGTAATGCAGTTCCAGTGAATGATTAGAGGAAACACAGTTTATTAAGTGTATCAATTGCCATCAAATCTCAGGGAAATCCTTTTCTCTCTCTATTGTGTTCAGAACTGTCTACTTGATCCTAAGGCATAAAAAGGGTAGACAATCCATTAGATTTTCTGCAATTGTAGCTTTCCTTGAGCTCACATTACCTTCCCTGACAAATTATATTTTCATTGTAGCTTCAAAAGACTCAAAATCATTTAAAAAGTTTAAAATAATTTATAAAGAGAAGGAAACATATGCAAAATAAATCCCTTTATGAATGAAAATGAAGAAAGATGTAAGGCTTTTTTTTATCAAAAATTGACTGAAATCCACCCAAAATCCACCCAAACTCTCAAATTTTATATCTAACATTATTTTTGCTACTGTGTTTTTGGACAGCTCTATTCTGATGTATTCCTTTGATTTCTTTTGCTGTACTATAAAGAATAATCTAGAAAGAGAAGAGTGCATATTGCATTATCTTCACGAGATCTAGTGTCTATCAGTATTTCTTCTGACTTCCTAACAGGTTTGATTCAAGTTTACTGTTTGTGGGGAAAATGCTTGTAATAACCCTCAACTGTGGTTTGCGTTCAGCCTGTTTCTAGCAGAGAATCTTTCTCAAATTTTCAGTATTTCAAGATAACAAGTGACAATATCTTTCAGAGAATCTGGACTGTAGCTTTCTGAAGTTTGCAATCCAATTGGCGAAAATCAGATTAACAGCCTCAAAGTAAGATCTTCTGAGTTCACTGTGTAGAACATCAATTCTCCCTCCATTGTCAACATGTGCATAAATCAAAACACTTTGCAAATCAAACTAAAGAACTTTTCAGTCATTATCAAATATCAGGGTTGCAAAATATTTTGTCTCTTTGATCTCCCCTGCTGCTTCACCTAACAAAAGATGGGCTGCTTTTCTCAGGAGCAGAGGCAAGGACTACAAATCCAGTAGCTATATTCAGGATTCTATTCTCCCTGCTGCCAAATAACCATTCCCACATGGGTGGCACCAGCTGCAGGACGTCCTTTATAATTCAGGTTATGAAAGGTGTCTGCTGCCGACCTCTGTGTAGCTTCTGTATCCCTTTCATAGTCTGATAATAGAACTATCTCCAATTTTTCCTCCCGTAAACAAAAAGAAAGCTCATAAAGAAAGCAAAAGATGGTTAGGAATAGTCCATCTATTTAAAAAAAAAACCCAGTCTGTACTTTCAATTTCAAGAAAGGTAGGTGTTTATAACATCTTGTTTTGTACTTTTGGGCTCACATCAGGCACCTGGTTGCTAAGCAGCCTGTCATGTCCATACTTTGCCTCTATCAGGACTTCGTTCTCTTTTGCCTCTCAATGTAGAAGGCATTTGGACTGTTATCTCTGAGGTCCCTTTTGGGAATCCCATATTTTGCATCTCTTTGTCATTTTAGCTTCTAAATGGAACAATGATTGCTCTTTGGTAACTCCTGATTCAGCCATTTATTAATCATTGCTGTGGTGGATGTGGTACAATGAAATGAAGAGATTAAAAGACTGGGTTTCAGAATTATATGAATCCAGGCAGCTCCGCTGAGGTAAAAGAAGCTAGACTGGTAAGCTTACCTGCTGAGAGTCTTCCAGACTGATAATAATGGGACCTGAGTATTTTTTCTTATCCTTCTCCTGAACAATCTGGAGCAAATGTTATTGTGAATGTGAGATTATGCATCCTTGACTGTGTTGCATGTCTGTATGAAATGCACATTTCCTCTATTTATCTCATGCCTCAGTATGACACCCTTGGGCCTCTAGAAAAGCCCCAAAACAGAACAGTGTTATGCTAAAAAATGCTGGGCTACCTACAGCAATAGTTTCCACTAATATATTTTATCCATTTTCTTTTCTT
Organism: Thryothorus ludovicianus; assembly: GCA_013397245.1. Classification (NCBI taxonomy): domain Eukaryota; kingdom Metazoa; phylum Chordata; class Aves; order Passeriformes; family Certhiidae; genus Thryothorus; species Thryothorus ludovicianus. The sequence continues at coordinate 1,336,719 of VZTB01005712.1, read as the reverse complement.
TGTTATTTTTTCTTTTATTTTTGCTAATAGAGCTGTTTTCTAATAATAATACTTTAAATGGTAGTATATCTCTTGAAGCAAATATGGAAATACATCTCGCAGAGAGGCTGATACTAACTGAGGGCAAATTAACATGAACACCACAACCCACACACTGAATTATCATATTTGTGTCACCTTAAAACAAAAAACAAGTCCGAAACCTGCTGAGAGTTGTCATAATTTATGCTCTGTCAATACTTCCACTCTTCTGGAGCTCAAAACTTACACTGTTAAAATTGCTGTGCAATGAAAACATGTAAGTGCTCAGCTCTACAACAAAGTAATTGTCACTGGGCCAAATCCTAAGGTTTTTGCTTATTGCTACATCCCACTGACTTCAGTGAGCATGTATCCTGAGTAAAGGCTCAGAGTTTGGATGGGTTATTGGAGGTTTTTTGGTTGTTTGTATGTTTTGAAATAAAACATGTTTTTGTTTTTTTTTTTTTTAATGTTTTAAATTATTCATTGAAACGAAAGGATTTTTTCAAGCAGCATAAAAAATCATTGGGTCACATCTGACATTCTGTTACCACGCTGACTTTATATGGCTTTTCAATTCCCTCCTCCTTTCCTTAAATTGATCTTTTCTAAACTGTGCTGCTCCACAACCAAATATAAATAGATCCAGACAGCATTATGCTTCTGCTTCTTCTGTCCTTCCTAGTCACTTGTATCAATTCATACTTTGTGTGAATATATTCTGTCCAATTCTTGCTTAGCAACTGTTTTAACTTTGAAATGATATTTGTTTTTCAGTCAAAGCCAGAGCTAGAGTACAATGCCAGAATTTAAGTGCTATATGGCCTATTAGCTTAAAAGAAGCCCACAGGCCAATATTTTGTCTTGATCCCACAGATTTCTTCATTCCTTTCCTTGCTGTCCATTCACAAACAGAGATTAAGATCCAAATTTTACAACTTGTTTCCATGTTTCCATTTAAAATCCTTCTCAATGAGAGATGGCATAGGAACTTATACCTCACAGAATATTAGCAGTGTTTGCTGGCTCCTTTCCAATTTGACTTTTTCGTGGTTCCCTTCCTCTTGTGCATATTTTTGCAATCTGGCAGCAAATTTGCTGTTTCTATCTTCCTTTTACCTCTCCTGAAAGACTAACGATATCTCATCATGTGAACACTGCTTCTTACCAGACACTCAGGAGGCCACTGAAACCACTCTTGTCATGAAGTCCTGGATCTAGGGGTAGAGCTGATAGCACAAGAGGGGCAAAGCTGGTTAATCCTCTGGGCTTGTCCATGCTTTACCTGGGTACCCATAGGGTTTCCTTCATCTCGTATTTTCAGTTCTTAAGTCCTATAGCAGCTACCACATACATAACAAATGCTGTGTCAATTAAAATTTTTCTTACCTTGATAGCATTTTCTTTATCATTCATTCTGCATCTAGTTATCTTACTGTCCACCATGACAAAGATATGTTATTATCAGATCCAGTCCAGATCTGGTACATTTTCCATTAAAGCTCTTCTCAAAGTGTGACTTACAGTATGCATTTATCCTTTAAACCAATGTACTCTAGTAGCTCCCTAATTTTCAAAAAGCATTTCCAAAAATTTTTGGGAAAATTATGCTTGTAGAACCAGCTTCCAATGAATCTGTTACTGCTACAGAAAGTTTCCATCTCACTCTGTCTTTTGTCTTTTTGTTATGACTTTTTAGTCATGCCCAGCAAAAACTGCATTCAGTGTCCTACATAAAGAATAGGCCAATTCTCCACATGGAAAATCTGTTTAACTTGATGATGATATTGTCATACAGATGACACACAGTTACTTAGCTCTTTATGGAGACATTTGAAGGCCTAAACACTGCTTCAAGAAACTGACAATGTAAACACGTTGGACATGTTAATTAGCAGGAGTTGTTAAGTATGAGATTTATGATCTATCTTTGCTTTTGCCTCAGGATAATCTTTCTTTTATATTTTTTCCTAAACCTCCAAGCTGCTGAACAGATCTTTAGACAGCTACAGTTTCAAGATCAACCCTACAAAACAAAAACATTTTATTTTTATCCCCACCAGCTGCACAATTTTCCTTTTCAAATTACCTTTATCAAAATTTCAAGATTATAATGACCGAACTGTAAAAATGTGGTTTCATACTGAGATAGCTTGTTTTGTGTAAAAAGATAGTTGCATACAGAATACCATATGTAGAAAGGTAGAGAATTTAAGACTATAACTGTTTCAGAAGAACCACTTTTTTTCTGACTATTAAGACTTTTCTTTGAGTTCCTCAAAACTCTTTTAAGTTAAACTGTTGCTAATGAAACCCTGCACACAAACATCGAAAAATTGTAAAAATTTTTTTGAAAAAAAAGCCTGTTATACTATCACGATGTATTCACCTAATAAATGAAGCTTCCTAATTTTGGTGTTGCAAGAGAAAAGAGCTGTTGTCATTCATATAAGTTACCAAATATTTAATTTAATAAGAGTTTCTGCTCTGACAAGAAACTCAGGGATCTTGAATCAGTAAAACTGTGAAGCCTTGTCTGACAAAAATAATATCTGTGACTTCAAGAGGAACAGCATATTGCATGGGGTTGCATGAGGGATTCCAGTAGGNTAGAGTTTTAAAGAATGCGAATATTAATCCTACAAAAGAGGAGGGCTTTCCATGAAGAACTTACCTTTCTCTCATTTATTCTACTGTTAGAGTAGGTACAATTCTTGAATTCTTGATATTACTTATGGAACACTGACTTACAAGGCATTGAAATATTACGGAAGAAATACATTTGCTGTCTACTGCTGAACCAAAGAGCAAGTGCAGTGTTAAATTCTGAGATTTATATCAATTTTCTCCAGTCAGTTGCTTTGTTTTATATGCAGCAGAGGCTATGTGTGGGACTGTACTGGACGGATTTTAACTCATGGAAAAGGGTTTTTCTTTCTAGAATTCAGCAGCTGGTAGTAAAGATAAAATTACATTACCCCTATTGCTACTTTGGAAATATTTTATTACAGTGTGTTCCTTACAATGCCAGAAAAAAATAGGCTAGCTTTCTCATCATGTTCAAAAAAAGTGGATGCTTTTTTAACCAGACTGAGTGGCGACTTCTTACAGCCAGCATCTAGTCATAGTTGCATTCTTCTCTGAGGAAAATCACTCTATTAAGACTTTTTCATTTAAGGTTTGACTGCCATTTTTTTGAAACTTTATGAAAGGTTTTTAATTTGTTTACAATCTCGTAGGATTCAGGTAGGTCTATTACAGCTGTTGGCATACATGTTAGCTTTGATAATCCCTAAGGAAGAAGTCCAGAGAATTTTTCTTGGATGCCAGGCAAGTACTGCTAAAAAAGTGCCAGTGTTGTTGAAGGGAAGAATTGCAGCCTGAGGAAGTCTGTGGGAATCTAAGCTCCTAGGAGAAGCAGGAGCTCAAAAGACCTTCAGCAGCAGTGCACTTGAAAAGGGCTCTTTTGAGTAGCACTGGTCCTCACCTACCGACCCCGAAAGGAGGGGATAAGATGGGGAAACTAAGAAGAGGGCTTTATTTCTTCTCCATAAGGAATGTTTTGTATTATCTCCTTGTTCAGGTTTTCAATTTGTGTATGGTTTCCTACATAGACATACAAAGACACGATGAGGTTACATCAAGGGATAAATATGTATCCATGCACAGGGAACAGGCCACATAAAACAGAAAATGTGAGGAAATTAAATGTGACTGAAGGCATTCCTTTATGAAATGTCCTTTTCCCTAACAGAAGAACCACTGTCCATTTTCTTAACAGAAAGGTCTAAACTTGACTAATCCTGGAAACATGGAAGTTTTTCCTGTGAAGACTTATTGTATCAGAGAGCCTGATCATGGTTTAAAGCATTAGTGTGAGAATAGGAGTAAGGAGGGAAGAAAGAAGCATTGAAAGGCAGAGTGTGAGTGGGTGAGGTAGCGAGAAAGTTAACTGTTTGCCTGGATCTTTAATGGCCAGGAGGATGTTATCCATTTGTTATTACAACTAACTACAGGAGGCAGATCTAACTGCTGTGAACCTGCCAAAGTCTCCTGCATGCCTATACTTCGTGAAATTAGTACATGATTCATCTTGTGGCTACAGCTTAACAGCAGTACTTCACATTCTGAAGCCTGGATAGACTCACACTTTTGTCTCTTTTTCTCATAGGCACATAGCTTTCCATTATAGGACTGTCTGAAAACAGCAGTTTTGCTTAGCAAAAATTTTCGTAGTTTGAATGATTTGGTTCCACGTTGGTATAAAAGAAAAAACAACATTCTGTAGCTTTTCAGAATGTCTTTGAGAGAACTGTAGGCAGGAGAGGGGAAAGGCAGACAGACTAGCCATGCAGGGGAACGGACAGCTGACCAGTCTTTGTGGGCAAGGTTCAAGACCTCACTCTGAGATGGTCACCTTACTTAAATCTGAGCTTTTAACTCAGCTGTAGCTGCCTACTCTGGTCAATGGAAAAAGATTTCTGCTCAGAGAGGATGATTTATATCACACAAAGCAGGCTTTTCCTCTAAATCACCTTTGATAAAACAATTTTGGTGCCTGTTCCATTTATAACATAGGGGGACCGAACTACTGACTTACCAGCCTATAGTTGGTCTCTAATTACAGGTGAGGCTGTATAATGTAACCTAGCATGCATTTTTTTCTTCTCCTTTTGTCTGAAAATTTCACTTGAGATCAGGGAAAGATCCCTAGCAAAAGTTTACACAATTAAGAAATGAAACAATTCCTCAAGACCAGATGTTTTGACATTGAAAACTAAGCAGTAAGTGCTTCTTTGTAAAAGCACTCAACAAGCACACATGTCACTGGAATGCTTTTTATCAGAAATATTTGGCAAATCATTACAAGTTACCTTATATTTATTTGTAAATTATCCTTAATTAGATAATTTAAGTTAAAAAAGGATGTGTGAACATAAGTGAAAAATTACCTAATATCACTTACAAATAAAATAAGTACACTAAAAGATAAAAAAAAAAAAAGGTACATACTAGGTCCTTGAGAAGAGCTTGAAACTGGATTTTCAATTTAATCCTACAGAAGTCAGGGACACTGGCAAGTTTATCATGGTGAATGTTTTGTTTACTTGTGAGCACAGAGATGTCCTGTCCAAGGCCATTTCTCAGTGTATGCACAAAGGCAATAGAGGCTGGGTCAGGGCTCTTAGACTTTCATTTCGGTCTCAAGATATTTTGATTTTGGGAACCACAATATTTAATTTGGCAGGGAAAACACAGGCAAATCAATGACGAATAGTATACCTATATAACTGACATTTTAGAAGGTGCCTTGTGTGCATCACACCAGAAATCTGACCCTTGGTTGACAAAAGCTGATGTCTCCCTTCACTATGAATGAGCAATTTTTGTAAAAAAAGAAGTTGAATACTGAGGTAATGACCTTTGTCTCTAAGATCATATTTAACAGTATTTGCTATAACAGTCTGTCAGGTTGACTTTGTCCTCTCACCTGTAGCTGGGCCTACATAGATTTCATAGCATAGATTTCTTTGTCTTATTCTGATGAATAAGTGAAAAAAAAAATCTAAATGCAGATTTTAATAGCTCTGTAAGTACCAGTTTAAAGTATTTTGTTCCTTTCTTAGTTAAGCCTAATCATCAGCTACTGTAGGTCAGCTTCATTTTCCTTTTCTATTCAGAATACTAGACTGCTAAAATGATCTTTATTAATAAAGCAGTTGCATGCGTGGCATTTTAATAAAGCTTTTAAATGGCACTCAGAGATGGAGTATATTATGTCTACAAAAAAGAAAAGCGTTAAAGTTGTTGCTATTACTTGCCTAAAGGACTGCAATTCCATATTGAATTTGCAGCCTCCTGTGGATGGGAAATATCTCTGTCTCGCAATTATTCATGCTATGGTATTTTTAACACCACTGCAGCCCCTGAACAGTAACACTTTCCTTTGACAGTACTTAGCAAACTACTCTCATCCTTAGAAACAGGTCAGCTAAGAAATACTGACCTGTCAGGGAAAAAAATTCCATGAGCCTCTAGTACATTTATGTGAGATGACAGACATGAAACTCATTTCATATTAATAAATAAGAAGATGGGCAAGCCATTTGTCCCATGTAACTGCTGATATCAGAGACACAAGAAATCTGTTTTTCAGACATCCATTGTACATGTGTTTTACAGGGTTTCTGAGTTAAATTCCCTGACAAGGAGCGCTTACTCTCTCAATTGGTCTACTGAATCAAAAGGGAGTTTCCTCCAACAGAAATATATGTCAAAGGAAAACAAAGTCAAGTTATTTCAGTCACTCACATTTAGATTCCTCATTTTCACAGCTGGTCCTCTTTGCTAATGAACATGCTTAGTTTGCCTATGCTTCAGCACTTTGCTGGGAAATGCTCATTTAACATTGAACGACTGCTTGCCAATGCAACTAGAAGTTGTGCAGGACTGAGAACTATGTTAAGAATATTCAACTCACACTCTCATCTGAAAGCCTAGTCCTCTGCCTGACGAACATGAGCATAAATTTATCAAATATGCAATTTTATACCCATCAGGAGTATGCAGCAATGGCTCCTAGGCAATAGGCAAAATGCTTGTCATACAAAGAATTACAGTTTTCTGTCAAGTGCTTATGACTTACTTGCATTTAAATTAAATAAAGGGCATGGAAAAATGAACTTCTAAGCCATGTTTTGGATTTCAAAAATCCAAAATTGATGTGCTCCATTATCCTGAAGAAATTGCAGGCCTTCAGCACTCTCAGATACCTAGAGGTATATTTTAGACCACATCACTCTTTGGAGTGTGACACAGAAGGACCTGAACTAGTAACTGTAGGAAGGTATGAATGTCTCAGCAGCAGTCTGGAAAGCAGCAGAGCTGTCCTGAATGTGCTTGGATGTGTAAGAGACAGCATTTGTTCAAAGCTGTTAACAGTAGCACTAATACTGCAAAAGGAAGATAAATAAAAAGACTCTGTGAATGTGTGCCCTTGGAAAACTGCATGAAAATAGTTACCTCAAAAAAGAAATTTGGACTAAGAAAAGATTCTACCAAGAAGGTGGGAAGGGGAACAAGAGAAAGAAAACAAGTAAAACAAATAGTGAGGAAACAAAACTGGGCCTTTCAAGCACAGTTCCTTGGGTCAAAGGATATTAATTGTCAAGAAGCTGTGTGAGTCCTTTGAAAATGTATTTTAGGAAATATCAATGGATAGATTTGGGCTAGGAAAAGAAAAAGAAGAAAAAGGCTGTGGTACTGTAAGGGCAGGATAAAAGCCAGGTTTGGACCTTCAGCAAACACTTCAGCTTACCTTCTTCTAAGAACGATGATCCTGAGGAAAAGCAACAGGAATAATAGGAAAGAGATTACAGAAATTTATGGCACGACATTAAGAAAACAGTTTAATGTGTCGAGGTGAAAGGGAGAAAAGAAACTAGTTAAACTCTTCTACAAAATTTTACTTTGAAAGTCCAGAAACAAGTTTCCTTGACAAGCTTTATCAAGACAGAAATGATGTAAAAGGAAATGGAGGTCTCTGTTGAGAGGCAGAAAATGTGATCCCAGCAAAAACAGATTTGCAGACCTGACCTCAACAGAATTTGACAAAAACAGATCAAAATGAAACAGTAAAAAAAGATAAATCATCCCAGATCAGTTGTAATGAATAAGATGAACAATTTTCTAGAAAATGTTTTAGGTCAAAGGTAGATTGTGTCTAATCAGATATCATTTAAATTATTGAATATGCTCCTGAAAGGGAATCTATTAGCCAAAACAGAAAAGCAAGACAATTGTAAATAAGCTTTATGGAAAGTTCAGTGGGAGATAGTTACTGTTGAAAGGAGACGTTGAAGGTTGGTCATTGGTGGAGTTCTTCACAGAACAGCACCGACATAGCCTTAGGGTCAATATTTCTCTTTCTACTTTTATTACTGGATTTTAGCAAAGATTACACGTCATAAGACCATTTCCCTCTGGCATTATTGAAGAATACATTTAGTGCAGACAGCTCTGAGTGCAGCTGCAGATTGAGCTCTGGATGGCAAGACCCTAGGCAAGACTGTGAACTGCTGACCTTTTGCGTAACAAACAGTGTGGGGACCTGTGGCACAGCCTGGTGACCAGACGCTTGGAGACACACAGGAGCCAAGGATTCCAGACTTTCCCATGCTTACCTGTAAAGGTGTAAACCCCCAGGGTTTCCTTTGTTTGGAGTCCCTCCTTAAAGGCAACTGCCTCAAGAGGTTATTTTACTATTGCACCATGATTAAATTGTTTTAAGGATTGAAACAGCTGAGAATGTAGTATGGGTAATCTGGGGTCAAGTGGATAAGAAAACCTGGTGTGACTGTGTGAGTGTGGGATGTGAGGCTGGGGAGGGGCCTTGGTCCCTTCTTGAGTGGTCCAAGAGTGACTGTGCCAGAGTGGCTCCTGGATGGTCAGACAGGGAGGTTTTTTTAACATGAGATGGGAGGCACATATGAGGAAGACTGGATCTTGAGGGATGGACTCAGGGAAATGTGATGATGTTCAGCCCTGGAAATGCAAACTTCTGTTCCTGACGCCAAATTAAAACCAATGCAGATGAGGACATACAAATGTATCCTGCCTGGAACCCCTGGAAAGTCCAGAAAAATAGAATGGAGACCTCTGGCTCATCAAGGTGTGACTAGGAGACATAAACATTAAAAGCAAGGTTTCTAGGCATTAATGATACTGTACAAGCTCTCATAGAGAATACCACTCACAAACTCAGTCACTTTTTCAAGAAAGAGGGGCACTGCTCTGCTACTAGAATGAGATGAAGAACAAAGAGTTTATTTTATGTCAGTCCATATTATTTAGTATAAAAAATAAAAGTCTGGTAAGAGATATGAAAATCTATTACATGATGGAAACCTGCACAATGTATGTTAAAGGGGATGTTTAAGCCAAAGAAATATTATTAAAATTACAATGCCACACAAGCTGGCAAAAAAAAAATGTAGACTGGAATTAGAAGAGGATGAAATGTAGAGGACATCCCTTAGACATTATTAGACCATAGAGATGTTGGCAGAGCTTTTAAAAAGTAGTGGTAAAAGATGAATTCAACAGAATTACTTTATGAAAAAATATGAAGAATACAGTGTAAGAGACTGAGACAGTGGGCTGAACTCTCTTCCAGATGTGTAACCAACTTGTTTTATTTCAATGAAAATTTACACTATTTTAAATATCCTTTTTTTTTTTTAACTACACCAGATTTCAGTCAACTCATTTTTAGTTGTTGGAAGGTAATAGATGTCTTCTCTATTTTGGCACCTCTGAAGATGTGGAGAGAAGAGAACGAACTGATCATTTTTCTATTTTGTCTTAGATATATCAAAGTGCCAAGAAACTTACCTGACATATATATCAAAAACTGTAAAGTTTCAATCAGAACAAAAGTAAGAAAGAAAAGTCAAAATAAGTGTAAACACAAGAATCGGTCTGCTGAGGAGACATTGATAGGTTAGAGTATTACTTTCCTGTTTTAATGAAACTTTCCTTTATATAATTTGTTGCAAAACATATAAAAATACTTAATCTCTTTCCCTTAGTCTTACCTTCATAGTGTGTACTCACCATTTTGCGCAGAGGCATGGAAGTAACACTAAGGAGAAAACCTTTCTTCTTCCTCTTTCACAGGATGTTTTCAAACTATTTGGTATTCCTTTGAAGACTACAGCAGCAGTTTACATGCTGGATATTTATCACTGGTGTGGAGGGTGAAACACTAACTGCACACCATACTCCCTGCCCTTTTAAAATATTGATGAGTAACCATCTATGGAGCCTCATAAAGTATTAACTCTTTAAGTGGGGAAGATCTCTGCCCAACAGCATAGTACAAGTTCTGTGTGATTTAAATCCCACACAATCCAAGGAGTTTCAAGCTGTTTATGTTAGTTCAATATCCAATATTAACAGCTGTTTTGAAACCTCAAGTAAGCAATATTTCTCTGTTGATCCAGCAGGACAGGTATGTAAGTTCAATCTTCATGATCAATGTGGATATATTCATAAATGAAGCCTACATCTTGAACTTCAATGCTTAATCCTTTTATTGGCTTCATACACTTTTACACTTCCATTTTTTTACTGCTTATCAGGTTAGCTCATGTTGGAACAACTGTTGCATCTCCTGAATTGCCATATCTGAATTTGAAGATAATGGTCTTCATTTCCCTGAATACTGTCCACTACAGTAGTCAGCGTGTGAAAGTGTCAGGCTGAGACTGACTCATTTATTTTTTGAAATACATAGTCTAGATACCATATTTATTTTAGGATCCAATTTATCTTTTTTAATTTCACTTTTTTTAGCTGTTCACATTACCTAGTAGAGCTGAGTGAAAGCAATTTCTTTGACCCATTTGTGATTTAGAGGAAAATTTTGAATCCTTCAAAAGATGTGTGATTAGAGTACAACACAATTATAACTGTATTTTATCAAATAAAGTAGATGGAAATGGGAAAACTGTGGGGGAAAAAAATTGGTCTTCACAGAAATCCATCAATATTTTCAAATAAGGAACTTTTACATGACAGATTTTCTGCAATGGTAGGGGCAGAACTTGATACCCCTTCTGAGGTATATGAGAAAGTCTGAAAGACTTTTCACGTATTGACATGGAACTCAAATAGATTGATGATCAGCAGTGCTAATCCACCCTAGTCCCACTAGCTCAAACATTGTAGATGTTCAGGTGTCCCCTAAAACTTAAAAATGCCAAGGGGATTTTCAAAGATAACCCTATTGTCTAGAAATACCCCAGCCATTGCTCAAAATGCAATTGTGTGGTAACTTCCTAAAGTCATTCTCCTGGTAAAGTATCCACTCAAGCCATACGGAGGTGTGAAGTAAATACTTTTAAGAGCCAACAAATTAGTTTAATAAATTAATTTTTAGTTTTGCAAGAATCTTAGTGACTCAGGCTCTAGTGTTTTTCGCATAGTAGCAGTACATATAGTACCACAGGATGGATCTTTCGACAACCAGGGTCTTCTCACCTGCAACTATGCCTCTAACCCAGAGGAAAAGGTGGTGGGAGACTTTAGCACGCATTTAAAAGTGAACTGCTTTCCTGCAGCAGAGGTGTGTGACTAACACATGAGGGTCATCCTTCCAAATTTCAACTACTTGGAAGCAAGTAGTACAGAAGTTCTGCCTCTCAAGCTCTAGTCAGAAGTTGCAGTACCTGCTCCCTGTCATCTCCTAAGAACAGTCTGGAGGGTGCGAGATAAAGCTAATTTCTGGGCTTTACTATGACAAACGTGCCACCAACATCTATGATTGCACTGGACTGGAAGGAAGCTCACAGCTATTAGTACTATGTTATTTTTCTCAAAATTGCTTTTCTGCTGAGGTGTTTTCAAAGGCATTTTGTAGGTTGCTATTATCCATATTGGTTCTGTTCATGTATTTGGAGTCATAATAAGTGGAGTGTTTTGCCATAGAAAAAAATTGTCAAGTTTGGAGTGTTTTGCCATAGAAAATAGTCATTGTGGGTTAATTAGATACTGCACAAACTGTTCTGCAGTAAATGTGGCGGACATGAACTTGTTAACCTAGGCAACATTTCTGTGAATGACAGGATAGCTCCCTCAGCATGGGACACCACAGGATAAAAGTACTGACCTCTGTTGCTGTCAGAACGTACTTTTTGAAGCACAGAGATTATCTTAGAAAATAAAAAAAGCCCCAATCATAAAAAACAACTTTTTGAAATCACAGAATTTTTTCCATCCTCCTGTTTCCTTGGACCAAGAAAAGAAAACTTATTACCCCAGTGATCAGAAGGCTCTTTTGACTCTATCTATTGAAATTACAATACATCATGCTATCATATTTGCAGCTCTAAAATGTGAATACACATATTATTTTTTTACTAAGAATATCTCTACCCAAGTAATGGCATCAACTACGTGGTCATAGCTTTTGCCCATTCCAGTGTTTTGCTTCAAATGCTCAAAAGACTGAAAAAAATTGATGATGATAATGTTTGATTATAAACTAGTTTGCAGCCTATTTGTTCTCTGGCCAGATGTGCTTATTTCCTGTTGTCATCCTTGAAAGCACATGGGTGCAGAAACAGCAAGAAGGAACCCACTGTGCAGCTCTTCACTTTCTCTGAGTTTTGGATCTATGCCAGTCTGTTTTAGGAACAACATTCTGTGACCCAGTGGGAAAGTCCCTCAAGCACCATTGCTATCAAGTGGCACAGGGAGCTCTGTAACCACTCTGGCACAGGGCGAGGATCACAGCTGGGATCACGGGGAGCACACAGCCCACCGGGCCCCATGCACAGCCCAGAACACTTGAGCAGCTGGTGCTGGCAGTGCAGTGAAGGCTGCAGTTTCTTTTGGGAACTCACTAAGGGCAAAGCTTCCCACTGCCTGTATAACACTTCAGTAATTTCAGAGAAGTGAACTCGGGGGGGGGGTGGGATTTAGGTACCATATCCTTTTAAAGCCTGGGTTTATACCAATAATCCATTTACTTTTCATTTTCCATGAACCAGGGAGACTCCAGTAGAGCTAAATGTGTATAGTGAATATTGTTTGCTATTGTTACTGAAAAAGCTCTTTTCTTTTAAAGAGGTTGTATTACATAGGGAATACCTCAGCTCTCTTCCTTGGAGTATAGCTTCTAAATAAATATATAAAATAAAGAAGCCCAAAACCCGCCTCAAAACTCTACCCACACAGACAGATAATTTGAACTCACTCTCCAGAAAGTGAAGAGCTATAACTGCAGAATAATGTAGCAGTCTTTCTATATTAGATCCAGGCAGTCACTGCCTTCAATCACAGGCCAGCATAGACCTTTCCTGTCAAGCAGTTGTTTTGCTCACACAGTACCTCCTGAGACTTTACCCACCTGTAAGCTCCTAATGACAAGAAACACTATTTGCACATATTTACATGGTATCACTATGAAGTTCACAGGAAGATCTGTCAGGTGCTATCATGGTATCAGTCATAAGTAACAGAGGAACAGCAAAAGCATATTATCCAAGTCATCTGCAGGGAGCTTTCATTATGTAAGGTTACTATTTTATCTGTTACCTCTCTGTCTTCCAAGTAACACCCTAGCAGTTAGAAAAACTTTTCACATGCAAGTCAATTAAAAATTCAGAGGCCATGCCATTTGAGCTGAAAGCTGATTTTCAGTAAGGTAAATTAAACCACATTGAAAAACTCACAAGCAGAAAAAAAGGCTGTGAAAACAAAAATCCTTTTCTGTGTGGTGTACTTAAGGTTCATTATGATAAAGGTGTCCTGTTTTAACAGACTCATTAAACAGTGAAAGTTCAATGATGAATCTGCCAGAGAAGTAAAGTCAGGTGAAATAGCCCAAGTCCCCAGACAAAATTATTTTCTCTGAACCTTTGAGAAAAATCAATTTTTCCAACAAAAACCCTTTAAGTCATCTGATACTTGGTGTGAAAATAGCTAAGAAAGTCCATTGACAGTGATCCCCTCCCTGAGCTCTGTCACTACCCCAGGATGTTGCTGTAATAAGGAGGGAAAACACAGGCAAAAATCCACAAACCCAAACATCTCAGAAGCCAGGTATTTTCCCAGCACAGACTCCTGAGGTGATAGAGAGAATTCAGAAGCAGGAGTGTTGGAGCAGGCGCCGCAGTCAGAGCTGGTTCATAGCACTCTGCTGCTGATCCTGGCACAGGGCTCCAAATGAAAACCAAAGCAATACATCTCTTTTCAAAACAAAGAAAGAGGAGGGAAAAAACCCAAATCTCATTCTCTGAGTACCTTTGATTCCTGGCTGGTAGTTGATGCTGGAGAGGGGGGCTGCTCTGTGCTCTCCACTTCATTCTCTTTCTCCACACTATCCACGCTGACTTCAGTCGTGCTGCTCGGAGGAATCATTTTACCTCTAAAACACTGCTACTATCAGGAAAAAAAGAAGCCTACAGATGGTTCTTGATTTTTTTTCATTTAACGTCCTCTTTCTTCTCTGCTCTTCTAGAGCAAATGAACTCTGACGGCTTGGTTTCACTATATTTGCCAACTAGAATTCTCTGGATTTTCTCTTTTTCCTCCCTTCTCCTCCTCCTTCCCCTCCTTCCTCCCTCCCCTTTCCTATGCAATTGTGCTGCGAGGGTGTAAGTTATCGATGGCTCTGTAGGTCAGTTGTGTGCCTGCTTTTCCCCCGATACTCCTCCCCTCCATATGAAGCCTGGAGGTGTGGAGCAGCGTCGTGACCGTCAGCCCCACAATCAGAGGGGAGTGAGCTGAAGCAGCAAGCCCAAGCCACGCACACAAACACACACACTCACACAGCACCGGAGGGAGGAGTTGCATTTCTAACGCTGCGAATAGCTCTGGACGAGCATGTGCTGTCATAGTAGTGAAAGAAAGTAATGTGCACATGCACACACACACACACACAGAGGTAGGCAGTGTATAAGAGGTTTGGAAGCATTTTACCTTTTAACAGACTAGAGAAGTCAGAGTTGAAGGATACCTTTATATTCTTTCTTGTCTTTTACTGAAGAAAAAGAAGCCCAGCAAAGGGGCTCTAGAAAAAGAAGAGAAGAATTACTCTTTTTCCTTGTCTCAGGGAAGAGTGTTTAAAATCTCAGCTACTCAGTGTCTCTAAGGCTCCCCCACCTTGCCCACATCCCAAACTTGCTAGCAAATGACAGGACAGAGGCAGGGAAGAGTTACCTGTGGATCCACGTGTTCCTTGCTCCCCTCCCAAGCAGGGAAGCCCAGCTCTGAGCCATGCACATGCAATCTGAGTCATCTGGAGCTCTGATTATCATGCACATGCTGTACCTGTATGTTGTCATAGTGATAACACTCCATCAGGCAGCAGCAGAGCAGAGGCAGCCACTGGGAAGAGCCTGTTGGCTTCCCCTTCCTGAGGATGCAGCACCTGAAATCATGCTTGGTTCTGCAGTACCACTGGCAGAAGGTCAGCCTGACTTTCTACCTGGCTCAGATAGCTTTATATTGTTTGAGGTTTTGCCTTTGATTTGAATCTGCTGCAAAGGAGCCTGTCAGCTCTCTTCCCTGCTGAATTAAGGTCTGTATTGTGAAAGGTTGAATGGATGTGCTTCCCACCAGATATGCTTTGCTGAGAGGGACACACTCCATATGGCTGGCGAAGACTCTTTCATTTAAAGAAAACAGAAAAAAGCAATCTAAATATGTTTCTAATAGCAATACTTACATCCTGGAAAGTAAGAAGAAAAAAATAGTAGTTTTGGGGATCTCTACAGGTGATTTGATGGGGTGTGAGTCAGAGGTGATTTTAGTACCTTGTAGCTCTGGGAGAGGATATCTGATTCCCCTCTGGCCCTATCCCTTAGAAACACAATCGCTACTTGGAGCTGCCTTGCAGGCCCCCTTCACCTCAAATAATCAGTGCATGAAAGCAAAAGTAAATTTACAAGATAGTAAGGGTTATACAGATGAAAGCCAGAGGAGAAATCGCCCTGCAGCTTCTGTATTCTTAATAACTATGCAGAAGCCAGAAAAAAAAATCAGTTTCTCTTTGAATCCCCAGAGAATCTTCAGGACCAACTTAGATAGGGAAAAGATCTTTATGTTTTTGAAACAGAGAATATAAGATACCAAAATCCTTAGCAGACAATAAAGATGAAATTCTGCAATGTTATTTGTACAGCCACTTCAGGGAAAAAGAGTCTTAAGGGTCTGCCAGTAGAACCTATTATTTGGCCTGTAGTTGCTAACACGATTAAAGGGATCAAAACAAGAACACTGTTTGCTCTTGAGGCAGTGGCATTAACAATTGAGATTGAAGCAAGGAAATATAGAGCTCAGAGGTGCAGATTTGGCGGGTAAGTAGAAGAATTTATTTCCAAAGGCTTGCTTTCTAAAATGCAGCAGTGTTTTAGACCATTCCTTTCACTGTTGGAGGAATTCTCCAGGTGCAAAGGTAATTTCTTCACTCAGAAAGTAAAATCTGGGCTTTGCCACAAAATCATCCTCTTAGCAACGAGCAGTGACTCATCACAGCCACAGTTTTGGAGAATTAGGGCAGCTGTGAGCAATGGAGATCTTGGCAGGGCAGCAGCAATTGAATGCTACAGCTCCGGCAGTAGAATCCCTTCCTGATGGTCCAGCCTCGAACAGCCAAGCCATGGCCAGGGCATGTGCTCTTCCCCCTGCAAAGACAGTCCTGTATGCCCAGCAACCTGACAAGTGAGAATTATAAGACCAAATTCTGCCTGGTTCCCCACAGGTGTTGTGATCTGGTCTTTACTGTTAAGAGGCTCAAAAACATCTAATGGTGAACTCCCAGGTTACATTTGAAATAGATGTAGAGTGGCTGGCAAATAGTTAATTCTCTAAATGTTGTAAAATCCTGCACACATTTTGTATGAAGAGCTTGTAACGTCATGACTGTGTAAGTGACTATCATACCACTCTTTACTCTAATTGTTTTACCAAATTAGTAGTAACACCTGCTGCACTTCTCTTCTCCGAATTACTCACTTGTCAACCACGATGGATTTGTCAGTTTCTTGACAATTAGCTTGGGAAAGATGAGTCAAACATAAAATTTTACCAAAAAAGTGAAAAGGAAAAGAAACTGGATTTGTTAAATTTTTATTTCCTTCCACAGGAGCTCCATATCGAAGATCTAATATACAATATAACAAAATGCACTGATCAAGTTAGATAAACCTATATGTCTCACCCATGTTTCACTCCTGAGAAGTTGGACTTGTAATTACTGCTAATCAGTTTCTACGTGAAGGTACACAGAGGAAATGGGAGCACTGCAGCACAGTGTTAAACTAGACGAAATTGAACAGCTTCTGTAGTGTAGAGAGGAGTGTAGATTTCTGGAGTGGGGAAAAGCAATTTGGATGAATAAAACATGAATGTCAATTCCCAGCCCCGAGCTGAAGTTGTTTCACTGTATAAAGGCTGTTGTATGTTGCCTGGAGTCCCTGCCAAGCATTCTTCTGCTGGTGGTCTGATGCTGGCTCCATGGTTGCCATGGTCTGATGCTGGCTGTGTGGGTGCCATGTCTTCTCAGCCCTTCTTCACTCCCACTCTCTGATCCCACCCACAAAGGTGACAGGGTGTGGCACAGCCTTCCATGCTGAGTCTCCAGTAGTTCTTCCAAAGCTCTGGCTGAAGCCAGCCTGATAAGAGCATCCCCAAGGTTCCTGACTCCAGGAATATATAAATACACACTTGCTGCACTGCTGAGTCCTACCTGATGGAGACCTCTACAGTGGCAAGCTTAAGCTGGTGGGATCTGGCCCACACCATGGTTTATGCCTCTCTTGTTTTTGCTTTTTTGGTACGGATATTCCTTTGAAATATTTTAGCACTTGTCTGCCAATGATATACATGCACAGTGTTGGATTTCACTTAAGGAATGATAAGAAATCAGTACTTTTTAAATATTTCTGTTTAGACTCACATGTTAGTAGAGAAAAAAATAACAAGGGAAAAAGAAAGAGATATAATTGTCAGTATTCAGAGCTTGGTGCATAAACCATCCCATACTTCTGAGCAAAGAGGTTTTAAGGGAGCACATAGAGATGATATTGCTTGTAGATGACACTGGTTTAAATGTACCACTCTCTAGAAGTGTACAAAGTAGTGAGGAATCAGTCTGGTTGCTGCAGTCTGGGTTCCTCTAAAGCAGACTCTTGAAGGAAAGTAGAATCAAGTCCACTGAGCCCAACTTCCAAGAGGATGCAGACCGAGAGCTACAGAAATCTATTACACACAAAAAAAAAGTTGTCATATTAACAGTAAACTTGATCAGCCTGACCCCAAGTCACTCAGCACAATATGGAGTATTCCAGGTGAGAAGTAGCTCTTGTCGAATAGATCTTGTCATTGTGGAAACTGGCAACAGGATACTCTGCGTTAAATGAGAATTTTACTTTTGGCATGGTGCTTTTGGCCAGATGTACCTCATAGGAGTCTTCTCTCAAATACCTGCTTCACCCACAGCTGGCCACTAGACTGCAAGGACCATTGCTCAGAACACCTTTCCGTGTTTCCAAGTCACAGGCTAGAGGGCTCTTCTCCCCAGCAAGCACAGAGAAAACGAGATTAAAATAGTATCACATGCCTGGGTTTCTTTGTTTGTAATAACCCACCCCTTGACTGCTATACAAACTTGGCAGTTCACTGAGCAGCCAAGATACTAACAAATCCCTGTGGATTCTGCTTATCTAAATACCATCTGAGGGCTACAATCATCAGCTCATCAAGCTGGAAGCAAAAGCTGGTCAATGCTCTGAAAGCATTCCCAGTACCAACCAAACACTGGTGGCTTGCATTTTTACTAAATAATCTCAAAGTATTTTTTAGAGGTAAAGTATTAAGCCTCCCACTGCTCCAGGGAGTGTAACGAATGAGTAACTGTGGAGGAAGCCAAACCAACAGATTTGTGCTTGTACTTAAGCAGGAAAA
This sequence comes from Thryothorus ludovicianus, assembly GCA_013397245.1. Classification (NCBI taxonomy): domain Eukaryota; kingdom Metazoa; phylum Chordata; class Aves; order Passeriformes; family Certhiidae; genus Thryothorus; species Thryothorus ludovicianus. The sequence continues at coordinate 1,318,224 of VZTB01005712.1, read as the reverse complement.
AAACTGGAACCTCTGACTGAGTATTAATTTCAAAGTCCTCTCTCTCCATCCACAACAATGCCATAGGGAGTGATGCAGAGATCATGCTGCATCTTGGGCAACTTGAATATATCTTTTGGGAGGTCATGATGAGATTGAAACACTGCTACACAGGTATCTAGACCAGGAAAAGAAAGAGTGCTGCATCCTCTTGTGACAGCAAGAAATGTTTGAGGAGGGAGGAAGAGGATGTAATTATAAAAGATGGAATTTAGCCAAGATACAACATGTAAAATGTTCAGTCTTACAAAAAGCAAGGCAATACCTTTAAATAACCAGCGACAGTCCCGACCTGATTTTACATCTCTGCTGGCAATAAGATTCCTTCTCACTTTTTATAGGAATGGGATATAAAAAGAAGAACCAGTAGCAACATTTCCTGCAACTCACAGATGCTCCTAGAAATTCCTGCCTTACAATAGCCATTTTCTGATTTGGTCCAATATGACTGTAACAGGAATGACCTGAATCAGTTCAACGGGTTGCTGAAGTGGTGATTTAGCCATGTACTAAATCCTTTCAAGGTATCCATGCCACAAAAATTAAAAGAGATAATAGAATTATGACAAATAATGTAATGTCTTCTACTGTTTCTAGACTCTGCTTCACTTCTGTTTCCTTGGATAGTCATTAAGACTCTTCCTGGTGACTCTCAGTAGCAGTCAGAACGGTCTCAGATAATCATACCATCTCAGCCAGGTCTGTGTCTCTTTCATCCTCAGCATTTTCCAGGATATGGTGGGAGGAAGCCCCAACAGGGTAACCATGCTGGATCTCAGGCTTTTTTTTTCTGAAAGGTTTTTGATAAAAGGGGGCTTCAATCACTTCTTTCTTCCCTAGACCTTTCTTGACCTGAATTGCTCCTTAAATTCCTTTGTCTGGTTGTTATCTTTTCCAAGCGTGAGCTGGGTATTACAGCTTGCAGAGCTTTACTGGATTTGTTTCAGGTTCCTGTTCTTTCCATTTACTCTGGTACTGAATGCCATCATCATGAGCTATTTCTTAACTAATGTCAGTGAAAATGCATTGAGAGCAATGTTTTGCTTAGACTGTAAATAGATTCCAAAACAAGATCTGGCAAACATTCCCAGCATAACCAGTGGTGAACACAAGGACATATATAAATATATGGTTTGCTTTTTTTTTTCTTTAGTTGTCTTATGGGTATGCACCAATTTTTAACAGGCTGTGCATGCACAGTATTTCCTGTCTTAGGTAGTTACAGCATGCTTGTCTCTGTAATATTTAGGCACAAACACGCATGCTGAATGCAAAATGAACCTCACTGTTGATTGCAAACCTGCAACTGCTGTACTAATGTATTTTGCTTTGGAAGAAAAAAAGATTTCTCTTTGTCTAGGTCATCGTGCTAATGACCTTGGTCAGGAAAAGGGGTTTTTCTACAGGGTTTGTAGAACTCAGTAATGCACAGCAAATCTCTTAAATGCCTTTGGACATCAAAGAATGAAAAGCTTTGTAGAAATAGAAGAAATTATTATCAAGATTAACATTTCACTCTATCAGATTAGTGCATGTGTCAACTGGAATAGAAGTGTGTATGATAACAGTCGCTCACAATTATGTAATTTACTATAAAGATCTACCACAGCTCTCAAACAAATATCAAGAAAGTAATTGTTCAGGCCTTTATAAATCAGATGAAAATGTGAATATCTTGAAGACCAAATATATTTGGTTTATTCCTTGATTCTTGATAAGATGTAAAATTAGAAAGATACTGATGACAGCTGAGTTGTTAGCTCTCCACATATTTACCAATTCAAAATAAAAATGGAAATAAAATTTTAATTGAGCAAAAAGTAAGCTTTAAAAACACTGCAAGAGTTGTATACAATGATTTGTATTGTTTTATTTGAAACAATAAAAAGTCTAAGAGCTAAGTGAAATATGATAATAGGAAGGTAAGTTTGTCTTCCTAATAAAGACAATACTATCACAATCCTATGAGCCTATAAAATATGCCATTTTATGCCTATGAATATACCATTTCAGGTCAGTTTACATAGAAAAAATCAGATCTTACTATTAAGAATACAAGCAGTATTTAAACCACTAAACCTTGTAGTTAAGAACTTTCAAAACCTGGTTTCTTCATAGAAATATCACCTACTTTTATTGTGCTTCACTTCATACCATTGTTTTATCTGTGATGACTGATGTCCATTTGAAATCTCAACACAGAGCATCCCAGACTCACTGCTTCTTTTGAGAGTTACATATCACAGACTCTTCTTATACAAAGGGGCCGAGCTCAGGTACAAGAGCAAATGATTTTAGTAGCAATGATATTCAAGATTTCAGAAGTGCAAATGTCATAAAAGAGGGGAAATAACAGAACAATTAGGGGGAATTGTCCAAAGTATGAGTTCCTTTAGCTTCCTCATTCATAACTTTTTTTTCATTGGAATCAAGAAAGAATCACTGAAGTTTTCCTTATGTTTGTTCATCATACCACCTGCTGTAAAAATTGTAATTCTGAAGTCTCAGAGTCTGTCTGAATTCTTCAGGCAAAATGGGACTGCACACCCAACACAGTAAGAGCTGGATCTTTCCTGCTGTTTCCATGGAAAGGGGTATATCAAATTCTCATGCTTAATCACTGAGGTCTATGATTTCAGATTTTGAATAAGTTGGGTACTGAAGTGTGTTGGAGATTTATCCATATAATAGGTCAAAATTATTTGGTAAGACAAGTAAGACAGCTAAAGTTATATGAATAATGATTTAGGTAATATATCTCTATAATTTAAAAATTCTGTTTTTATTTTGTAGTCCAAAACACTTCTGTGTATTATTAGCCTCTTAACCTGGACCATGAAGAATGAAAAGTCTACTGAGCAATGAGCATCAGGATGGTTGAAATTTAGCCAGAAGCAGAACTAACAGAACTGAATGCCAGTAAACCGAGTAGATCAACAATTAAAGAAAGCAGAAGTTTATATCAGAAGGGATATCTATCATCTAATGTAAGGGATCATTTCAAACTAGGGCATTCCTCTGGAAGACCAGATACAAGGAAAACCAACTGACTCTGCATTCAACATTCAAGAGATGAGACATTAGGAAAAGAAAATTTTGGTCAAAACATACTTTGATCAACAGGAAAATATGAAAGGGAAGGTTCTAGTAATCAAACTGGAATAGAGAGGAGCTTGTCTCCACAAAGGGATGCTATCAGCCCTCTGATATGGACTTCTGCAAACTTTCTGCAACATAGAAAATTTGTATGTAAATTGTGAGCTCTTCAAGCTAGGTATTTGTCCTGGGTTGATTGTATCCCCATTCATCTGTTTAGTCCAGAAATAAGTGTTGTACCTTTAAAAATTGGATCTGAGAGTGAAGACACACTGGAATTCCTGAGGCAGTTGTTTTCAAAACATAAAGATAAGAGTCTGCACCTTTCCGGCTCACGCAGCCTGTGTGTTGTGGGCAGCAGAAGAGAGCTCTCCTTTGCTTTTTGTTAGTTTTTTTGCTAGCCGAGGCAGAGAAGTTCTCCGAACTGCGTTTTTTTCCTTTTTTCTTGGAACTGTTTGAACCTGCTCTGGACTAAACACCCAAAAGGGCACCAGGACCTCAGCCCTTGGCCACCAGGCCTGGCCTGGGCCCGGCCTTTCCACCAGAGGGACCGACAGCAACTGAGCCGAGCTACAGCCACGAGAGAGACTTTCTGGCATCTCTGCGGAGCAGCGAGAGGTTTTTTTTGTTGTTCAGAATTGTTCATTCATTTGTTGGGCTGGGGAGTGTTTTATCTGTTAAATAAACAACTTTTTCCACTTTCTACCAAGGAAATTTTTTCCTATCCCGATTCAGCTAAGGGGAGGGGTGGTTCATCTAGAGGTTTGTTTGTTTTCCTTTCTTTCCCTCTCCCAAATTTGCCCTAAACCAGGACAGTATTGCTCTAACTTGAGCTTATACAGAAACTAGCAGATAGTTGGAGATTCTGTCTGATCTTAAATATTGCAGAAAACACTGGATCTTTTAAAAAGCAGATATGCATCTATTCAATCTCAGTGGCACTGCAACTTGTGCAATAAAATGACTGCCTTCAAAAATTTTATCACCAAAAATTTTCCCTTTGCTGGTCGCCTCCTCTCAGTTTGTTATGATAAAGAGTGCTATTCTGCACTGACTACTAGAAACTGGAGGAAGAAGTAGAAAACAATTTTTATTTTTAGAAAAAAGCACATTGTTGTTTTCAAAGCTGATAGCTTAAGCAAAGACATTGAAATATAAAGGTGTAATCTAAACAGGAGATATATAGACACACATTTCCATGTATGTTCATATACTGCATATTTAGCACAATAGTGGCTTCATTTTTTGTAGACATGTTGAAAGATAAGGAGTTATGCTCAGGAGAGATGGGGGAAAAAAATCACTGCACTAAAAACTCCAAAAGTGGTAGTGTTGAGAATGATCTGATTTAGAAAAAAAATTCTGCTCTGCATTTGTTGACCCTGTAATGTGTGCTTTGTGCAGGAAATCTGTTTTTATCTTCCACAGAGAAAAGCAAAGAATATGGAGTAATGTGAATGATATATTTTAACTGCAGAGAGTTGGTAAAGGTTTTGAATTCTTTGTGATCTATTTTTTTAATCCATTGCACCCAGTGGAATTATAAGGATGCTTGGAACAAGTCTTAATGGCTGTTTCTCCATGAACTGTAATACACTCTTCTCAGATCATCCTGGGATTTTTCAAAAATGCTTAATGGATCTTTCTCTTATGCCACAGATGTGAAACCTTATTCCTGTGGCCTAGACTGAAAAGTTGGACTATAAGCAGCTGAAAATCCTAACATCATTTTGGTCCAAAACACTTTCGGCTTATTTTTCTGGCTGTTATTATTTTAATATGCCGTTATAGTTTTTGGTTTTTTTTAATTATTAGTCACCTTAAAATTCCACCTGAACCCCATGCTCAAAATCAAAAATAAAAAATAATATGGTGCCGGTTCCACTTACCCCATAGCCATATTTTTCACTCCTTAAAAAATGAGGAGTGGATGTTTTATTTTAGTGAACCAAACCTTTATCTGATCTGAATATAAAAAGTAAGTTGTAAGTAGCATAAAAGACATGGCAACAAGCAGCTGAAAACATTTTTTTATGGTCCTATATTGTCAGGTGGTATTTATTTAGCAGCTGGTAAATAGGTTATTAAAAAAGCCTTGGGGACAATTTTGCAAAAGACATGACTGACACTAAAGTCTTGAACTTTAGTTAATAACAGACAGATAAAGCTAATATTTAAGTGTAAAGAGAACATATCTCCCTCCCACCCAGAGAGGCACATTTTGAAAATTGCAGTAAAAGCTTTTGTGACAATCTCTGAGCAATACAGCTTTGCACACTAAGTTTCAGTCCTATTATTCTATTGACATGGGGGAGTCATTCAGATTCAACTATCATAAAAAAAAAAAGTTGAAAACAGATTGTCTTAAAAGGAAATTTTGAGGATGTCTGCGAAGTCATGGGCCACTAAAATCAGTAAAAGGTCCCAGGATTTCATTCTTTCAAACAAATTGAAGTGGTTCCAGTTAGGCATGTCTGCTGCTATCTGTGGGAATAAAATGATTCCATAAAATCAGGTCATAACAGTTATCTGGCAAACAGATCAGACAGTGCAATTATAGTCAGCATGCAAGTCATTTTCCCTGTTAATTATATGTGTCTAATGTCAGAGATCTAATTATCCAAGAAAAATTAAAATTCCTAAAAGAGCACAGATATGAAAAAAAAACTGGAATACAGCCAAACATCCCTGAAGTTTTAACTCATTGAAATGTTAGCCAGAGAGATCAACATCAGTTCTGATAATGCTTTAACTATATTGAGTGTTTTTTTTCAAGTGGAATGAAAAAATAGAAAAAAAAATAAATCCTGGATTTATGACTCTCAAATGCTTACTTTTTGTACCACCTGATTGTACCAAATTATACCGACTACTTTTTTCTTCCCATCATTGTGAGAGAAGCATGTCCTGAAACATACAAATTTATTTTGTGAAACAGTTTTACACCAATGTTCATTTTATCTCCGAGAAGACTGCTCAAAAATTCCCAAATGCATAGAAGAAAACAAAGAATTGTTCTGTTGAATAGTTAAGGTCATCAACTGTGATTGATATTTAAAACAGAAATTAAAGTTTAGGTGAAATTTCTTCCTGAAAGCAAAAGTTTTCTCTGCACAGATGTCCAGCTAGTTTCAAGAAACGAGTTAGATATTCAGATAATATTACTTCTTTCTATCTTCTGCCTAGAGGCTCCCTGAGCTGAGGACCAGGCCTCTTGGGAAGCACTCATCCATGTCAACAGCATTTGGCAACTTCGTCCCACTGTCTCCAGCTGAAACACCTTGTCCTCCTCTTTAGTCCAGAGGCTGTGGGACTGTGCTCTCCACACAGAAAATGGAAAAAAAAGTGAATGGAAGAAGAGGTCAAATTCTGTGAAATATCCAGACTTTGGCTTTCCCCCCACTAGAAAGAGAGGAGACATAACTCAACTGCTTTTGAAGACATATGTGGAAGTTTCATTTCTTTAGATCGTATAAATTGTTCTAGCTCAATCCTAAAGTCTCTGTTCCCAAGTTTCAACTACTCTACTAGCAGAGGGTATAATACAAGCTGAGGGCAAGTTTGTAAAGGAATTCACCAAAAGGAGGAAAAATATTAACTTGACATTACAGAAACTATATTAACTATATCACCTGTGACCACAGATCAGACAGAAATTAATGGAACCATTGCTCTCATTTAGTAAGAATCTATCCACAAGAGAGCAACTTGACAAAATAACAGTCACTGTTTTAAATGACAAAGCCAAACCAATTTGTTTCAGCTGTCAGACATTACAATGGAGAAAGGACAGTCCCTGTTTTTAGCACACACATTCCTATTTTCTGTATTTTTCTGTATAGTCTATCTCACAAAGAAGTGTAACTATTCCAGTGCATTTCAGCACAGTTTAAAAGCCATGTCCCTATTTCAGCCTCAGGGATTCCTATTAATTCCATTCAAATGTTATATGTTAATTCAGGAAGCAAAGGCTTTCTGCTTTAATCAGTCACCTTAGTTATCAGCTCATATTTCACTATCTATCCTGGACATATAAATGTTTTATAAATTCCTCACAACAGTAGCTTTGATACTGGGGGCCTTATCTAATAAATGGTTTGCCAGGTCTCTCCAACAAAATTAATCTACTATTTTTTCACTCAGATTATACTATGACACTATAATCCCAATTGGGATTTATTAGCAGGTGTGATGAAACACAGTTGCCAGTTTAGGTAGCATTGTAACCAGCTGGATAAATTTTCCCAGTGTGGAGGAGGTGAATTGCTGCTCAGTGGCTGGCATCCTGGCCTTTGTTAAACTCACTGGAGGTCTGGAAGAAATTCATGGGCTTTAAGCCTTCTTAGGGGACATTTTCTAAAGGCATATGAGCATGTCCCTTTGAGCTGCTGCTTCAGTATTTTCCCTCTTTCCCCAGGTGGGAAAGGAAAGACCATGTTGTTAGAGAGTGATTTGTCTACCAATGTGTTTGATAGAACCTGTGTTCACACCACATGGACTAAGGAACAGACTGCATGCAGATTTCAAAACATATTTAGGAGAAGGCTAGGATTTGTCAGTGATGAGGTGAGAGGAAAAACTGTTTCCTATTTATTGAAAGTGAACACCTATGCACCATAGGCTCATTGGCTGTTTCAGCTTGACGCTAGCATGAAGGTCTGTTATTCAAACTGAAGAGAAAGAGGTGGTCTTTTATTCCTTGAAATTCCAATTCAACAATGTAAAATATCCTATCAAAGACTGCTGAGCCTTCCCTAAGCCCAGTTTTTCAGCTGTAATGCCTTAAGCCATGTAGGCATGAAGACTAATACCTATAATACTCATTGATACACCAAACACAGATCCTAACTCCCTCACTCTTACACCAGTGCAAACTGCCCTCTCCTACCCACACTCTACTTTGGCCTTTGACTGCAATAGTTGTGCACAATTTATCTCATCTCTTCAGGAAAATCTCTCCAGCGTTTAACATTTAACATTTTTAACATGACGTGGACAAAGCCTTTCAAATCTATGAGTCACTACAGTTTGGTCAAGCCATGTGGGTGCATGAAAAGAGGAAGGAGTGTGCACGTGGAAGCACTTTGATTTCTTATCTGTCAAGGGTCTGAAGACTTTTCTAGACTACTACTCCTGAGCAGTGGTCTTTCTATAAAAGGAGGTAATGCACTGTATATACTGTGTTCAAATGAGCTTCAGTTCCAGATGCAAAATTCTTCGTGGATGTCAGCTGTCCATAACAATGTATATTTGAAATGTAAGATGGATCAAATGTTGCACAGTGCTGCAGCTGTAACATCTTCCTTCTGTTCCAAAATGAAACAATTTGATTTTTTTTGATCCCTTAAGAAAAAACAAAGGTAAAAGAGCAGATTATTAAGAACTCAGTTTCTGAAAAGGAATGTGGGGTTTAGTTTTGCTGAGTCAGACACAAGGATGGTGGGCTTGCTGCAGTGCTTTCAAAGTTAATGGCAGCACTCTAAATTTGCACAGCAGAACATTAGATTATGAAACACTCTCACATGCAATCAAATGAAACTGCAAAAAGTGTCTCTGATTTTGATGTAAATCTGTCAGGTGGTTCATCTGTTTTAGCAGAACATGATTTCTGAAAATTTTGATGCACTTGATATTAACCGTTACTTAGCCATAGCAGAACTTGAACCCAGTAGAGCACTTGATAGTTTTAGATTAAGAGATATATAGGGACATTTTCATTATAAGGTTCAATAAACCATATTGCCATATTAAATTCACAGCCCATATTAAACAGCACAGCATTTCTGTGACTGCTTGTCAAAGTCAATGGATAACTTGAAAGCTGTAATATAAGAGCTATGGTTTCTCTGAGAATAGAGCAATTGCACATTTAGGAGAGTTCAAAATTGAACTGGACACATATACACATATATATATATGCTGCAAATGCTGCAAAAGTTTTTCTAGGCATGGTGTGCTGAAATAATTAATTTGATTACAAAATTTACAGCCAACAGAAAATTAGCTCCTGGGCCGCCACTGTGGAGTGAATAAATCTCATTAATCTAAACATTTTTGAGTTTCAGATGTAGAAGACATAAAAGATGTAAAAGAACCAATGTCTGAATTCTGCTTCACACCATGCAGCCTCTTTCTTTCCTCTGTTTCCCTCTTGGTCTTGCAGCACAGAAGTCAGGCAGCTCGTTCCAGGCACAGCCCTGTCTCATCCTTCTTGTTTCTTCAGTGTAACTCATCATTAGCCTCCTCGTGTTTTCATGATATTTCTACTAGAAAAATCTATTTCTTATACTACACTGGAAGCTGTGTTTCCTGAGGGTCATAGTCCTAAACAAAAATGTCTCTGGCCATGGAGGAGAATTGAATGGTATCACTGAGTTATGAAAGAGTGGCAAGAATTGAGGCCTGAAACTATATCAACTGTAGGCTCACAGCCCCTGAAACAAGTAGAGTGGGCTTTTTGGCTTTATACCTTCTACAGAACAGATTTAAAACAATCTGGGATGCCCAAACTACCTTGAAATGGAATATGAATTTAATCAGCCTGCAGATCTCTATGTTAAAATCCCTGCTTTGTGAATGTCTGTCCAAATCCTTAATATTTTAACTCCATGGCTATTTTTTTCTCTCAATGTACCCACAACTTAAAACTAAGACCTCAATGTAGCATAGCTCACCCAGAGTGTATCAGCAGGATAGGTTTTACTTCTTCAGAATTGCACTGGTCATGCATCTTTTCTTCAAGCTGGCAGAGTTGCTCACAAAGGGTATCAGCAAAGACTCATTTTACACAAAAACACCCAGTTAGAAACAAGAACACTGAGCCAAGCACAAGTCTCAATCAGGTTGGGTCAGTGCTGTGAACCAATCAGCTAAATTAGATAGATGTGATGAGGAGCTACTGACCTCTCTAGAAAGACCCAGCTGTGCACAGAGCTGGCAGCAGAAATCAGCCTTTTGTCAGAGATAAGAAACAAAACACTAGTACCACAATCACCATGGACTGACACTCAGGTGCAGAACCTGGTCCATCTGTGTGTGTGTGCCACTGGGGCATTTTTAGGTTGTGGTAAAACTCTGCTCCAGTACCTAGACTTAGAAAAAAAAAAAGAAAATAAAGAGTAAGAAGAATGAAGAATGTATATTAAGTTCTAGTGGAATTAATTGAAAACTGTCAAAACTGTGAGATGTTGGAAAAAAACCCTCTCAAAGCGGCAATTACATACCTTTTATGAAGTTATTTCTGTGTTGATACAAAAAGAATTGAACAAAACTTATTTTAAAATGCTGAAATGAGATGGAATTTCTTTTCATGCTATTGTATCTGCACACTTTTTTGAAAAATTATAGTTTCCAGTCCCTATGATTATGACTATAATTTAGAAAACATTAATTGAAACACTATACAGAGTAGAAGTGTCTGCAGTTACTGCCTGAAACAATAGCTTGGATGGATATGAATTAGTTCATCTTAGAATATATTAACTCTGAAGACATATAAGAACAATACAATTACCATTTTACTACTATTCATTTAATTTGAAACACCTAGCTAAGCACATATCTCAAAAACTCTAAGCATAAAACTAAGCATTGTCTCTATGCATAAAACCCACTTGACTATATTCTGTGTAATCAAGCATGAACATACATTTTTCTTCCAACCTGTTGGTTTTTTGGAGTTCTTCTGACAGAAATGTTTTATTCAGGCAAATAGTTTCTTTCAGCGCCTCTAAAAGGGTCCATTTTCAACAAAATATGAATTTTCAATAAAGCTGAAACATTTCGTTTTGGAGCTAAAGTTGACAAAGTTTGAATTGGAAGAGGAAGTTCCTTTCATATTTGGGTTACATTCCTTGCCTGAGACTCCAAGGACCTAGAAAGCTGTGGGTCATATTTGCAAAATAGGTTTTATTTAAGCTTTGCTTTAAATGGTCTTTAAGTTCCTTCAGGATCTGGTTAACCTAATTACAAGCTGCACCATGTTAGACAAAAGCCAAGGAACAGAAATGCCAGAAAATTTTTCACAATTTTTTTTTTCTCCCAGTAAAATAAGGAACCAAAGTGAAAAAACTTTTGTTTTCTTCCAGTCTAATTCCTCTTACATCTCATCTACTAACTATTGTTAGTTTTTTTTCCCCCTTACATTTTCATTCAAATGCAGATCTGGAAAGTAGTTCCCTGTTTCTAAATTTGTGTCACAGGCACAATGAGGCAGCAGGAGATGAAGGCAGCGGAATTCCACAGGCTCCCCATGGACTCCAATTAAAATGAGGACCAGAAAGCAATTACTCTGTGAAAATATATATATCTGCAGCCACCTGGGAAGGGTTCCATTAATAAAGAGTTTTAATGCTGTTGCCTAATTAGGAGGAGGAGAATTAAGCTTAGCAGTTTCACATCTTGCAGTGATTCAAAAAATGAAAAAGATGAGTGAGAAATAGTACTCCTAAGGTAAAGAAGGCTTCACTTTCAAACTCAAGGCAACTACCCTTTCACCTAATAACTGTATGACAGATGGATGGAAAGAGTCTGAGAAAAACAGATTCTAAGTTGGAAAAGACCACTAAGATCATCTAGTGCAAACGGTTGAATGTGTTACAGATTATGGAAAGCTGCATCTTCAAGAAAACGGAAATTGATCCCCATTATTCCTATTAGGAATAGAGTCATCTTAGTTAATGTATTTCTTTTGAACCTCACTGCTATCCCATGATAGACTTCCTCCCTTCTCATGTCTCATATTTGGGCAAATGCCAGCTTAGTGAGGGTGACTTCTCAGACTCTGGGTGATTTTTAAATTTGCCAGTGCTTTTGTTCATTTCATCATCAGTGAAATGAAGCAAGCAGTTCAGGGGCTGAACACCTTTGTTACTCTTATCTGTACCACTGTAAGTTAATTTAAAAGGGATCATCATCCTACTCTTGATAGTCAGAGTGAACTTGCACTCACAGAGTGAACTTGATTGGTGGCCTGCCAGGCAGATAGGCTTCAGTCTCCAGCCCCTCCTCTCAATGTATGACACCTGTATGAAAGCCAGACCCTCACCTCTTTTCCAGGAGGTCGAAGGAGGGTTAAAAACCAACTGTTCAGCCAAATTGAGCTGTGGTACTGGGTTTACTAGGAAACTAAGTTCTACAAGTGCTGCACTGCCTCCTCTGCTAAACTAGACTATCCTTTCCTGTGTAGCAAGCTGGTCTGTACCAGTTTACACAGATGGGTTCACTGGATCATGTTCAGTCTGACTGGAAGAAGAAATAGAGACAGACATTACTGCAATGGCTAGGATACTGAACTCTCATGGCAGGGCATATGAGACCATGCTCTGCCTGCTGTTCTTCAGAGCCTTTGAGTGTTATTCACCTGGCAGTGCATCCAGAGGGAGAGAATTTCCTACAGCTAATTTGGTCTTTGGTGAATTTGAGGTAGAAGCACAACTGTACAATCACCTCTTCCTCCAAGGTTCCAGATTTCCAGCCATTTAGCAACCACTCTTACCCTATCTGTATTATTAGAATTATTGAGGCCATGGGACTATATGTGCTGCCTAGGCATACAGATCCAATAGGTTTATGTTGGACGAACTGGCACTGTAGGCTGTTTATTAACAGAAATAACTACTTCTCCTGTGCTAATTATTTACTTTGCTACTGGGAAACATGCTAACATAATAACACAGAGCAGACAGCACATAACATTTGCACTGAACTTTGAGTCCTTTCAGGTACTGCCAGAACATTTAAGAATGGGAAACTTAGAAACCACTACTACTCTCATATATTTAGAGTATGCCCACAACAAGTTCAATTGCTCTCAAATGCTAGGATCTCCATATGGCCAGCAGGGTTAAAGGTAGGTATATATATTTTTTTTCCCCTCCTTTGCTGCACAATTAAAACAATGTACACACATATTATAATAAGACTGTACAAGTTTTTCTCCCCAGGGCTAATATCAATCAGAAAGATATATGCTCCAGTGCTATTATATTACCAACTAAAAAAAGGAAAACCACCTCATTTTCCCTTCTGACATCTCTCAATTACAGTTTTCCTTCCTGCAACCAGCCAACGGAAGAGGTCAGACAAGAGCAATCTCTATATTTTAGGTCACTCAGAAACTATTCTGTCACTGTCATGAAGGGGAAGCAGGAATCTTTCAAGAAGTCTGGAGAAGTGACAGGGCTTTCTTCTCTTTTCACCACCCACACAACAGGTCCACACACAGGACAAGGAGAGTGCTTCTGATGGAGATTGAAAGCTTGCTCTCCCACTGCCTGTGAGGAGTTAGACACCAGGGATCTGCCTTAAAACCTACCATGCAGTTCACAGGCTCCCAAGTGCATGCCAGGATTCCTTGTTATGAAAAGTCCTCGTATTAATTTCAGCTGGAGCTCAACATGTTTTACTTGTACTGCCTTGCTGGGTACTCTGAACAAAACTCCTATAGCCAATAGTTTGGGTTAAAAGCAAACAGCAGACATAAAGTGGAACTCTAAAATAAATTTAAAAACAAATTTAAAATCTCACTGAAGTCAGAAAGATAGTGAGTATATAGAATGTGAGCATATTAAATGGTGAGTCATTCTAAATGGCATTCTATTAGGTGGACCTGGATGACACCAGAGGAGCCCTGAGCCAGTACAGAGGGTACTGCAAAGAGACAGGAGAGAATGGTAGTACTGAGTAGCTCATGCTTTTATTTTTTTTTTACATTACACTATGAAATGTGGAAGATTTTATGAAAAAATAAGAATGCAACACCTACTCAGTGTGTGTCTGCGCCATGTGATTGTTTTACCTGGCTTATTTTAGCTTGAGGCAAGTGTTTCACTACAGCTTTGACTCCATTTTGAAATACTTGCCTTCTGTGCTGTTCTCCATGCTTGATAATTGTCTCATGAGTAGCAGACTTCTTACAGCGTTTCTGTGAGGATGTCACAACAGAAGCATTCCTGACAAATGGCTGTTAATGTCACCTATAAGAATGAAAGGCAAGGGTCCTGAATGTGCCAGAGACTACAAAGAAACAGAAAAAAATTTCTAATAGGACAAACTGATTCTTACAGGGGAAAAGGGGAAAGATGGGAAGGAATTGGGGATTTCAAAATTCTCTCTTTAATTTGCTGAAAAGGGAAAAAAATGGTGCTCAGTTCTGGTCTTAAGTCTCCTAATTCAATTTTCTATATTTCCTCTCCATTTCTCCAGTCCTCATTCTTTCCCAACTGCATGCAGGACATTTTAGATGCTTGATGGAGACCTTTTCTTAATGCTATCACTTTGTGGAAATAATACATTTCCTCAGTACCCAACAGAAACCTTCCCTTCAGTAAATGGAATTGAAGAACCATTCTCTTAGTTTTTATCTTAAGGTTGGCATTACACCCACAAGTCTCTCAGGAAATGCTGCAAACCACATTAGACTGTGGCACATCATGGTTGGAAAGAAGTGAGTCACTATCTCCAGCCAACATCAGTACTATAATTTTCCTTGTCCATATAGCCCACTATCAGGACCCTTTTGGCCCATGATCCCAAGTGCTTTGGGTGTGGCTTATGGTAAAGCCCTGCCCTTACAGGGATCCATACAAACTTGTAGGCCAGCCTCACTGTTTCTATATCCACTGAGCACCAGCAACTATTTAGCACAAAGTAGAACATTTGTGGAGAGAAGGAGACTTTGAAGATGAAATGAAAAGATAGGAAACAGAAGGCAGTGACTTGGTTACACAACAGTATTGACTGTTGCCCATTGCCAATAGGCACTTACTCCTTTATGTAGCTTTATAATAGAATAACAAGGCCTGAAAAAAAGCTGGCTGTGCCTTTACTTACAAACAAAAGACATCATAAATCACAGGAACCTCAAGGGATTGAAAAAACCATCAAACAAATCCAAACAGACATGCTGGCCTCCAATTAAAGTAGAAGTGAAAATGCACTTGCCTGAATATTGTTTTGGATTGAAAAACAAGTTTTACTCAAATTCTGAAAAGTAAAATCTAGAAAACTTGATAACAAAGGCAAATAAATTTTGTCTTCTGGCAGAATACATAAGACTTGCAATTCTCTGTTAGTGACAGGATGAATTGGGTTTTCACCAAATATATTGAACAATCAGACCAGGAGTATTTGCAGTGCCATTTGCAGGAAGTAGTGTCTGCAAATACAGCATGATTTTTCAATTTCTCTTACCAAGACAAATAACATTTTTTTGGTATGCTGTTTTGAAAACTAGAGAACTCTCAACATCTTACTGCTCTATCATTCTGGGTAGAATTTTAACCATCTACACAGTCCAGCTTCTTGAGCTCTTTTGAAAATCCAGCCTCTTAGCCTGGTGCCTAAGTACTTACTTTGTGTGAATTAAACTAATTTGCAGAATCTGGCCTAGAATATGAGGACCACCTACCTTGTGCTCAGATTAGATTCACAAACATCTAAAGAACCACTATAACAGGCAAGAGACACAAGCACTTTAAAAACTAATTAGTATGTCATTAAACCAATAAAAGGAAAAAGCCAAACTTAAACAGTTTGGCCAAAGAGAGGCTGCTTACATATCAGGGAAGACCATAATGATTAAACGTTTCTGTAGCTCTTTGCCAGAAGCAAAGCTGCTTGAAACTATTACAACTCTGTGGTTTGGGGTCTGCTGATGAAAATGAGACAGGCAAGGTTTCAGTGTCCAATGTGGATGTGACACGCTCCTTCTGTGGTGAGGGCAGTACGAAAGGTGCCTGCAAAAGACATAGCTCTAGGCAGAAAGGCTGGTGCTGCCACAGCCCCAGGATTGCTCAGTAAGGAAAAGGGCGGTCAAGGGACATGGTCGGTGCTTCATGGCTGTGCTCCAGGAGTGCACAGCCCTAGGAGGGAGCAGTATCACAAATCATGGGATAATCTGAGTTGGAAGGGACCCACAGAAATTGTCAGGAGCCTGTCGCATCTGTCTTCAGCTGTGCTGTTCTCACTAGCTCCTATTGCCAGCACAACAGGGGCAGGCACAACAAAAATTCCCCCGTGGACTCCCAGCATGCCAGGTGATGTGGCATTCCCAGAACTGCACAGCAGGCAGAGAGGTGAAGTGTTCGGCCTTGAACTTGCTGCTGGGTCTGTCTTCACAGGACTATGAAGACACTGTCACTAACATGAAATGTCAAAGCAATTTTCACTTCTACAGATTCACTAGATTATAAACAGCTAACTCCCAGATAAACTCTTTTCCTGTTTTTTTTTTTTTTTTTTTCCTGGTGCCAGCATAAAAGCAGACGGGGGTTTTTCTGTCAGTTGGTTGAAGTTTTTTGTTTGTTTGCTTGCTTGTGGGATTTTTGGTTTTCTTTGGTTTTGTTTCATCAGTTTCTTTTGTTTTTAATGTGACAGCTGGTTTCTGAATAGGTTGACAAGTAAATTACATGATGAACTCCTGTTATCATTTTTTTCTCTCTCTTCAGTAGCCAAAACAATGTATTTAGAGAAAAACATGAAAATATTAAAGAAGCAGACTTCCTACTATAGCATTTTTTTTATCAGTTCAGAATTAAGAATCAATAACACTTTCTAAAATGGCTTCTCTTTTCCTGAGAAATGTGATAAAACACATAGGATAATTAACCTGAACTTCCTGCCAAAAAATCTCAACATAAAACAACCCAACACTTTATATTTTTCCCTATACCTGATTCTTCTTGGGAGAGAGAGACAGGAGGAGATTCTTTTTGCTTAAATGAAACAAGTTCATCAAAGGTGGCAGAATCCTAATAGTTGGGAATCAGTTATAGCATGATGAGGCCTTTTGAATATTTCTCAGAAAATCTTGCAATGTTTTGGGTTTGGGGTGGGTGGTCTTTTTTTGTTTATCTTTTTGGGGATTTTTTTTTTTCTTTTTTTTTTTTTTTTTTAAATTTTGGTCAATTTTGACAAGTTCTCTCTGTCTAGTAAAAATAGATCATCTCATGTGTTTCTTAGACATATCCTTCTAGTTCCATACTTAAAAGCAAGACATTAAGCTTTCCTCCTGCTATTTTCTGAATTCTGTATGAACACAGAAGTCCATAGTTGCAGGAATAATTAATGAAAGTCTTAAATATGTTAAGCTATTTTTCATCATAGCTCTTGGAAAGATGGAACTTCAGAAATAATTGATTTTTTGGGCTAGTAACCGAAATCATAAAACGGCCAGCAACAAATAAAAGGTAGTTTGCATATGGTGCTTTCCTCCTCCAATTCATCACCAGATTAAAGAAAAAAAGTATAATTTTTTTATTTTTAGAATTTAAAGCTGCACTTTTTTGTTAGTGCTGGTATCTCTTTTAAATTTTAATTTTGTTTATCATGATGTTAAATGAGGATTTGAAGAGAAAATTTTTTTACTTTGAAAATACTGCAAGAAATATGAAAAAGAATATTATAAGATCCTCATTTTTCCTGAAGGAATTTTTTTTCTGAACTTAGTTCCCCACTGGGAGATTGTTTAGGTCATGCAAAAATTGATTTTCCAGCTAATGAACAATGTGACAGAAAAGTTTTGCTTTAATCTAATATTCCACCCAGTTTTAGCTCAAACAGTTCAGTGATCCTAATCTCATTTTATAGGTTACTTTCCAGATCTATTAGCATTTACTTAAAGATAGATAAAATCAGATATGCCATTTAATCAAGTAGTAATTGCACATGCAACTAAATCATATGTTTTTAAGTAACCACACATTTATATGAAGTAATCAAAAGCTTTGGTCTTTTCTGTTTGCACATTCCCTAAAATTCACTAACATCCACTAGGAATTAACACACTGGACCCTCAGGATCTCTCTAAATTTAATCGTATCATATCATATATGAAAAATGTGTAATCATGGAAGAAAAAGAAAACATTTCTCCACTCACAGTAATGTATTTATAAAATATGCTTAGCGACAAATGCCCACACTTATAATTCTGTGTACTTTAAAAACGTGGTGATGTCAGTTAGGGATGTTTTAAGAATGTCTAAAGAATACCAGGACAAAAAAAAAAATATTTACAATCTATCTATCTACAAAAGCGTGGTGCTGGAAAAGATTGAAAAATGGCCTATATGTAAAAATGTACAAAAATGCAGCTGGTAAATAAAAAATTAAGAACATGATAGATAGTCCCACTATGGCTGGGAGAGAAGGAAAAAGCATTAGCAAGATGGAGAGGTAATTTTTAAGAATATTTTTGGGGGGATCTAAAGAAGTGAGGATAAAAGGATTATAAAATTTTACATCCTGGCTCTGTACTCTATGGCAGATGCATCATAATGTGTTTCTCCCGAGGAAAAATGTGTACACATATAAACAGATAATTAAATAGGATGACATTTCCCTGCCTTTACCTGAAACTCAGAGCATCGCTGAAGAACAACAATAATATGTAGCAGAAATTCAAATGCTCCACCATAGTCTTGGCGCCTATTGAGCTTTCTCAATGTAAATCATAGCAGTTTCTGTAGCCAGGAGAGGAATTTTATTTTATTTGTCTGTTTGAAGGTGTCAACAATCTCATTAAAACCGACTAGGTTGTGGCTGATATTACCAGCTCATTGAGGCAGTGCAAAAAAAATCTTGTTTTGGAGAGGCTGTTTCTCATTTGCCTTAATTATGGCAATTTACGTGCTGCAGATATAGCAGGCAATGCAAGCAGGAGATACCACAAGAGACTGTACTTGACATACACACCCAGGTCATGGTCATCAGTGCCAATGCTGACTGCATCTGCTGGGAATTAAAGAAGATCTGAATGCTTCCCAGGAGACCTGAGTGTCCTGTCCTTGCTCTGCTAAACACTGAGTGGCAGAGGAGGCTGAAGGCGTGCATGTCCTGGCGCCAGCACAGGAGAGCTTTGCAGCTTAGCACCCCAAACCACAGCCAGCAGCTTCAGCTGCTTGATGAGAAGCTGCTCAGAGACAGCTCTTGTCCTCACTCTCTATCTTGGGTTTGGAGTATTTAGCCAAATTAGAATTCTCTTTCTGCAAGCCTTGGGTTTATAGCTTTTAAGCCGTAAGTTTAACTGTGGCCGGGGCTATTGTTTTCCCTTTGTAGCACATCTCAGTGATTCATAGTTTGAAATTATTAATTTACAAACTCAGGGACATTCAAAAGCATCCAAGCATTGCAATAGCATCCTGAGAAGTTACTTATCCAAAGGACAGCAGACTGTCCTAGAGCAGCTGAACCTAGAGCTCTTCTACAAGCCAGTGTGAGGAAATGCTCCTGTGTATATGTCCATTTGTCTGCTAATAAGAAACTGAAAAAGGTGGTAAGCAAAGCAGTGATACAACTCATTAAAGCCACAAAATTATTTTCTTCACCATCTTAACATTTCCCCATTATATTTTCAACATTTTGTTTGTATTTTGTGACTAAATTTTTTTTAAAAAATAAAGAATGTTAGAGAACAATCACAGCTTTTTATTTGAAAGGATTTTTAATTGAGTTTCCCTCAAGGTAAATAATTCTCTTTAGCTGTTCTCAAACTAGCAACTCACACAAAATCCACTAGTCATCCATGCTATTGGAGCTGGAAAATGCTGTGTCAGTAGAGAGGGAAAAAGCCCTCAAAAGGGATACAACTCAACAGCCCTCCTTGGGTGCAATGGATCAGTGCAGTGGGGTTTCTTCAATGCGACATCATGCCACTCAGCCTCAGGCGGACAAATTCTGCATTTAATGAGAGGGATGAGCTTCTTGCCCAATGCCCCACAGTATGAAAAATGAATGGGGACAGCAGTAAGTGTAGGAGTAGTCCTGGTTTCTCTGTCTTGTCAATAAAAGAGAAACAGCTCTTGGCAGCAGAAAAGGGAAGACCACCAGCTTGTGAAGTAACCAGCCTCTCTCTAGACTGAAAGGGAGTTTCTCACATTCATCACTTGATTTTAGGGCCTTCATGATACGTGTTTATATCCCTGGGAAGAAGCTGTGCAAAGATACAGGGGTTTCTTTACAGGCTGCTTTGTAGTCAAAAGGACAATGCCTCCCCACAAAACTTTCCTCCTGAGCTTTACTCTAACTCTGAGTGTGAGCCAATAGCAACCAAGGAGATGCAGGACTCAGCATAAAAGAACAAAACCTCATGAAGACTAATTCTTGCCCTGAAGAGGTGGAAGAATAAAATAAGATGAATTTGCTCTATGTTAATAAGCAAACACATATCAGGTGAGAAAAGAAATTTGAAAGGCTCTGGAATACAATCTGGCTCTCTGTATAAAAACAGTATTGGAGTGGAGTGGTTTTTGTTTAGATTCAGTTTCTGTAGCTAATAGTTTGAATCTTGGATTCTTTAAAAGTTGCGTTTTCTCATAATCTCATTTTCTATATGCATCTACCTTCTGTGTAGAAAATCCATTCTCACATGGCAGGGCACATCCTTTTGCCTACATTCGGAGCTCCTGTCAATGAATAAAATAACTTTCTGAAAACAGATTCTTTCTGGTTTCTTTCTTTCTGGCATGGGTCAGGACTCTTTTGACATTAAACAAATAAGAAGTTTTATACTCCCGGTGATTATAATTCTCTCACACTGAGTTTAGGAGTTTGCAACGCTCATGCCGCCTGTCCACTCTCTATATTTAGTCTCATAAAACTAATATCCTTCTCTCAGGAAATATCACATTCAAATCTGTCCTTTCATCCTCTGAGAATTTCACCACTCTGCAATCTTACAAAAAAAGACAGAAAGGCTTTGTTTTCCCCTATATTTAGTCATGGGACAATATCATAATCTGAGCTCTTTTTTTCCTATAAATTACAGCTTTCAGTGAGTGACTCAACTGCTTTGTCTCAATCCCATTGAAAATTCTGCTGTTGATTTTAGCACAGTAACAACAGTTCAACTTGTTACATCTAAATTTGATCAAACATGAATTATGTTTAGGATACCACAGTGATTAACTTTGTGCCATTATCTTTTCTCCACCACTGGCGGGTAGTTTGATGTAAAAAAAGACAAAAAATATTATTTTGTCATTTGAAAAATGCATCTCTAAGGTACTGATTTTAGAATCTTCATGACATATTGATATTTATCTAATGCAACTGAGCATTCTTGTTATCAGCTGAGATGGAACGTCAATAATAAATAATATTATTTTGCAGTGATGAGATTGAATTTTCATTCTGGAGAAGAGTGCAGTATTACTCTCCATTAATTGTTTCCTGGGGTGCATACACACTTGCTGGAAGCTTCAATCAGAACTTAATAGGGTATCACCTAGGGTTAAATAATTAAGTGCAATGTTTATTTTCCTGGTTTTGAGTACCAGTTTGTTTGGTGATTTCATGTTTTCCATGGCTGCTTAGAATATGACAAAGCATGGGATGTACTCTCTGAACACAGGTATCAAAAGGTAATCACAAGAAGTGAAAGCCAAAGACTCTCAGCTACAATATGACTTGAGACAGCTATACATCGTGCCTGGAAGAAGAAACTTATCTTATGAAAAGAAAGGCAAACCATGGAGGAAGATAATCAAGCAAAAGAGAGATTTAACTTGAAAGATACTCATTAAAATCAGATACAGGGTAATATCCAAAGCATGGATTACAAAAGCTACATGTAAAAGAGAGAGATGTGTGTGTTATATGAGGATTCTTTCTTAACCAAATGAGAGGCCTATTTATAGATGGCTTTTATGCATAGTGTAAGTACGTAACCAATTTTTACATATGCACATAGACGGAAAAGTACCTGAAGTAAAATGAGCATGAGCTTTCTGTTCATAATGTACTTTATGTGACTCAGGTGGTTCTTCCAAATCTAACTTTCCATTAAAAATCAAATTTGCACTCAAATAATGAGTCTTCTATAAATTGGAAGGCTTGGCAGAAAGTGAATATTCACAAATTGCAAATCTCCATGCCCAGAAAGGACAATACTCTGATTTCCTGCTTATGCCTCTGTAGACCAAAATTACTAATTTCAATGGATGAGACCTCACAAGAGAAAAGGCAAGGCTGAATATTGGAGGTGACATATTGTAAAGGTTTCTGGGAAAACTGAAAGAATATGAAAAGATACAACATTACAACCTTATCTCGACAAGAACCAAACTGAAGCACAATTTCCAATGCATTCCCAGTGTGTCTGGTCCCAGTTGTGATCTTTTGAATCCAAATGGGTAGCAATACTTTTGCACCTCTGGAAAAGGACCATACCAAAAGAGATGTTTATTTTTTTTTTTTTATGGTTTTATACATGAAGGTAGAAAGAATTGCATTTTTCATTTGGTGCACTTGTCGAGAACATTTGGATTTGCTATGTTTATGCTAAGAAAAAAAATCCCCACACCTGTAGTAAATGAACAATCACAAAAGGTATTAGTAAGAATTGTTAAGTGCCTGAGCAGTTGGCAGCAAGGAAAAATCATAAAGAAAATAAACACATTTTAGCTGAGAACTCTGGACACAGCAGTAGGGAAACAAGAATTACTAAATGACCACTTTGTAAACAGTGAGATGCATTCATCTGGTCATACACAAAAAGTTGCAATAAAAGCAGCAAAAATTGGACTGGTAATTGCTTTCTCATACCTCATCTATTTAGACCTGATTTCTAGCAGATCTTCATCTGAAATGTGTTAAATGTGGTGACAGCGAGCAAACTCACCACCTCTCCCAGAGTGACACAATCTTGAGCCACCCTCTCTCACACAGCTTGTTGTCATGAAAAGAAGTTCCATGTTTCCAGCAGGTTGGTTAGGATTGGCTGATGGTATCACAGATACCTGAGATAAGTGAAGGAGAGGATTGGTAGCCAGACTTTTTCTGTCAACACTTTGTTGGCCTAGGAAATATAGCAAAAAAAAGCTCTGGGAAATTGTTCTCCAACATCATTTAATGGAATTAAGCATTAAGTTTAGCATTACTGGGGCTGTGTTTATCCTCTGGACCTAAGTGATGGCAGAGAGTTTGCTACAGCTCCAAATAAGGATTCAGTAGTGGTACCACAGGCCATTAGATATCTCAGTCCAATTCTGCTTGCTTAGCCAACATGGGAACTGTCACACCAGCAGAAATTATCTTGGAAGAAGTGCTGTCAGCTCAACTATCTCACTGTTGACTTTCTATTTGGTAAGGAACAATACTGTAACAATATCTGTCAAGTAAGCATTAGCTGAGAAAATAGGGCAGAAACTGAATAAGTAGGCAAATGCAAAACAAAGCGTGGTTTTGTTTTCAGCAAAGTGGAATTACAAAGAGGGCATCTCAGAGAATAATAGCAGCAGAGTCAAGTGTTTTGCAAGTATGTATGAGATCCCACTATCAACTTTAATTAAAGTACTTCTTCAAAACACTGTATAATGCACCTTGACTGTTAAGAAGTAGGCAGACATAAGAAAGCGAGATGTTTTTCTAGAATATTGCAAATAGAAGTGAGGAAAAAAACCATTACACTTAGAAATATTTTGATTCCTCCTCTCTTCATGTCCTTATAGGTCCAAATATAACAAAGTAGGACAATTTAAACCCTAAGTGCCTAACCATGGATCAGTTTTATTGGAACATTCCTGTCTTCCTATGAAATTATTTGGTAAAAATCTCAATTAAAATGCAGATCATTAAACTGTAATTATAAAAATTTCTTTCAATATTTTTCCCTTGCTGTCATGCAGGAAGCTGTAAACAAATATTTATAAAACATACTGTGCCTGTAATTAAAGAGATCACAGTGTTAGTAGTGATAGGGCTGAATGGGTTTACATCAGTGTTCCTCTCAAAGCCCTTTTAATTGAAGAGGTTAAGCTGTTCCAAATTTTTTTCCAAGTTTTGAGCAAATCTTTAAGTTCTAGGAAATAAGAGGAAAGGCTCTTTCTTTCCTCTAAGCCTAAAATTCTATAAATGCCGAAGTTTTTATTAGTTCAGTTAACAATTAATATGAGTTATAATAACCATGAATATTTCCAGCCAAGAGTTTAAGTGAACCCTTTATGTGCTTCATCTGTGGTGTGAAATTTGACTTTGGTTCTTTTAGCTCTGCTCAAAATCTGGCTTATTTGTTGCTTAAAGATTGAAAAGTTGCCTAAGGAAAATCTCCCCCTTTTTTTTGGTTTTGAATAAAGACAGAAGATTTTTGTTCTGCAAAATGTTCACCCCTTCTTTACTACTACACAGGGCACAAAGGGTCATTTGGACCTATTTTGCAATGGAGCTGTTCCAAATCCATATTTTTTCCTACACAATGAAGGTGAAAATTATAGCAGGGGTTTCTTGCATGTTGTGTAACAATCTTCAAATGCCATACAAATGTGCTCAAGAATTGTATTGGCCACTTGAAAGCAGTAAGTGAAACTAAACATCTCATCAGCCTCTCAGACTAAATATCCCATTCCCAGGCTGCCTTGCTTTTGAAATCTGCATGAGAAAATATCCCTAAGCAGGAAAGCCAATGAATATAAAATATGTGGGAGAACACCACCTACGACAAAAATGCCAACTTAAAGTACCCACACAGACTTGAGAAACTTTGTTGTGTGCTATAGAGATAAGGAAGATCGCCTTAAAATCCTCAGCACACATCCATATACTGCATGGAGAGGGTACCAAGGGCTTGCCCTGCTTCTGTGTGGAATGCAAACTGAGGTTAGAAACTTGCAGATAAACTGTGTGAGTCGCTTCCCAAAGCTGACAACTCAACCCTGTGGTATTTTAGTTATAAATTAGATAGAAGAAGATATATTTTTGACTTCCATCCCTTTGGTGTGCTTTCCATGGAAATGGGAGCTGGGTATGTGGGTCACGGCCAGACTGCAGAGCACCAGTCCCTCACTAGTCAAATAGCCACTCCACTGCATAACTGCTAAGCCTTCCTTTTCTGTATCACATTCACCTCAGGCTTCTGCCTGATATAGCTGAGCTACAGCTGCAGCAATGTGCTATGCAAATCAAATGAGAAATTGCTTTAATATTCCCTTTTCATGGGCTCTTTTAAGTGCTGAGGTCCCATATTCCCAGTTCCAGGAACTGTGCTGCTTGGGTCTTTGGTTTTTAGGTTACATGTTGTCCACAAGTGAAAAAACAACTGGCCTTTTCTTTGTCTGCCTTTTCCTTAATGTGATATAAGCAAGAAAAATGAAGAAAAATAAACATTTTGACTGACTTACTTGAGGCTTGTTTTTTCTGCCTGCTACAAGCAATGTTGTAAGAATTAATTTTAGTTCATTCCCATTCTAGGGGTATTATGAGTTATAGCACCATTTCTGCACTTAAAATGGAGCGCACTCTCTAGATCTGGCAAAGACATCACAAACATTAAAACCTTCATTTAATGTGTGCATTATATTTTTTATTTATATTACTTAATAAGAACCAGTGGGGAAATTTTGACTTGAATAACTTCTCAACAGAAATTTTAGCAGGAGGGGAATTAAGGGTTTTCCAATATAAAAAAACTTGTTTTACATTCAGAAAATAAACTATTGCAGTTTGTGACCTGTTCAACCAAGAATATTTCAGTTTATCCATTCATCAAGAAGCCTTAAGTACATGTTTGATGAAACATTGTGCTGTCCCTCATACTATGGCGTATACTTAAGAAAATTGAGTGTAAGGTCTGTTTTTTTTCCCCATGGTGGTGCATTTTCTAGAAGTTTAATTCTTTCAGGGTAAGGTTATACAGCACTTTTCCTTCTATAGCGAAAATGATAGAATATATTCCACATCTGCCTGTTTCCGTCCTCCACCTCCAGTGCTATTCACTCGGAGATTGTGCTGTAACCTGGATCATTGGGCTGGGTAAGACTTTGTACTGGAGCCCTGTTTTTATCTGGTTTACATTGTGGCTCCCAACATCTTCACTGACACAGAGGCCTGGAAAGAGCAGGTGAAGATCAGAGCATCTCAGTCTGGCTTCAGTCCCAAGTGCAGCACACCCACAGACTGTTCCTGTGCTATGGCCCCTGCAACCATCCATCTAGCTTCTCATTCATGAACACAAGATATGGGAGAATTTCAGGAGGTGCATCCCATGAGAAGGATGCTCTGTCTGGAGGGAAGTGCTGAAAAACCAGAAACTCAGAGGCCTTTTTCCTTTTTTTTCAATTCACACTGATGAGAAAATGTACTGTGATAAGTTACTCCAAAGTATTGAGTGATTTCAAAGGAATTATCCTTTAAGAATTTTAATTGGAACAGCTGAAACATTCCTGAATTCAATGACTTTTGAGAATTTCTACCTCAAAGCTATTCTTATTTTACTACTTTCACCAACTGACAAAATATCCTATACTTTTCTATGGGATAGGAAACCTTTGGGCGTTTATTTCAGTACCATCATATGTCATGTAGAGAAATATTTTATTAACCTTTGTGTATTTCTTTGAAGTTAGATAAATACTCATGAAGTATAATAAAATAAGCTGCAATTGAAATAATTTAAAGCAATTTAACCTATTCAAGGGTTGGACTCAGCACTTCAGTTCTGTTTTGCTTAATTAGACCTTTCCAACCTTTTAGGGGTTTTAGGAAGATCTCTAGCAAGCAAACACATTAAAAAAATAATCTCAGATTTCATCAAACAAAGTTAATTGTTCTCAAGATGTTAGTCACAACAAAATATGTTTAAAATGAAGTGTTATCAGTTTGGAAAAATGTCACTCCAATAAGCATCAAACAAAATATTTAAATCTCACTTCACTTTTCTTAGCAATTCAGCAGAATAAACAGGTTTGAAAAATGAATTAGGTCAAATCAAAAGTACAAATTTTTTGAGGTGCAAAACAATTTTTTTTTTCTCTTTTTCTGCTCCAGCTTCTATTTGGCGATCGGTGCACATGGCTGATTCATCCAGTCCCAAGCACAGATGCTGATGATTCACCAGCAAAAACGAAAGATAGAATGGAAAACACTTGCCATACTCAGTGATGGTGGATGATTGTCCCTGATTCATGCTCTTGCAAGACATTAATCTTATAATGGCAGAAGAATAAGTTTGGGTTCCTGCTGGGGGTGTCAAAAGGATTATAGTTCTAGTCCTTCCTTTCTTCACTGCGTTGGTATAGAGGAGAAGTAAGCTTGACTATAAATTATCTTTTGCATACATAAGCTTAGAAAACTCATCAGGTTTTTGACATAATGTGTCCCTAGGCATCAAAAAGAAAATTTCAGAGAGAACTGACTATATTGCATTAGGAAAACTAATTACCTAAAGCACAATCCAATTAAGATAGGGCATTTAGGGGACAGGATCCCAAAGCTAGGATTGCTAGGGGACTGTTAGTAAAACACTGAACAGGGAGCTTCTGTGAAGCATCATATCTCTACAGTCCACATTAAACCAGTGCCATTTTCTAACAATACTCCTGAGAAATCACTTTGCTGCTTGAGGTCTTATGTGCTATGCAATTTCATTGTATAACATAATGACTTTATGTGTAATAAGCATAGTGTATGGGTTTCCATTTTCACATCCTGAGGACCTGTGTCCTTCTATTAAAGGTAATATAAGCCAGACATGAGCATGGATATAATACAAATATACATACCCTGTACAAAGCCAGTTAGGGTATGTAAATAGTGATACTTCTCAATTACTCTTTCATACCCTTCACAGCACCAGCTCAGTCTTGGAAAGAATATAAGAAATGAGCCATTTTTCACACTTAATTTGCAACACTTTATAAAAAGCTTGGACATTCAGCTTTTCTAAAAACTACTGCTCTTGATGCTCTCCAGCTAGATACCCAAGTCAACAAAAATCTCTCTTTATAAATAACTATACATCAAAATTGTACTTGACATAAATTGAAATAAGTGAGCAATTNATGTCTTTAGCCATTGGACAACCCCTTCTGATGACCTCAATACATGAAAAACCACCATGCAATGCTTGTCAAGCAGTTGAGATGCCTCACTGGATAAGTGGCTCAAAAAATTAGCAGAGATTAATATATTTAATGATAAAGGCTAGAGAGCATGAATTCTTGCACTTGCAGGATGATACACTTAATTAATTATTGAATAAATTATTAAGAAATGCCATTTCTCTTAATGACTAACCCAAGATATATCCCAAAGACAGCAATTTTACTAGACATTTAAAATGTAGCTTAGAGATTAAAAAAAAAAAAAAAGAAAAAAAAAAAAAAAAAAAGAAAAAAAAAGTGGCCAGAAATGTGATGAAAAAATAAGTATCCTTAAAGCAGTGGCGGAAAAAGACATTATCAGAATATTTTTCCTGGTTTTCCCAAGGTTTGGTGGTTTGATTGTATAGGTCCTTTGGGACTGATTTACTGTGTGTCTGGACTTTGAATATGTTGTGCATGTGCAGATGGATAGAAGAGGAAGACTGTAGCCATCCCTGCATCCCTGCCAAATTTTTTAATGCAAATTTTGGACAAACAGTTTTAGAAGAGTATTGAAGTTGGCCTATTCTGTGGCAAGGTCAGTCTCCAGCCAAGAAGAGAATCACAGACCTGTCAGCAACTCCTCTGTTGCTTTTGTATTTGTTGACAGAGGATATTTAGGTCATGCCAGAGAAACTGGCTCAAGTAACTAAAAAACAAAAAACCCAAAACCACCTAACAACTGGGGAGGTGAAACTGTGGTGACAAACTGAAGAAAGAGGGAAAAAAATGTACCTGGAAATTAATTTTACTATTTAAAATAGTTTATAGATTAAAAATCTATTATGCATTAGATTCTTTAATGGTAAAACTGAAATACAAATCCGTCTGCACAGTTTACTTAAATAAGGGTGTAAAATAATAGAAAACCAAAAATATTTCAGGTTTATGCCATCCATTTAGAATGAGCCATAGCAGTCAAAGAGAACACTCTTCTGATTTTTTTAAAAGCTATTGTCCTAATGTAGCTGATAGATCCCCAAACCTTATCCTGAGATGTTCTTCCCTAGGGTCACACATAGTACTTTATGTAGCTGCTTCAACTATATCTCAAACTCTTACTGCTCACAGCAAGTCCCACTGTTAAAGAATGCAGTTTGTTCTTGCATGTTAATACATTATATGCACTGGAGAAACTATGGCAAATGAACTCTGAATGAGCATCTCTATATTGGAAATCATTATGTTTTCTGTGGAAATACAGAATATAAATTATATTTTGCATGCTAATGCGATTTTGCTGAAGTTTCAAGTCTGCTGAAATATGAGATTTATTATCAAAATGACCTAGCAGGTACCTAGTTTCCATGACATTTTTATAAGTGAGCCAAATTGAAAATTTTGTGTGTAAGGAAGAGAGCTTATTTTTAGAAAATAATAAACTGAAAGCAAAGTTTTATCATAGGGTACAACTACACCTTTATTCTACTTAAAATTAAGCCTACTTGGAGTAATAGACTGTTAGGAAATAAAACTCCTGGTGCCAGAGAACAAAGTCCCCAAAATCATGATCAATTAATTTGGTAATTCAAATATCCACATTCCTTGCCTAGAGAAGAAGAGTCTTGAGGTGCTCCTAGTGAGAATCCCCAAAGAATGCCTTTATGTTTTTCCTAACTTATTTATTTTAGTTTTTCATCTTCTATATCTTTGGGATACTCCATTATTCTTTGGTCTTGTGAGAAAAAGAAAAATTATTTCTCTTGTTTTCAGACAGTTCTTTCCCAGCTTAAACCTGCACAGCCCTTTAACTCAAATTTTATACAAAAGGAAGGATGTAACTTCTTAGCCTGCACTGCTGGCTTTCACTTCTCCCCTGGTAAATATGAAAATGATCTTACTGTGTGCATTCTGCTATTCTACATCTGAGGGTTGGAAAGAGCGACCTATTAATAACTGCAGTATTACATTCTTATTCACATCCACTGACTTCCCTAAAACTCTTGCTTAAAAGGTTACAAAAAGGCATATATTAGTGTCCATGTGTTTCTTACATATTTACAAATAATCTTGAATATTAGACCACAGATATACTAAATGCACTCATCATCATCATCCAAATATTTCTTTACATTTTTAAAATTCTCTTCATCTGTCCTGCACTTCCATCCTAAATTCTGAGGGGGAAATATTTCTAAGTATTTATATGGCATTCAAAATAAGGTGAGCCTAAACTACACCTTGAGATCCTAGCCATATGAGTTATAAGGATTACCCTTTGATTGTGAAATCTCTTCCTACACTTAGAATAACAACAACAGCAACAACCTCTTTTACCCAGTGCTTAAAGCACTTGAAATCTGAGCTTTTAGTGTATTTCATAGCTATTCAGCAACATCCTATATAGTAAAAAAATGGCAAAAGACAAATAAGTACAAAAAACTAATAAAACAACTGTTTTAACCACAGTGATAGAGAAGTATGACGTTTTACCATATGGGTCTGTTAGAGGCAACTTGCTTTTAACTCCTTTGGCTAGCTCCCACATTAACTCATTGATGCCTCTGGGAGAAGCTCTTTGTGAACAAAAGTCAGCCACGCATTTTCTCTCAGTAAAAGATTTCCTGTTCTCATTTCAATACTGAGGTGAAACACGTAGATTTAACTAATTCTTTATGACACTTTGCTAAATTGATCACCTAAATTGGAAATATTTTAGCAGACATAACACATAACTGGAGATGAATTTCTTCAAGGTTTTAGTGTTCATTTAGATGCCAGAAAAGATGGTAAGCTTTTCAGATGAGCTCATCGTGGTAGATACTGAATCAGCCTAGAAACATCGCTCTTATTAAGAGATGTGAATAAAAAGTTCTTTTGAAAAGCTTGCTGTGAACACTTTAGAACAGTTTACATTTAGGATGGGTACATTCACAGGTTCTCAAAAACTGAGGTTCTTTTGTACAGTGTTGCTTCAGCTAACCCAGACTGATACACAATGAGTATAGGAGTAGCAGAATAGTAAAGAAGTAGCAAATACACAGAGAATACATAAAACCTGTTCTTTCTAAATGGATATTGTCATCTATAATGATGTTACCATATTATTGCATCATCATTAATGGATCAAACACAAGACATGAGTTTTCTTTAAAATATATACTTCCAGCATTTACCAGAAGTAGCTAAGATTAAAAAAAGAGATACAAAGTAACTTTTAAATCAGAAAACTATTTTTATGAGCTAAAACTCTCCTTGAAGCTGCTGTAAGAATGCACTGAAATAATGAACCCAGGAATAGGAACTTCTAAAAATTTCTGCTTCAATTGAGAGCAAATTTGGAAGCAAAATTTTCAAAATCCTTTAGTCATTAACTTTACTTAGCTTAAGGGAAGCATAAGAGCAATTAAAGGGTCAGCTTTTTAGTGACGTCCATCCTCACAGACAAGTGAAACACTTGATGTTTTCACCACAGATACAATAAGATTTTTCTCATGAAAGTTTCTTGTGGGAAGGATCCAAATTTGCAGAAAGGTCAGAGAAAGTGACATGAAAGAGAAAGAACCACCTCTTTCATACCAGGAATAAAACTGAGAGAAAGAGATTTCAAAGTAGCTCAGTCCAGAGGAATACCCAATATAGCTGATCTTACAGTTCCTCATCACTATCCAAAATTATGTTGATTAATAGCCATGGCTTTTCCAGGGAATTGGTACTTGAGTACAAGCATTGCTATACATTCAAAATAAAAGGCTAGAGCATATTTTAGCTATACATATGGTGAAAAATATTGAACTTTTTTCCTTAGAGTCCCACTTCTGACTTAAAAATAGCCATATTTCTTCATGTAAAGATAGCAGCATAGTGACCATGAAAACAAACCAGCATCTAACTCAGTACGTAAACCAAAAGCCTAAAAGCCTTTACAAAATGCTAATTATTTGTATACCTTGAGTACTGTAAGAAAGTGAGACCATCTAAGGAAAGAATGCCTCTGAATTGACAAACAATGAATGGCTGCAAATGTAAACATTTCATGTTTCAAGTATTTGTCATTTCATTAATTTTTCTGATTAATGTCTTCCTCAGAGGCCGTTCCAGTCTTTTTGCTGCAAAGTTCTTTGGGTTTATTAAAATAAATAAATCAGGGTTAAGAACCCCCCAACAAATCACCAATTCAGTGGGAAATTTTTTGTTTGTTTGTTTGTATATTTTGCAATTATTATAACTAAAGCCTGTTAAAACACCTCCAATTTCATCATGGAAGATAGATGATAATTTCTCCTTCTTTGCAGTATACACAGACAGAAACACACACACACAGACACACACACACAGACACACACACACACACACACTCTAGGTGTCAGGCAACATTTCACATCTTATTTTTAGAGAGAAGATACATATCTACCAGGACATCTAGGGACAGCATTGCCCTGTTTGCATAATTCATTTCCATTTTGAAAACTTCAAGAAACTGTTCCTATGGTCTAATTCAAGTTTTAGTAACAAACAAAGAAAGGACCAGCATGATAGATCAGATGGAACAAGGAGGGAACAACACATACTTGAAATCATATTAAAATATGGACATTTTATCCCTCTGTTTGCTCCTAGGCCTTTTTCCCAGCTGAAAAATATTTAAACACTTGACTTTTTTTCAAGGCATAGGTTCAAAAATTAAATAAATGTTAATAGGAATTTTAGTAGAATACTATCTGCTGTGTGATGCATGTGCTCTTTACCAAATTTTTAAGAGCATTTGAACAATAGGGTAAGACTCTCATAAAAATCTAATACTGTGAGACACAGACACACTAATGTTAATTTTAAGGCTACCTTTTTAGTTCAAATAATTAAAAAGCTTTGCAGTGTACAGTTGAAGTCTCATCTGCACATCAGTTTCATTAATGGGTTCTAGATCAGAGCACCCTATGTAAACTACATGGATTTTCAATTCCAGATCTAATTTTCTCCTTAATTCCCATGAGTTACTACACCCACACACTGCAGCAAAACATATCCTCAGCCAAGGCACCTTTCTGATCTAATATGAACAAGCTCATGTTTTGCAACAGGTGCTACCAAATCAAAAATTGTTCTTCACCCCTCTGAACTGCATTTGGGTTGATTTTCCTCCTTTCATACACAAATAAGCTGAAGACAAGATTTAGTGACTTGCTCCAGCTATCTGTAGATTGAGTATTAGAGATCAAGTCCAGCATTTTGCTGCAGCTTAGTGCCAAAGTGCAGCAAGAAACAGTAGTGAAATCCCCATGAGTGCAGACTTGCTTAGGATTACAGCATCCAAATAAGAAAAGGGAGAAGTAATAGCAGTTGGCTGAGTAAAGGGATATAGTCTCAAAGTCCATATTCACTCCTGAATGTTACTGGAGCATTTTAGTCTTCATGTTGTACATTTTTTAAAAACTGTTTTTCATCACAAAGCAAGTTAAAATGTTGTGAAAAGAAGACAGTGAGTACTTTAGATAAAATGGCCACAAAACATATTTCTGAATTAAAACTCTTGATAGAAAAGAACAAACTCCTTCTGTTACAGTTGCTATAATTTCCTGCCAAAATATTTAAAATTCTTTGTTGGAAGCCACACTGACACAATTCCTTGTGTCAGCTCAGTTCAACCAGCAATACTGTGAATGCAGGTGAGCCTTTGTCTGGAAACACAGCTGCATATGTTCCTTTCACTGTATTTTCCACCAGCAAGAGAGGTGAAGCTTTTGCTTTTTAATACTTTTAAAGTTGTAAGAATCCTTGATAAGATAAATGCAGTGTTTTTCAGAGGGAAGAACAGTTTAATCTTCATGAGATTACTCTAATTGCTTGGAAGTACTTTATAAGGGCTGGGTTTTGTCATTGTGAGTCATGAAATGGATTATTGGAATGCTAAGCACAAGATTTTGAATGCTCTGACTTTCTCATTTGAATACTTAAAAGAAAACTCAACAGGTTGATTGTGTTTTTACTTTAATTTCTTTCCCCATGAATTAATCAACAGGCTGCAGAGTAGTGTGGAAATTGAAAAGACTTTTGACATTAAAGCCATTGCAAATGGCTCAGCTTCTGTAAATAGGCCCCTAAAAAAAATCAGGGCTATTTGGACCTAGTTCTCAATTTCTTATAATTCAATCAAACTGCAAAATATTTTCCAGTTTTCATTCTGTATTCAAAGCATGCTGCTGAGGTAGAAAACATTTTCAGAAGAGGTCTGTAGGCATTCAAGAAACAGCTTGAAGGGAAAACACTAGGAGCAGAGGAAAGCTCTATCAGAGACTCCCTCTGCTCTTCCCACTGGGACTTGCATCAGTCTCATTGTTGTGGAGGATTTCATCACATCTATGGCCACATCAAGATCAATTGGGTCTGTGTCTCTACAGCAAGAGTTAATACAGACTTGGAGTAGCTTTGAATCCTCTAGGAACCAGGACTGGCCTTAACATAGCTTTCTAAAATTTCCCTCTCTTACTCCTCTTCCCGGAGCCAAGGATGGACCAGTGCAACTGCTTCCTGGGCTGCTGGTTTAATTCAGCTGTACCAAAGTCAAAGCTGAGAAGAGTAGGGGGTGGAAGACCTTCTGAATGACAAAGCTGCACCATAAAAGGACCCATCAAATTGCATATGAGCCAGATTTCAGAACTTTCTACATCTAACTAAGGAGAGGAAAATAAAGTGACTGAGGTGTAAAGTTAGGCTGCTACCTTGACCTTCTTTTTTTTTCTTTGTCCTCCATTTAAAACTGGCACAAGAAGCCAGCAGTAAAATTATTAAGGGATTACTTCCAAATTTCAGACTCTAGAACAATTTTTATCAACAAAGACCATGGGTGTTGGGAGAAAGTAATGAGGAGATTTTAACAATTAATAGAAACATTAGTGAGCAAACACTGTTTGCAGATGCCTGCTGGTATCACTGGATGCTTGTGCACAAATGTAATGTTTTGTCAAATAAGGTGCTATGTATTTCAGATTCAAGTTATCAAATAAAAATAGCAGAGATAATTTCAGCTCCATCCGTAGCACTGGAGCTGGGGAAGGGAGGAAAGTGGAGGTGGGAAGGAATATTTGTAGAGTGAAAAAATTCAGAATTTTTTGGGAGTGAGAAAAGAGGATGAAAGATTTATATAAAAGCTCTGCAAAAACTGCAGGAAGAAGAGAACACATTTAGTCCAGACCTGGTCCATATGCAGAATTTTGAGTCTGCCAGTCTATACACACAATGCTGTGTGTCACCTATCATCAATATAATTCTGTGAATGTGCTCACTCAGAATCATTTCTGCCATAGACCTTTGCACATACACCCTCTTCAGCCAGATACCTTTGTCAGAATATGCAACAGAGTTAGTAGGCCTGTGAGAGCTTAGACTTTGGAGAGATCAGAAAGTAACTTCATGGAGAGCTCAGCCAGCAGGACTCTGAGCTACACAACTGACAGCTATGGGTTCAGCCAGCAAAAGTGATGCAGGCAATTGGCACAAATTCCTAGGTGGGAAAAAAAAATAAATCTTAGACATCAGACTTAATCTATGTTAGGATATTCAGGAAAGTTCATCTGGAGTATTTCTTAATATTAATTGGCCACACAATCTTAAAACCAATAGGTGAACACTTACACAGTATAAGAGCAGCTGACATTCAGCTTCCTTTAAAAAATGAATAAAATAAACCAAGTTTGACTTCAGCCATTTGTTTCACTGAAAAAAATGTCCACAGGAAAGGCATAATACAGTTCAGCTATAATAGAATTATATTCTTTCTGAATTCTCTGTAGTAGAAATTGAAACCCCAAAGAGATAAGCCTAGAGATTGCCAAAAGAAAATTCATACAAGAAAATCTCTCAAACAGATATCCATATAGATATATGCCTCCATGATAACAGTTTAAGAGCAATTTCCTTTTCTCAAATGAAAATCTGTGACAAAATAACATATGCTGATTTATTACAAATTCTGAGCAAAGCAGATTTTCCTACACTTGATATTCATAAATTCAATGAGGCAAATCTTTGTATCATACAATCTGTGTTTTCAGCAGAATAATCCTTAAGGCAGCCAAATATGTCAATTTGTGGGGTTTAAAAAGTCTTAGATATAAACAGCATACACATTCCAGGGAATTTTCGCCTTTATTGACTCAGCAGGAGCAACATGGTATCTATGGACTATATTTTCTGTTCTCTCTCTTCTCTACCTTTTTTTTTTCTCCTCCCTTGCTTTGCCTGGGCAAAGCACAGCTCTCATGTTCTACCCCATACTCACTGAAGTTTACTGTGAGGCTAGGGAGCTTGTGGAAGAGTGTTTCTGTTTCTGAGCCAGCATCTTCGAGAAATTTCTTGTGAGGAGCTGAGAGCTTATTGAAGGGTACTGTGCAGAATTAAGGGCTTGTTACCAACCACTTGTGAAAGTCTGTTGTACTTGAGGGCTTGTTAGCCAACACCTTTTGAGTCTAAATAAGGGGCTGATTGCCAGACTTAAGGCAACGGTACAATAAAGTGCAGGAATTCTTTGGCCTGTGGTCTGGTGGCTTTATTGAGACTGATGAGAATTTTTAACAAACATCATGGCCACTACCAGTGGGTTGCAACACGTGCCTTCTCCTCCACCCCCTTCTTTAGCTGAAAAAAAAAAAAAAAAAAATTAAAAAAGAAAAAAAGTTGTACAGTTGGTTCCCTGTGATAAAGTTTTCGCCCTCTCAAACACTTGCTGACACCTCTAAACCAGGAAAAGTCTCTCCCAGAAGACCCTCATTTTCTAGGAGAAGGGTTGCTTAGAGAAAAAGATGTATGGCATGGTTCAGGACAGCCACAGTTGTGGAGTCCCATGTCCTGCGTTGGTGAAAGGTTTGTGACAGTTGTATTTCCTGAAGGTAATTCAGGTTTAATCCTGTG
Organism: Thryothorus ludovicianus; assembly: GCA_013397245.1. NCBI lineage: Eukaryota > Metazoa > Chordata > Aves > Passeriformes > Certhiidae > Thryothorus > Thryothorus ludovicianus. The sequence goes on along the minus strand of VZTB01005712.1, from coordinate 1,281,389 downwards.
TTCCCTGACCACTCTCACAGGCTTGTCAGCACAGAGAGTTGTGGTGGGCTGTGTTTGAGCAGCCTTCTCCCCTGGCCTTGTAGCAAAAGCTACACCTGCATCCCTCTCGTCAGTTCTCCCTTTTGGGGGCCTGGTCAGTAACACAGGATATTTTCACTGGTCTTGTGTGCTGAGACTGCAAATGCCCTCACACTTACTCAACAGTACACACTTGGGATATATCTGCAGCTGCCTCAGAGTCCTGTGTATAGAGATACACTTGGTCTCTTCTTCCTCAGCCTCATCAGTCTTAGTCCCAAAGCTGTCTCATATGATGAATGAAATTCTATGAGTCTGTAGTTAATGTTTTCAAGCACCTTGGTTACTGCAGGAGGAGAGCTTGAAACAGAACAACACACTGCTTGTAAACAGCACTGACTCACCAAAATATAAAGAAACAAAGCAATCCCAGCTTTTCCTTATTTCCCAGATGTCTTTGTAATGTAACCACATCCACTCTCATCCAGTAGCAATGACTGAAAGACAAGTGGTTCTGGGAAAGTGTTGTGCTACAAAAACAGTTTCAAGGCAAAATGCATTTAAACAGAGCATCTCCCTACAACTTAATTTCTGTAATTCCTTTTCAGAGTCTAATCTCTGATTACTCCACCAAATCCACTGGCTGCAATAGCAAAGCTGAGCAAACTCTCTCCTTTAAGTGATGCCTGTCTTCCTAAACAAAGCCCTCCAAGACAGCGGACTGGTCACTCTGTGGAGGCTTTGTCATTCTTCTCAGAATGTGCTTTTTGTCGAGGGCTGCGTAACACTGCTCTACCTGCTTTAAGGCTGCATGAACGCAGTTGTCACTGGCTGAATTAAATGAAACAATGACTCATACTACATCTTTGATATTGAAAAAGGCGTGGGTAGTATTTTGTAGTTTTCAAAAAGCTATGATTTCACATTATGTTTAAATAAAGAAGAGCAATGACTTTAGAACATATAAGCCCTAGATGATAGATGACATACTATATATTAAAAAGTTCGGGCAATATTTTATATGGTTTTGTCAGCATCCATCATCATGAGGATCACAAGCAGAAGAAATGTTCAGACAAACTTTCAGAAGAATAAGTATACATTGCAGGAATAAAGTAAGGAATTAGAAACACAAAGCACTGCTCTATTTACTCCCAGATTAGATTTTCTTTGGCAGGGTTAAAAGAAAAAAAAATGTACATGCAGAGGCTCTGGCTATATTTGGCTCCATTTCACACATTCAGTCACCTCTCTGTAAAGTGGATTTAAGTAGTATTGTTTTTGCAGAGTGGCATTCTCACGTTTGCCTTCTGAAATGAGGGCACTGGGTCCTAGAAATGGAGAATTGTAGGCAAGTAATTTATGGTGTTAGAAACATGTTTCAGCTCTGCTTCTCCCCATTCTTCTCTTTTCTTCTGCTACTTATCCCAGATGTGCAGTTTTAAAAATATTTTCAAAAACTGATTTCAAAGCAAATATAGTAGATACCAGAAGTACACTGTACTGCTTAACCTCTGCAGGAAACAAAAGTAAGGAAAAACATACTAGGAATTTCTAGGATTATCATAAGAATTACATACTTAGGGTGCAAAGTGATGGTGCACTTATTCTGCTGAGAAGAAAGAAGAAAACACAGTGGTCAAATTGGTAATGAAGGCAGCCATTGGAAAGCTTGATGAACACCTTCTTTTTCATGCACTTCAAACTACAATCTGGTTAAGAATCACCTTGGTTTTTAACTCTGTTCCTCTCTTGCAGTGTATTCCAACTCAGAATTACTCATTTCTGGTAAGATGCTGATGTAGAAGTAGGTTTAAGTAATCTCGGAAGTGTTAGGCAGATGATACCCTGGAGTTATTTGGAAGACTGAATTCAAATATTTCTGAGCATGATTTTGAACACCTGTAAAATCCCACTTCTTCCTAGCAGCCAATAAAAGAGTGACTCAACCAAGACAGTTTTAATTTATTGCATGTACTTTGGACTCACCTTTCTAACTTGAATATTTCTCAATGATTTGCTGTCATCCTTCTTATGTCCTCACCTCTCTGTCTTGTAGTTTCTTCAAGTACCAATGTAAGTTTGAAGTTCTCTAGGATGCCACAAAGTACTAAATAAAGAATAAACCTTCCCCAGTATTTTCCCCATATTTCCTTTGTCTTCATCATGGCCCATTAAATCTAATTATATCCACTGGAACATCCCCAGGGTGTTAATCCAACAGCTCCCCATCTGTCAGCTAAACTAATAGCATATTCTAGAGAAACGTACTAAAAAGTCTGCTTCTGATTCAGGCCTCATGCTCTGAAAGATACAGATACAGATTTACCTCTTCCTCTGACACTCATACCAGCTCACAAAAAGGGTCATTGGAAAGATGTAGCAGACTTGCAATTTAAGTTGTCTGTTTGCTTGCCAACCCTTTGCACAGTATGGGAATTACATGAGGAGCTAGGATAAACAGCCTTTATATGTTTCAAACAACAATCTTCTTTTTCTAGAATCTTGGCCTTGACGAGATATAACCAGTTTTCAAGAGAGCCTAACTCTGAATTTGGATTGTTTTGTAGATTTTCTGGTGCAGCCCCACCTTGAATATTGGGTGCAGTTTTGGGCATCACAATACAGGAATATATTAAACTATCAGAGAGCACCCAGAGTGGGGCAACAGAGATGGTGAAGGGGAGGCTGTATGATGAGTGGCTGAGGTCACTTGGTCTGTTCAGCCTGGAGGAGACTGAGGCAAAACCTCATTGCAGTTACAACTTCCTTGTGAGGGAAAGAGGAGGGAAAGACACTGATCTCTGCTCTGTGGTGACCAGTGACAGGACGTGAGGGAATGGCCTGAGGTTCAGTCAGGGGAGGTTTGGGCTGGATATTAGAAAAAGGTTATTTACCCAGAGAGCATTTGGGCACTGAACAGGCTCCCCAGGGATGTGGTTACAGTACCAAGCCTGACAGAGTTTGGGCACATGCTGTGAGTCTTGGCGTGTCCTGTGGAGGGGGAATCGATGATCCTGACATATTCCTTCCAACTCAGAATATTCTATGATCCTGTGACTCACATCTGGTTCTTCTTTGACCTTGGAAACACTCTAAGTATACAGAATCTTAGGCTTAAAATTAATTTTTTCATAGTAACATAACGCAAAAAGAGGAATAAGAATCTACTTTACATTACTACATAAGATTAAGACTAGGCCATTTGGATTGCGTTTGCTTTGTTTTTAGAATGATAGAGTAATTTTACTTTTAGAATACCAGAATAATTTAGAGGAACATTTGGAGGTAAACTGGTTCAAACTCTCTGCACAGTCTTGGCCAATGTCAAAATGACATTGGTTTGCACAGAGACTTAAGAATTAAAAGTGGGAAACTTAAAATGAAGGAAGGGATGGCATTCTAGTGCTGAGAGTATTTCTCTATATTTTAGAAACTCTTTATTGAGATATCAGAGCAAGAGCTTTTCTTTGCCTTTCTTCTTACTCTTTTTCTCAGGAAGAAAGATACTGCTTATTGTATAGTGGAGATCCAGCCAATTAAAGAATTCAAAACACTTTGAAATATGTCTTTCTTCCTTTAGGCTTGTACACTCCACGCCAAAGGGGATTTGGAGAAAGAATGTGGCATTGCAGAGCAACTCTGGCAAAAAAAATATGGAAGTGGTTTGCAAAGAACCTACTTCCTAGTTGTAAGGACTTGAATGCGGCTGAACTGTCTCAAAACACTGTCAAGCCACAAGAAGGAACTTCTCATAAGATAAGCCACCACAACAGGAACTTGAAATAAGTGCAGATGGCACAGCAAGAAGAAACTAATTCCAGGCCTAGTAGAGGTGAAGATATGGACACCATCCTGACAGAAATTCCTACCACAGCATCTATACCCTGTGGATACCTGGGAGTTGGACAGTATAAAAGTAATACCTCCTGAAGAACAACTCTGGAACCTCCAACAATAAGAAGACCAGGATGAAGAAAGACCAGCACGACACTGGACCCATGTAGTGGTAATACATTTTGCTTAATCTCTCTCTCATGCCTGCCTTTCCCTCCCACAAATCTATAAAGATTTTAACACAGTACTACTAAGATCCTCTTCTTGACACACAACCTATTAACAGTGTATCAGCTCTCAGTTCCTAGCAGCAGGTTCCCAGTCCATGGAGATCTTTCTCTTAGGCTGTACTGCAATATAAATGGAAATGTTCTGGAAGAATAGTGTCAGAAATAAAACTAACTGGAAAAAGTAAGTATCTACAGCTACCAAGTTATTCAGCCTGTGTTTGACCTTGCAATAATGTGACTCTTTGTCCCTCCTCACCCTCTTCCCCCTGCTCCTTGCTGCTAAATTATTTCCCTTAAAAGTAAGATTTGTAAAGGAACAGGAGGTCTCAAGAATGACAACAATTGGCTAATTACAAAATTCATTACCATAGTTTTTGTGCACACTCAAACCTTAGGACACAGCAGGACAATAAACCATAGGGGACAGTCCCATTAGGTACCCTATCTCTTCCCTAATGCAATGAAAATAGAGGCTGTTGTTCCTTTGATAAAGGAGCTATTGCACAGTTCCTGCATGGGAGACAGAGCTCATCTATAAAGGGACAATGAATCGACATGCCCCCCTTCCCCTGCCCAAGGTATTTCTTTTGAATTTGCTCTTTATTTGGTTCATTTCCCTCATTCCAGTCGTAAACCATAAGACACCAGTCACTCTGATCAAATGCTATGACCCAGCCTCATTACCAAAACAGCCCAAAGAGTAAGACTATGCAGAAAACCTTGGGAGACATATAATTCACTTTGTGAAAAATCAACAGTGAAGGACAGAGGCTTGTTTTGTATAGTGATGATCACTCAGAGTGACATTCTGTCACACATTATGTGACATTAGGTGACAAACACAGAGTGGATGATGTGAAAATTTAGGATGGTGATTATGAATTAGGGGTCCCAAGCCACCTTTCCTAGTTAACACTCTTAAACACCGATACCCTGTGTCCCTTTATGATAAACATTCTCCCTGATAAAAAAGCATTGTAACAAAGTAGTGGTTACCATTTTTCTGAAGCTGAAATTCTAAACCTGGGAGGTCACTGCTGGGACATGGGCAGAGGTAGGGCAGGAAGAGACTGCCACACAGCTCTTCTGGCCAAATGAGATGGACTGGAAGAGAAAACATGAACGATCATCAAGTACTCCCAGAAGTAGAGACATGAACTAATACTAACAGACATCAGGCAGAAGAAAAAGAAAAAATTAATTCCTCAGATCACATAAATTAAATTTACTACTGCATCATATTGTAGGTGCTGAAAGCTGGCACAGTCTCAAGGCTTGATTGAACAGGTTCATGAAACTGGAACCAATTTAAAGCAATTAAAAAGATACCATCTTCACTAAAAAACCAGCTTTGTGGCAGAGCCCCAGATTATTTGAAAGCTGAGAGAGTCTTTGAGAGAAACAGCATAATATGTTTCTGCTCATCAACCATACCTCCCTAAGGATCAGCTTCTGAATATTGCCAAAGGTCTAGCTAAATTTTTGTTTAGGGGCTGTTTTCCTAAACATATTCTACGAAAATGCACTCTAATAGGAGAGACTGATCACCATTGTTAACTGTAAAGGTATATTTGGCCCTCCTTTTCAAACAAATATGCTTTTTCTTGCAGATTTATTATTGTATAGCAGCCTGAATAGCACTTACTGATTACTAACAAGATTTTAGAGTACTGGAGCATTAGAGGACTGTGAGGTGAGGGTCTGAAGCGATGCGGTGTCCCCAGGCAGGTTCCAAGGAGAGCCCCTTTATTCCAAAAGCACAGCCTTTTTAAGCCATTAGCTGAATATCAGCTGTATGCTTTGAAATCGTAACAGACATAATTCAACTAACCACGATACACCACAATGTGAACATGCAATGGTTATATAACATGTTTTTCTACCCCTAGTTCAGCTGAGTCTCTTCCCCATAGTCCTTTTCTTACTTAGCTGCAGTAACAGGTCTGACCCATGATTTTACAAGGCCCATCTTTTATAAAGCCTTACTTATCGGTAACATAGGACAACTGTGATGCTAATGCAAACTATGTGCTACACTACAGTCACGGCATATATTTATGTAAATCCCCTGGGCTTCCCGAAGTTCCCAGTTTTATGCTTATCCCCACCTGTGAATAATTTGCCGTGCTGTATCCAGTCAATGGAATGGTGGAAATTAAGGAAATTACAAAGCTTCCAAGACAGCATTTACTATGGAAGTCACAGATTCCCAGGATAAAAGGCCAGAATCCAGTGACCTGATGCAATCATTCAGTAAATCTTATAGAGGGTAGAGTTAAAAAGAGACCAAAAGAAATCCATGCTGATATTTCAAGTCGCTGGTTTAAACAGCAATGTACTTTGTCCTTGGTAAAAGTACCAACAGTTCCCAAGAGCCAAGTGCATAAAATGGCTGCATGCTTCTACTAGAATGTCCTTCATAAGGACAGTAGGCTAAACAGGCATTAACAATGGCTTGCATGGCACAAGTCTCTGAGAGAAGAGTTACCTGTCTTGCTGAATTGCAAGGGAGAGCAATTTCAATGGTAGGCTGAAGTTCCACTGACAAAGTGCAGTGTTCCACAGGGTTGGGTGCTGGTCATTCTAGTACATAATGAAAACTGGTGTTGTAGCACTCTAAGCTTCTTATTTCAGCTCTGGAGAAAGACTGTCTTACTGTAGAGAAATCACAACTGTTTAAGAAAGGGAGAACTTTTTTAAAAGATGTTTAACTACTTAAAGATGCAGATTAATTTTTAAAATTCCTAATGGCTGCCATACTGCAACTTCAACTGCTTATCTTTGGTATGTTTAGATATTTTATCCATATCAGAGAAAGAAAAGTTTCATCAACATCCTTTCTCTCTTCTGCTCTGCAACAAAATGGTTGGGAAGGTCCTTTATTTCCGAATAATCTTCAGTGGTCCAGCTTACAGATATACATAGTTTGCAAAATGCTTGACTTAGAACAAAAGGGGTTTCTACATAGTGCATAGGGAAAACCTGGACTACATGTTTTATCTTCTCTCTTGAAACTCAAAGGCCAATAAAAAGTAATGCCTTTTATCTGTTAATTAATTAATTAATTAAAATTAAAGATTCAGGATATTTGGGCTACATTCAATCTGAATTGTCAAGAATGATGAATGACAGAACAGAAAATGTGTATTAAGTTTCCTCTGGTTTGATTAGACAAGGTCTGTTTTCATTTTCACTGTTTTAACTCAGTCTACTTTTAGAGAGAGGAGAACAACATTTCCTACTCTACTTTGAAATCTAAGAGGCACACTTTTTTAATAGAGGCTTTGAACTAGCAGAAATTACTTTCTGTTTTATAAACTATATTACAGTTTGTTGTCACAATATCAAAGTCCAGCTTTGTTCTTCAAAGTCTTCTGAGATGAATTCACAGGATGGAAAATTCCATAAATATGCATGGGGCAGTAGTGTGTCTTTTGTTTCCTAATTAAATATTTATGTCATTCAGAGCTCCAAACATTGGAAACCGTGGTGTGTAGACCAATGATATAAACTATACAACGAAAAGTTCCAGAGGCAGCAATTTCCTTCCAATATTTTCAAGAACTATTAGAAGAAAAAAAGAAAACTATCTTGAATTAGACAAATGGAAGACTCAGAGATAATTCCCTTAAGAATTTTAAATTGATTTTCCCAAGAGGATGAAATCTTGATACCTCCACGAACAGTATTTTCATTCCCAGGAGGACATAAAAGTAACATGTTCCTACTGTCATTTTCTTGTGTCTCTACATTGGTTCATCTGTGCCTGACACCTTCTGATAGAACTGCGAAATAAACATAATGAAAATCAGTATGTCTAAAGGTGAGACAAGGAAGACATACTCATCTGACATATTCATCCATAATGAGAAACAGTGAAGATACTGAGCTTGGGATATATGAATTGATAGAGTCAAGAAAACATTGATAACTTTTTTTTTTTTCTATAGCTACATAGACCTGATGCACATTACATTAAACTGCAGTTCTTTCCTGGAAGTTTAGAACCATTAAAATGCATAACCAGCTAAAATAAGCATAAGCCATGTGGTCACCTGATATTTACTCAAAGAAAAATTAGCAAGTGTTTGAAAAAACTAAAGTACATTCTAGAGAAATAGGAATTTCCTCCAACCAATATAGGACTAAACATGCCAGAAAATGTTAGAAGTTACTGTAGAGAAAAAAATTCTCCAAAGATGAAATGTGACCAGGAACTGATGAAAAAACCCTGGATTATGAGATACATATAATTCTCTCTTCTTAACACCAACCATGACACAATTTTCATTACTTAACCATTTTCAAAATTCGTAGTTTCAGACAGCTTGCAGTTTTAGCTGTTTGTTTTTGGGGGTTTTTATTATCTTAATTTGTAGTATATTCAGTGATTGGAAGAAGAAGAAGTAAAAAAGAAGAGAAACAACAGATATCAGAAGATTTTTGAATAATTTTGAAGACAGAAGTGTTTCATTTTGATGCCTGCAAAATGACCAAGGAAAAAATGCATTTTAAGTGTCATTACAAAACAGACACACTTTCCTTAATATTTTCTATAGTAGGAACTCTGAAAGCATTCAGATTGGAGCTCTCATTCATAATGTTCCACATCAAGATTATAGCTAATGAAATCATCCAGACAAATTATAAGATGCTGGATTTTCTAATTGCAACAAATGTAATAGTGAGAAGTTGTTACAGCTATTTTTCCTTGATAGGTCTCAAAGCACCATACATTCATTAATTACAGACTAAAGCAATCTCATCTTCTTGAGTATGTACCTTGAACAAAACCAGAATAGCTTGCATAAACTTTATCTCCAAGTGAATAACTTGATCTTTTATTTCAAACACATACCCTAGCTTACAGACAGAGTCTTTATGTGGGGTTACTAATTTTAGCAACTGCTTGAAGGTGAGATGGCTGTAAACTGTTAATCAATTGAAATACAGGATTTATGCAAACAGCATTTAGAGTACATGACTCAGAGTGCTTTCTGAAAAATAGAATGGAAATTCTTGAGTGCTTGAATATAAAAAAACAAGAGAAAATTCTGGAAAAAACCTCACAAGTATAAATAAACATAGAAGATAGGAGTTCATTACATTGTTCCCTGGTAGTCTCCACATTGCCAGTTGTTTTTTGTTTCCCCAAAGCTCCCTACAGACATCTGAATCCATCTGGCAGGTATAATAGAAAGCTTGCTGCAAAATACAAAGCAGGATATTAAGCTACTTGGTTAACAGAAAAACAAAATAAGTCACCCAACAATTTCTTCTCTATATTGTAATTAGAAGAGAGTTATTCAAGCAGAAGAAAATTTCATGTTTTACCATATATTCACAAGCCCTGGATGGAGGAAAAACATAGATTGCTTGGCAGGTAACCTGGTTCTTTTAGCTGGTTATATAAGGTGATGCAAATGAGTGCAGAGCCACATGATTTGGAGGAAAAATCTGCTTCTCTCTACTTGACTTTAGAAGTAAAATACAAATCTTGCCTATACACTATATTGTTCTAAGTATGTAGCATAGGATATGGGGTTACAAAATTTTTATGCAGGTATAGCTACAAGTATGCTTGGGACTGACTGATCAGTAAAAGGCAAAAAAAAACCCCAAACAAAAACAAAGCAAAAAGAAAGCAACTAAACAACTCACAGGTCTAATAAACACAGGAATCTCCACTGATGGAAAGAGCACAATTTTGTATACATTGGAGTGCATGCTTTTGCTGTTAATAGTTTACTAAAACACTGCTGAAGTCTAACAACCAACATATATGCCCAGACCACTGGAATGTGGACTAAGATGTGCTTTCTTAACCAGCTCTTGAATATAGGCTCTTGCAAATCCTGTTGCAAAGAGGAGAGCACAGATTTATTAGGGGTCCCAAACTGCCCAATGGTTCATGGGAAAACCCAGTATGAGATTAACAACACAGATCAAAGCAGGGAAATTCAAAGTAAAAGGAGTCTGAAGAGTCAAAATAAAAATTATTCCATCAATTGTGAGTATAGTTTTGTAAATGTCTTCTAGCTAATTATGAACTACAAGATTATATTTCTTTCAGCCCTTGCAGAATACAAATTAAGCACTATTTTGTGCCTACTGCTGTAACCCCAGGTACCTCAGGTTTTCAAGCAAAAAATAAAAGGAAGCAAGGAAATCAAAACTACATTTCATGCTCTTTATATACACACCAAAAGGTAAAAAGTTGAAAAAGGTAGAGATCACTCCATGAGTCAGAGAATCCATGCTGAATCCCTCCCATGTTATTACTGAATGTTATGAGTATGGGTATTGTTACACACACACACTACACTTTATTATTTCAGGCTTTACAGGAGATTTCTGGGATGCAATTCAAACATTTTTAAGCACATTGCTTTAGACAAAGTTCAGCACAGCAAGAAATGAGAAGGCACGAATCCACATTTATATTCAGAGTAGCTTATCTCACTTGTTCCCATTAGAAGTATCATTAGCAAGAAATCCAAGTGCGACCTTTGTCTTGTGAAGTTCTCTCCTTATATTAAGAGGAAGATGTCATGCAAAAGGGACAACTCAATGCACTGATTCATTTCCTAATCAATATTGCAGACAAAGAAAGTAAGGATACTGTAAACACATAATTTGCACAAATTCTGTACTTTTCTGCCAGAGACGGAGTCAAATAGTACAGCTTGTGATGAACCCAAGTGAGAAGCCAAGGAAACATTAGCATAACCATCACTAGCATAGCTCAGAAGACCTCAAGAAAGATGATAAATATGAGGTGTTGTATGCGCAAACTAAATGCATTGTGCATACAACCCCTCAAATACTATCTTATTTTGGTAGTAGAGTAGAAATTGCCTCTGACAGTTACTGGTTTCTCCTGGCAAATAAATCCAAGTTCAATTTGGGGCTAGCAAATTTCAGACAATTCTGTGCATCTTATTCATAAGTGTTACTGGGCTGCTACCTTACAGAGCAACCTTGCCTTTTTCTCTCACTGCATCAGACCTCTGGGCAATATGTAATCAATCCCTTCTGGACATGCCTGAGTTTAATCAATGGTGTCAGGCCCGGCTCCTTCCATCACCTCTCTTGATGTCATGATATCTGATCAGCACCATGGAATACTTCCTAATCTGGGCAACTGCTCAAATTGCCTGCTTCGCAGTTTGGACAATCTATATGTATCATTGTGGCTCATTTTTCTGACAAAGATGATCTGTAAACACAGAGATGTCAAGCCTACTGCCCATCTCATTTTTCTTTCAGCACCACTATGTCTACTTGGTACTGCATTTCATCTTTTGATGAAAACATTGGCAAATATTTTTCTAGAGGGAGGAAAAAGTATACCCAGTGGTGTTTGGAATCCTAGATGTAACAATATTTTAAGCTATATTTTGGTAATACCTATTCCGAAATTAGGCATCTAACACTGCAGTTCAGTGACTGTTTCTTAACTCAGCATCATTTTTACTAGCAATAACATCTTACCTTCTGCAACAGTAACTGTGAATTTTTTTCTGAGGGACAAGGACAGGGAAGATGTGGAACACATCAAGCACATAACACACAGAGAAAAGTTAATTTTTCCTGTAATGGATTCAAAGGTTTCAAGACATAAAATTATTTTAATTGTCAATAAAACTGAGAAATCATTGGTAAGAGGCAAACTCTCCTCACTGAGGACTCCATATAGCAATAGTACTTCCATGAATCAAAGACATTAAAGATTTAATGCTTATTTTCCTTGCTGTATAAGAAGTCATTGAATGCTTCCTGTGGCACTGCATCATGACAAGATAATATCACTGCATAGGTGGTCTATATCATCTTTAAAGAAAGCATTTATTTTACCCACAGTTTAAGGTTGTGAAAGAACTATCATCTATCTATAGAAGTTCTTACTGGCTTTAACAATTTTTTAGCACAAGCTGACTGTAGGGAACTCTAGCTCTCATGCTGTACAGCTCTATAAATGGTATTTGTGTCTTTCTACTTGACCTCATCCATTCATAATTATATAGGCTCAGCTTTCTATTCACTTGGACTGCTAATGGCATGCAGAACTAAAGCAAAGTGGTGTCAGTCACTTAACTGTTGAGCTGGAAGTGCAAATATTGGTGAATAATTGCTAATTCCCTCTAACCAACCCAAAATACTTAAATTGATTGTAGCTACAGAAACTTAGATTGCAACAAGTCTGTGTTACTTATGACTTGTCATAAGGCAAAACCAACACCCTCACTCTTTTACAGTTTCACATCTAAACTCTCCAAGCATCAACCTCACTCTATGAGAAGTCCACTTGGAGCAGGAGGCAACAGCATGGGCAGATAGCAGCACTCATGACTAGGGTGAGAATTGATTTTGGACCCAGACAGAGGTAGTATAAGGCTGTCTGAATTGACCACATGAACATGGGTCCCTAAATGAGCAGGGACCAGTAGTCACCATTTTGAACAATTAGCCATTTTGAAATAATGCAAAATGTGGTTTTCAAGGTTATCATAAATGACAGTATAAAAAGGGATATGTCACAAATAATATTCCAGTGAGAGAACAGTGTGTGAGGATTACATGTCTGCATTATCCAAGCCCTAAGAAAACACTGTAAAGCTAAAACACCTGTAAAAGAAAAATTATTACGAGGAATGGGAAGGTGTGGAAGAGATGCTTTAAGTATTAGTAGTTAAACAATCAGTCCAGTATTCTTAAAAATCTTTTAGTGTGAACCTGTTACTCCTCTCAGCAATAGATTTGCTGCCATGAGAATTGCTGACTTCAGTGCTAGTGCAGTAGAACTAAAATAAACTCTTGCCATAATTCTAAGTATTCGGATGTAAGATTTTAATTCTAAGTATTCGGATGTAAGATTTTAAGCATATTAAAATTATAATCTAATCAAAAGAAAATGTAAGACATTTAGCCAAAAAAATATTATTTGAGACATTTATCTCTCCTGTTTAACCAGTGGGGAAAATGCTTAATTTTAAAGGAGTATTTTAAAGTAAGCAGCAGGAAAAAGGAAAAAAAAGTGACAGAAGGAAAAACATCTTTCCATTAACATCTTTCATGGACATTCAATCAGGATGAATGTAACAATTCAGAAAAACAAACCACAAACATACATAAACCCACTGATTATTATATTGTTTCACACAAGCTCCTTGAACTTGAAAGAAATGACAATGTTCAGGAAGCTAAAATATTCATGATTCTACCACAATACAATGCAATCTACTAGTTCTGCTGAGAAATCATGTTGCTTTAGCTGCAGTTTGGCAATTAGAATATGGGGCAAAGTTTACTAGGAAGTTTCATAAGAATAAAAATGAGGCCAAGTGATATGTGAGAATTTGATTCCATCTAGTGTGGCAAAGAAACAAAAAAAGATGCATCTCTTGTTCCACACATAAACCCCTTCAATAACTCCTCTTTTTTTTTTTCTTTTTTAAATATTTTTTACCAAATAGCCAAGTTTACTCTATTTACCTAATAAAGTCTTTGGTTTCTTCTTGATTGATCCAGAAGTTTATTTTCCTTCATTGACTCATAATATCATGCCACCTACCTACCAATTTTCATAAACAGCCTTCCTACTACCCTGAAGTATGCTTGAGTCTTCCTCCTTCATGTGTTTAAAAGAAAACATCCCCTACACCCTTTCCCCAACTGAAATCTCTTAAAAGAGCAGTATCTGACATTTTCATGAGAGAAGGTAATTTCCTCTGGTCTTCCTTTCTTGTGATCCAACAGAAAATAACACTTAGACAAAAGGCAGAATCTCCCAGTCTCTGCTAAGAAAAATAACAGCCAGCAGAAGCCTTACTTTTCATGGAAAAGGGAATTTCTCATCTAATTTTCTCTAAACTTACACACTTTCTTCAACTCCTCTCAACTCTGTTTTCTCATCAGGTCTTTCAGGATTTTGTCTTAAGAGAAGGAAAACAAAACACTAACCAACCATCCAAACTTTACTTACTCTCTGTTCCTCTTGGAAGTAATCCTGGCCTTTGCAGTTGCCATCTTGATCACTCATATAATGAGCTGGGTCGTAGCCCCACCTCTTACCTGGAAAGTGGTGGGAATAAGAAGTACTGCTCAGAGGGCTAGCCCACCTTGAAACATGCAACCCTTTCAGGAAATTAAATAAAAAACTAATTAAAGCAATATCAAGAATCTTTTCAGCAGCAACATTTAAGGTACAAGACATACAGTTGGTGATGATTCAACTTGAAGGCCATGTTCAGATCAGGGAACTTTTCTCATGGAGAGTTTAGAATTGATTTAGAATAAGAAAAGTAGTTTTGAAACTGGGGGATTTCTCAGGATGGTTTTCAAAGAGTAGACAGGAAAGCATAGTCTTTAATGATACTTTAATTATCTTATAAAACCCTGTTTAAAAAATAGTCTACTGTAGAACTGAACTAATTTGATGCTAAAATGTCTACAGCTAAAGAAAAACAAAATATCTCATTAATATTGTACAGAGTTTCTAAAGCAAAAGTAATTCAAATGTTTATTGGGTTGATGTTGACAATATGACGGGCTTAAACAGAGATTGCCCTCAG